>JAVKLA010000008.1:15289210-15308630 GCA_034782735.1 Sagittarius serpentarius | reverse complement strand
TCTGTTCTATTAAACTGTTCTTATCTCAACCCACGAGCTTTACTTTATTTTCTGATTCTCTCCCCCATCCCCCTGGGTGGGGGGGAAGTGAGCGAGCAGCTGCGTGGTGCTGAGTTGCTGGCTGGGGTTAAACCATGACAGGTAGTAAGGAGCAGCATGAGCACATCTATTCTGACCCCTATATTAGTACCGGCTATAGAACTTTAATCAGTAGTCTCTGCATCATGTACAGTAATTTATGGTTGAATTACAGCACAGCATTTAGGAAAGAGTTTCAGGAAGAAGATGCATCCTGCCCTATAGGTCCTCAGCGCAAAACAGGCAGAGGCAGGTTATTCCAAAACTCCAGGCTCAGGAGCTTTTGTGCAAGAGTGGAACACGGATATGGACGTGCACTCAACAGAGAAACGGCTGAGCATTGTTTTTAAGACGACATCAAATCTTAATTTAAGAACGTCACATAACAGTGAATCACTATCTAAATTACCCTTGTTAAAATTTATCCACAGGGTTTGAATAGCTTTTTCTTTGCATAGAATGCGTCAAGTCACTACTCCACCTTTTTTTTTTTTTTTAACTAAACTAAGAACGGCTTACGTCTGTCCATTTAGGACATATTTTTCAGGCATGAGTGCCGTTTGTGTTCACATGTGTCTGCCTGTGTCGATCTGTGTGGCCCGACAGGTCTGTTTATTTATATACGTGTATTGTACACATGCATTTGTGCGGGTGCCTACTGGGAATACATCCCCAGCCTCGCCCCTGGCCGGAGCTGGGCGCCTGGAGCTGTGGCAGCCTCGTCTCCACGGGGCTGCCAGATTCGGCAACCCCTACAAACCCGTACTGACATTTCAACGCATCTTGCTTTACAAATATTGAAGGCTCCTGGATTAACTTTGATCTAAAGGTACTATGCATACAGAAGCGTAACAGCAGCGACCTTTGTTTTGTTCATTCATGGTGAAGTGTCCCTGGTTTTATTCCTTTACTAACGCCTGCCTTTCTGCCACGTCTATGTTTGCGTTTCAGTTTGAAAAGGTACCTGGCACCTTACTTTTTTAGAACATAAGAACTTCCTTCTCTGCACGGGTAAAGTTCATCCAAGCTCAGAGGTACCTTCTGCCTGAGAGGTAAGAAATACCGCTGTCACCTCTGTTGTCTGTCACTTTACAGCACAGGGGTAGCGCTGCCCCGGCACCGCCTGCGGAAGGAAAGCTGTTGAAATCAACTGTGTGCCGCACAGGCAGATCCCGCTTATTTTATTATTCGTATTAACCTCAGCTCATTTTCATTTTATGCGAGTATTTTGATTCAGGTATAGGGCAGTTTTTATTATACAATATGTTTTATTGTTATTCTTCCACCTTACACCCTTAAAGGTCCCAGCGGCCTCCATTTTTACCATTTGACTATTTGCAGCGTTTCAAAGTAACCATTGGGTGCCTGTCCTTTTTAGCATCTAATTACACATTGTAAGGGCTTGATTACCAAAATGCATTAACCAATAATTAGATAAGGATATTTTACATCCAAACAATAAAGTTGAAAAGAACAATATAACTGGTAATTGGCCTTGACCAAGGTAAATAATGTCCTCTTTTTTTATTTACATTTGCTTTTCCCCATAAACTGCCTACTGGGCTGTACAGAAGTAAGAGGCTAGCAAAAATCTGAATCCCCATCCATCAGTATTAATCTCACACTTTACTGAGGCCCCATCCATTTATCTTTCCGACACAAATTAGAAATTCAAGAGTTTTAACAAATGAGCCTGCAAATGTAAACTTATTAGGCCATATATTTTTACTACACACTGTGCAGTGCCCTCCACAAAGCTGTCCCTTCAGAGAGTGTTTTCCTATTTTGTGTTATTGATGGCAGCTAACTAATCACATTTTTAATGTTGTCTTTGGGGAGGGCTGTTTGAGTGAATGTGCAAACTAAACTACCCAGAATAAATCTACCTTATTAAATGCTTGAAATTATGTGTCTTTTACGATAAAGAAACTCTCGAGCATTGTTACATTTGCTAACCTTCTTTTTGCAGAAATCAAAAGACTGGGATTAATTAAAATAATACATCAAAACAGGGGTTTGTACAGAATGTGTCTGCGCGTGAGAGAAAGGCCAAGAAAAATTGGTTAATTGGTCTCTTCATCCCTGCTCTCTTTCCCTTCATTGAAATATCTTTAAAAATTGCTTTTAAACTAACCTTTTTTAGCTAAATGTTGTAATTATCTATGCTCTTGGAGAATTTACTAGTGAATGGATCAAAATGCAAACCTCGAGACACAGCCCTCCTCCTGCACTTGTCACAAGAGTTTGTCAAAGCTTCTGCATAGCAGGGAGACTCTCTGAACAAAGGCATTTCAGATTTTACAAAATCAGGTTAATTTACTGATAACTAATTCCTGAAAATTTCTGTTAAGTGATATATTTAGTTTTCTATCTGCTTTTTTTTAAGGCATATTTATTCATATAAGTACGTGTTTTTAAATATGTATAATTTTAGAGAAGACTTGGAAAAGAAGGGACTAATCTGAATGGCATAGGGTTTTCTACAAGATTGTGTTTAAAAGCTTTCAATATGCACGGATAAACATCTTTGACCAATGACAACCATGCTGTTTTATCTCATCATTCTTAGCATTTAACAAAATGATGTAATTACTTCAAGGATCTTTATTACTTTGCTAAAAGGTGGGTTAAATCATCTTAACCAATGATCAGTAGAAATGCTAATTGCCCTTTTATTGCTCCCTTCCCAGCAGCAAATACAAACATGGGTGATATCTGGATTCTTATCTTTAAAAATCAGGCATATTATCTGTTTCTAAGATTTGAGCAGTGAAGCTGGTTTCGTTTGATCGGGACCTTTTCAACCTAGTACATTTCATTAGTGACTCCTCTAGAAAAGGCAGAGAACATTTTCTGGTTTTCAGGTAGGTAGGAAATGAAACTTAAGGACTAATGATTTTATTTTAAAAAAAAGGAAATAATAATTTGAAATATACTTCCTCATATAAAGGAAGTGCGGTAGTTTTACAAAGCAAGGCAGGGGATGAAGTTCAGTTTTCTTTACATGTCTAACAGTGCAGAGGTCTACTACTGCCCTCGTCACCATTTAAAATCAGTTTCCATTTGTAGCAGTCATTTATAGCAGTGGTTCCATGAAAATTAAAATCAAGCACCATACTTCTTGATATCAGTCCAAAAGAAAAAGAGCTTTAGCAGAGGACAAGAGTAAGCCTTGTGAAAGGCACACAAATTTTGTTTTCATTTTCTATATTCTTGCTAAAATACTCCAGTTAGTGCAATGGACCAGTTAGTCATTATTTCTTTTCTTAATTAGACTTCAGATTCTGCAGTACTTGGTAATTAATAAATTACTTGTATTATTTTGCATCAGCTGTATTTTACATTAAATATATGGTTTTGCAGCTGTTGTCCCAAGCAATCAGCTTATTAGATGTAGTCACATTTTTAGCAATTACTTGAAAGGGTTTGAATTTTTTTTATTATTAATAATATGTATGAACTGAGAATCCTGTAGATACCACTACTGTAGTAAAATTATCTAGCAGAATTTCAGAGCAATGAATATTCTGCCATTTCAATACAATATATATCCTATAAATAGCACTCTAATGCATATGAAATTACAAATACTGTTATGTTGTCGAAACCCTATGGCTTGTGCTATAGAGGAGGTCAGGCAAGATGATCATAATGGTCCCATTTGGCCTTACGATCTATGAATTTCCAAGAGTTATAGGTATAGTTTAAGTGCACCCTCAGCATGAGTTGCCTTATTATTTAGCAGAAAGGGGGAAAAAGTAACCTTGTTCGTGCTTACACTGTAATGCAGTAGGTCAACACACATTTTACCCATAGGGTATATAAGTTTTCTTTCTTATATGAAAAGAACATGCAATTTAACATATGTCTTTCTTGGCATATACACACAGACAACAGAGATGCGTATGCGTAACCTGCTAATCCTTTCTGTGTGTGCTTATTCTTTTGCATTTAGCTATCATCAAGAGCTAAGCTCATGGGAAGGGGGTCAACTTTGTATAATAAAATACATAGGGAGAGAAAGAGCAGTTGTATTTCTTACATGCTGATGAAGTTACTTGCAATCTAAAGCAAAACAAAAAGCAAATTAATGGAAGTTTGTTTATTCTAACATCCAACCTAAGAGACTGAGCTGAGGAGAAACCTTTATTTACCCAAGCAGACCTGGGAAAATGAGAAAAATCCCTGTGAATTGCACGAAGGTACTTACAGAAGCAGGAGAGATTGTTTTTAATCAAACATCAATAGATATCTAGTTGAAGGATAAATGGAAAGTGTACATTTTATTAGAGCTGAGGGAATATGGCAAAACATTTTCCATTAGTACTTGTTCACATTTCTTGCCCTCACTCTGTTGTGTTTCTCTGACTTGCCTAACAAAACATTTCATGGATAAGAATATTGAAGGATATAGAACCTGAAGAAATCTTGCAATGTAGTTTCTGAAACTACAAATGAGGCATTTACATCAAGAACCCAGTCTGGAGAACTGTATGTTCACATTTACTTAGGAGATAGGTAAGCTTAATGAAGAAAGTTTAGAACCTAATTTCCTTTTCACAAACTACCTTTAAGTCCTACTGTCACCAGTATTTTGACTGCAAAACTTGCCCTGAGAGCTGATACTTTGTTTTGTGGCTGTTGTAGTTGTTCCCTTCTGTTCTCCTTTTCTTGCACTAATTCAGAATAAATCTAACAATATGCATACCTAAGTTCAGAGAGAGGTAAAGGAGGTAAAACAAGGGATGAGAATTATATTTTTAATGAATGAAAAAATTCCAGGGTTTAACAATAAAATTTCCATGTTCCAATAAGTTAAATTAGAAACAAAGCAAGAAATTAATGTCTTGTTTTCTTGTTAAAAATCTGAGAAAAAACAGAGGACAGAATCTTATCCGTAAGCATAGTTCTTCCTAAGACCAGTACAGTGCACAAGCCTAAATATTTAATTCAGTTCTAGCAGCTTGAACATATCTATGAGATTTTTCAGATCAAATTATTGCATGGTAAGAAGAGATAACAGTTTATCAGTAGATATTAACCCCCCTGTTGAAGAACAGGGTAACTAAGGAATTTTTATTGTTTCCTTTATATGAAGAAAATCGGTTTGAAAATGGTACCTATTTTCTTGAGTAGATAAATCTTCTTTTGCCTCTTTCATCACAAAGATATCTCAGGACACTTCTACTTGCAGAATACATCGTGATAGTTGGAGAAGCTAGGAGGGAATATTAGATTCACTATGGAACATCTTGCTGAAAGTTACTTAGAGTAACCTAGAAGATGTAACAACATTCTGGAAATCCACCAGCCATCTTTTCAGTCTGGACCAAGAGCTGCGACTTCATTGGTTTTCAGAATCAAACCTGTTGGCAATGTAGTTGCAGCTTGTCAAGTACAGAATGAAGTTTTTTGTTAGCTAACTCATTTCTTGAATTTCTGTTGCTCCTCAATTTGATGCCGTGGGCCTGACATGCTAATGAATAGTCTCTTCCAAACACGTCTGTACCCCTCTTTTCCAAATACCGTATTTTGCAAATAGGATTTGTGTATTTAGCATAATTCATTCACAAACTCGAGAAAGAGGCCGGGAAAGGAGGTCAACTTTGGAAAGCTGTTAATGAGGAAGGAGATAAAGTAGTATGACGTGAAGGGAGGATGTGGAAAATGGAAACCGATAGTGTTCTAGTGATCACAAACATGCAAAATGTAGTGAGCATAGAGTACAGCACGAGTTACTTCTCCAGCTGCATTTTTAATGACAGTCAAATTCAGTCATAAAATGAGGAAAAGAGCAAAATTTAATGGAGAAGTAGAGGACAGTGATCTCCAGCACGCTGAGCTGTGAATGTTAGTATCTTAAATTGCCGCAATTAAATACATCAGACTTTGTCAAAGCCCTTTAACAGTTCAGCCCGTTTCGCCTAGTAAAATGAAGGCTGCGACAGCATGACAGCGGTTCATGAACGTATCAAGGAAGTAAGCATCATGAAGGGAGAAAAGCTATTTAAAACAAAGGACAGCTAACCATAGTTAACTTGGATGCAAGTCAGTTTAGGCTACAAATTATGTTGTTCTTAATAATCAGAAAAAAAGCACCTTTTTTTTGTATGACCTTACCAGAGAAACAGATGAAAATACCCTACAGTTTTAAGATACACCTTGATCAGTTTATGAAAGGGATTGTGCCATATTACTACCACTGTTATCAGTGCACTCCACTTGACATGAAGGTCACTCCAGGGACTTTTCCCCCTTCACCAACAGAACGAAAAGAAATTAAGAAGGATTTTAAGCAAAATGTTTTCGATTTTATTTTTTAACAATATTTCAGTCATATCTGCTGACAAATTATTTTCCTCATTTGAAAACAATTATTTTGATATTTTAGAACTGCTAGAAAAATCTCAGTTGTTTGTATACATCTAAATACCAGCTTTTCTTATCAGGTTGTTTTTAGAAGCTTTCAGTGGTCTTTATAGATTTGTATCCACTATGTCCATGTTATCATCCACCTTCTTAAATGATGATAGTTATGGGCATTCAGAGTATAACAAATGCCGATAAAGGGATGGATGATTTGGATATGTAGATGATTTGTTTTGCATTTTTGTATAGATAATTGTTTGGCTGAACCTCCTTCTCCCCTCACTAAAAAACAACATGACATTCAACTGTTCTAATTGGTGACCTTTCAGTATACATTATAAGAAGTGATGTGTAAATTATACAAGTAAGTTAAGAGAAGGTGATCTGAAATACAAGCATGACAGCAGTTGTAAGTACATTTGGAAAGCTAAGTCAAAACCCAGAATTTTGAAAAATCACAATAATTTGAACAATACTTCATGCATGAGCTTTCAATGCCAGTTCAAAAATAGATCTTAATTTCAGATGAATACAGCACCTCTGTAATAGGCTGCCACAAAGTACCCAGAAAGAAGGATGTGTTTTTATTTACTATTCCCTTTCGAGAAGAAAATCTTAGTCTTCATTTTGAAATAACGTATGTTCCTCCTATATATAATCAGAACCAAAGAGATTTTCAGGGTTTACAGGAGGACAAGATAAAATGGCAAAATGCAAAGGCATATACCAGTAATAGACTGCAAAATCAATTTAAGAAGTGCAACTGCAGTTGTCTTTCCCAGGTTTTTAATTATGTGTTTGTTTGCCATGGTGGCCTAATTTAGTCAAGTAGATGAGCCAACATTAAAAGCTGGTAGGAGAGGTAAGTAATCCCCAGGGTGGGCTGCTTGTGTAGAGAGTTTAAAAGCTACATGTACAGAAGCAGAAGCCAAGGCAAATTTGAGAAGGGGGTCCACATGATAAACAGTGAAAAGCCAGCAAATCAAATTTTTCACAATTAGTTGAACAACAACTGTGACAGGTTCAGCGCTTAACATTTTCATTTGTGTGCTCAAATTTGGTTATCCGTCCTCTTTTATGCAAATGTGATGTGACAGGAGAAGCTGGGAGCACTCAAGCAGGCCGATCACTCACAACAGGAGCTAGGTCTGTACAGCTGAGAGGCCTGGATTAAATGGACTGAGTGCTGATGGATAAATGACATAAGCCAGGCTGAAAGCCTCATGAAGTGATTTAGAACTTCCACAAGATGATGCCCAGAACATAAATTGTACTTTATCCTCAAATGTAAAAATAGAGGGGAGAAAAACATCAGCTTCTGCTAGTAAATAACGATGCTTATAATCCCACTGAATCCAACATGCTTGTTGCCCACTAGAATACAAAAGTTGGGAAAACTACCTCTAATAATCGCTTATGCACCGACACGTAACTGTAGAACTCACTGTGGTGTTTTTGTGCCTGCATGGGAGACCCGGAAAGCTCATTAGGCAATTACAGCATTCACTCTACTTTGACAGATGGGAGCGTGGCTGATGAAATACATGTACAGACCCAGAAAATATTTTCACAACGTATATGGAAGTAATTTGGCAGCAAAAATTATCTGGTCAGATAATTCTATCCTGCTGCAGAAGGTATAATAATTAAGGTGATGTATTGTGCTAGAAAGCTTACTTACACAGGAAGGGCTAAAGGACGAACTATCTGTGTGCAGCTCCCTCTTTGTCAGTTTATAGGAAACTGCAATTCTATAGGTAGGCTTGCCAGAAAAGTAGCACAGCTTGCCCCTTCGATTACACCGTTGTATTATTGCTAGGTTAATTTTTAAGATGGCTGACAATATTTAGTGGATAGTTCAAGAAACCTCCCAACCTTAATAATGATAGGAAAGTTTGAATATAATGGCCTACGTGTATTTCAACTTTAAGATTTTTATTCATTTTCTTTAACAAGGTTTCTTCTAACTCTGTATGTCACAAGACCGTCATGTATTTTACACTTCACATTAAACCCAATACTTACCACAGTCTAGAAATTTTTGATTCCTAATTGCCATTTATTTGTATATTAGCAAAAGTACTAGCTTTTTTTTTTCGTTTAAGTACCCTTTCTCTCTTTTAGCTAGTGACATTTATCGCTAAAGAGGGTGGATTCTCGTTGCAGAACAGTGCTGTCAATTGTCACTGCCTTTCCAAAGAACCGGTCTTCCTCAAGGCCCCTCTGTCTACCAATGGAAGTAGATCCCTTTACCTCCTGCTGTTGGACAAAGCTTGGCATTTAAAGATACTGCACAAACCGGACAACATCTGAGTTAGTAAAACAAACAGGTCCAGCATATATCATAGGCACCGGGACTTTACTGTCGGTATAATTAAATTGTTAGGCCTTAGCGCCGCAGAGACCTGGATCAGCTATCCCAAGCCAGAGACCACTCCCAGCAGAGAATGTGGATGTGGTTGCCCTGTTCTGAAGCCTAATAGTGTGTATGAGAGTTGCTCCATGCCAGTTGGCCTCAGCATCAGAGAACAGTCCCAGCCATGTTTAATTTACTAGTATGGATGTAGACTAAGAGGCTGAGTACCAACATTCAGACAGGGAACAAGACACTGAAATAACCTGTGTCTCCAGTGAGTTCTGCTAAAAAAACCACAAGCTACAAAGACATGCTGAAATGTGATAGTGCCGGGTAGGCAGCAGACTAAACCACAGCATGACTGCATGACACCAAGGCATTCGGAAGCCACCACAGTCTACCACCTTGCAAAATCTTCAGCCAAGGTGCTACAGGCAGGAGCAGTTGGTATTGCAAGAACATCGATGGGCTTTTCTCACCATTCATTTGATTGCTGGGGTAAAAGTGCAAGTTGTAAGCAATCATTCGTCCTTTGTCCCATAAACATTTGGTGTAAAATTCAGAATGGCCTGAGATACCCATACCATTTAAAATTTCATTCAGTATCTTTGTAAACAAAAGTACAGAATTCATGCTGAGGACTCCTAACATGTTGTTACCATAACCACTAAATAATACTAAACATAGTGGCTAGAGAAGGCTACTCATTTTTTATTCAGACATTTGGAAGGAAACAAACTGTTGAGTTCTTCAAAAGGCAATGCGTATTTTTGCAAGTAACAGTATATATGGTATTTGGGTACGATTTAGAGATTTGCATATGTGCTACTGTCAGCTTTGAGAACTCTTTAAATTGACCAGTGGATACATGGAGATAAAAGTAGAAAATTACTTTTCATTGTGATTTTTGGACTCCAACAAAGATGTAAGATTACAGTCTACCTTTCCTTTCATGTTAATACTTTCATTTTGAATGTTTTTGATCACCTGATTTTTTCAAAGCATCCACAACCTTTCTCATTTAGGACAGTACTTGGTATGGCTCCTAACGCTTCAAATGTTCAGATCAGTTCCCAATCTGTTCAGAGAAAGAAGGGCAAGACAGGACCATTGATTCTTTGGACAGCTGGAGAGATATCTGAAAGGAGTTAGGCACTGAAATGCTTTGCACTGCAGAAGTGTCCATTTCTAAAGATTCAATTGACACAAGCTCCTGTTTATGTAACAGTAAGAGGTTAGACCTGTACCTTCCAGCTTATTCTGCAACCATGATGAGCATCCCCTACTACTGTATCACAACAGTAGCTCATCATCATTCAGTTTTCCGTCTGAAATTATGATCTGCCCGTTAAGTTGCTCATGTGACTTATTCCTAACATGTTCACTCAGGCAACAGGGTTAAACAGTTTAACAGGAAAGATGATCCATTACTTGACTTGTTTAAGCTAACCTACCTAACTTGGACAAACAGGTTTGAACACACAAACACTGTTTGACTGGAAAAGCAGTCTTTCAAAACAGCAGCTGACTGACGATGCAACATACTCCACAGTGATTCATAATAGGGAACACTGAATTCTGCAATCCCTAAGCCATCCAGAAGGAACCACTAAAGTGAGGTTTCTCTAGACTGTTAGGTATCCTGGATGCTAATTTAAAGTTCCAGATGGAAGCCTCTGTGAAAGCACGAGGCAGAAAACCAGTATTTCCTTGCCCTCTTCTGTGGATTTAGCAGTATTTCCCAAATCTTTTATAGCAAGTCTTTTCTGCGACAAGCTAGGCTACCCACAGGTGTGGCAGGCAGCGGGTGGATGGCAGGAAGCACGCACATAACCAATTGTTTGGCCAAGAACTTGAAACCTCAGCTTCCATCCGCCTCAGCACCTCCTTCTAGCAATTTAGTATCGGTAGCTTATTTCACCAACACCCAATAAACTTCAACAAAACTAGCCTTGATACTAACCTAATCGCAAGTCCTACAGCCCACGGTACATCCCTATACTCATTCCACTTCCTTTCCCACCTGCTTGCTTCCCTGACTGGCTAAGGTCCCTAAATGTCAGAATTGTCTCTGTGCCCTTCCAGTGGTTCAGCTTGCCTACCCAGACACGTTAGAGGCAATGATCTCTTCCTGCCGCAGCCTAGCCCCGGGCCTGTTTTACCCAGCGGGCAAACCCGAGCTCGCCTCGGAGGCGAAAGCGCAGGCACTGTGGCCCTGCTGCGCGGCGGCGGCGCGGAGGAGGAAGCCTCTCCCAAGGAGCCTGCTGCTACTGCAGTAGCACTGCACTGACACACGAGTCACACAGCCTTTGGCACAAAACTACCGTACTCAAAATAAGCTAAACGAAGATCCAGGTGGTCTGACAAAATTCTTCCCAGGCTTCTCACACCTCCTTCGGAGGTGGCTCTCTGACTCATCTCAGACTGCCTTTCCCAGCCCCCACCCCACCAGAATCACTGAGGGAGATGCCAAAAGGAGCCAGGGCTCCCACAGTGAGGTCCCTGTTTATAAGGCTATTGAGATTACCTTTTTACTGATTTCCAAATGGGTACAGAGGGTCAGCTCAAATGCAGGGCCTCGCAGCTTTCAATTTAGCAGGTCACTGTTGAACCACCGCACGCCTTGGGCTTCTGAGGAGCCTCTGCAAGCGCGATGCTTCTGTTCTCAATTGCTCTCTCCTCACCTTCTGTGGAAGCGCTTCAGCTTCCACATTCTGCTCACTAAATGCTTTGTAAATTGTTTCGTCCTAGCTCCTGTGAATGAGAGGAAGAGAAGAGAAAAACCAAGAGTTGAAGCCAAACACATGTTAACTGAGCACAGCAAAGCGGTGCTGGTGTTTCCAACGGAAGTAGCTCAGGTTGAACCAGACCTGTGGGATGAGGAGCTCTACAGATCCCAGGCTCCTCACTCCTGCCCCAGCGTCCCCCACCACTTACATCTTTTCCGCCACCTGGTGAAGTAGGTTAGGAAGGTAATTCAGTTGGACTACCCCATTTTTAGAAGCATAGCCCAGCTCCTCAGTTACTACATTATCACATAAATACCTGCTGTGTCAAGCACAAAGGATGGGGCAGGAGTGACCAGCCAGGGTCGTCCTTAGTGCTGGCAGGGAACAAGATTATTTATGAGAACATTTTGTACAACCTAGCCCTGGCCATCAGAGTTACTACTGCTTTATCTAGAAAATGAGTTCTTGAAAAACACTATGAAGTTCAGTAGCGGGCAGGAATTATTTCACAAAAAGATTCAAAAGCTAAAAGATAGCTCAGCATTTGTTAATTCAGGGTGACTCGAGAGAGTAATTCATAAGCTTCTAAATTAATATTTTTAAGGAGGTCATAAAATGTGAACTTTAGTAACTGCTACAGCCAATCAAGCTGCCATCAGTCCTGCCTTAGACTACTAAAACACTAGTAATTACCTACTCAAATTACTTTAAAAGTTTAACAAAAGCTTATCTACAGATAGTATCGTAGTATGATATACTGCCATCTTAAAAATTGCAGTGTAGTGAATGTTACCGGTTAATCTTTTTATTATTTCAGATTCCAGTTTCTATAACTTATTCCCCTAATAAAAAGCTATTTCTTCAGTGCTTTCCTGGCAAGCTGTCTTCAAAAAATTCAATATATAGTAAATTTGCAGAGAAGGGCCAGTACCAGAGCAAACACATCAGTGTTTTCAGTACAGGAAGCATTACAGTAAATGAGGATGGAAAAGAAACAGCACTTACTTTAAACTCACTTGAAAGGATGTTTAGAGATAGCTCAACATAGAAACAGAAGAAACTAGTATATTTTAAGTTATTTTAATATTAAAATTATCAAAACATAAATTTAGTGAAGACATACAAATAATATTGTGGGAAGTTCACCAATACAAAATTGCAAATACAGACAGCATTAACCTGTTAAAAGTTAACAAGGTCTAATGGTGACATATATTCCTTAATTTTTCACTATATATTGACAGAAAAAAGTGCTCAGTTTCATTCTGCTATACTGCCAATATCCTTACATAGATACAAAAATTATTCTGTCATTCAGGTCAGGCACAGTAAGTCTGCTGACCGGCACTTTGTGAGTAACCACCTCTCAGCTTCTTCCACCGTGAAGGCTACTGCTATTGCTTTTTGCTCTTTAAGCTCACATTTTTCAGTAACAGAATACTCCCACACATAAATTTGCCTACATCACAATAATACATCTAAATACACTGTGTACAGGATGTTGCTTCTGGGAACAAAGGCTTCCAAACTCTAAAATCAGAAAATGCCTTTTTCAGATTCCAAAAGGTAGTTTTGCAAACCAGCTGATGAAATTTTACCACAGTAAAAAAATACCACAAAACCCCCCCCAACAGAAGTAGCTTGTAGGATCCCCAGTGTTCAGATCCCTGAATACTGGAAACAAATATTCACCAATTATTGACTTAGTATTTTAAAATTAGATTTCTTCCCCCCCCCCGAAAGATACTCAATAAGTGCTCCTGGATACAGCAGCAAAAGTTTGCTACTCTCTGTGTAGAAAGATGAACCTGTTTAAAATGTGTTCCAGCAGAGCAGCAGTTATGGCTCCATAACCAGGCCTATTCAATCACTAGAATAATACATGGAAGCAAAGTTTTCAGGTATAAGCAGATAACATTTCCCTTCACTGTAAGAACTGGTTTGAAAGACAATCAAGGTTTCAATTACTCAGGTACGGAAGTCCACCTTTGCGAACATCTGCACTGCACAATTCTATACTGCAGCAAGGTTTTCTAAACCTGCTCGCTTGCTGCTTACTGGCTTGGGGTTTTTTGTTGTTGTTGTTGGGGTTTTTTTGATAAAACTTGCAATTTTACTTAACCTTACACAACTTCTTTTGTCTTACACATAAAGGATGGTATGGCCTGTGGGTGAGTTTTGAAAGCAGCAGCAATAAGAAAGGTTAAGATTGTAGAACTTTGCAAATAAATAAATGGTATCCTACCGCTCTACTCTGTTTTCTAAGGTAAAATCTTACCATGGAGAATGTAGATGGGAAAACATAGTTAAAAATTGTATCAAAACACATATGAACATAGCACGTCTCTTCTATCTGCTACCAAACTGGCAGAAAAAGCACAGGGAGGGTATATGATTTTAAACATTATCTAATACCTCTCTGAGAGCAGCAGTGGGTAACTGTTAATTATTTATCAGATATGAATGCAAACAGATAATTCTGATAAATAAAACCAAAGAATTTTTTCAACAAGAATTTCTCTTCTCACCATCGCTTCCAGTAAGCAAGGTTTCCATCTTTAAATGAACTCACAGATACTGACTTCTTGGAAGTTTTGCAGCATTTTATGATGTCTGTCCACAGGTGATGATACAACTGCCGTCTTACAAGAAAAAAAGAGAGGATATAATAATCTCTACACAGCTGAATTGGAGAGTCAGGAGGAGCGTAACAAAATTCGTGGTACCTCAGCACTTTCAGATATCGCAGTAATGACTGAGAGGGAAAAGAAAACAACACAGAACGAGCCACATGTGCACCCTGCATGTTATTGGCCTAAACGTGATTTTCATGCACGGATGTCGCGCATCCAGAATTCCAAGCGTAGAGACGCGTGGGCTACCAGTAGCTTCCCCATGCACTTGGGCAAAGACAGCAACAGACAGTGTATTGGAAGTACCAGGATGAACAAGTATTCCATATCATAGTTGAAAAAATTCTTTCACGTAGTTCCACTGCACCAGTTGGTGGAGCTACAGTAGTAATTCTTTGACGAGGCTACCATAAAGCAAAGATAACTGGCTACAGTGGTGAAATTTCTTCACGCCATGTTAGGTTGGCAATTTCTTTTGTAGTGTATATAAAAATGTGTTATCATCTGCCATTTCGGTCCCCCCACTTTCCAGCAATAAGTTTTAGCTTTCCATTCACTGCATATCCCCTATTCTAGAGCATAAACACATGCTTAAAATATTAATGTTTATGAAAAGCTTTTGACGAACAGGCTGTAGCTACCCAAAGTTTTCTATAACTTCAACTATAACCTATCAAAAACTAATTCAACTCCCAGAGCAAAAAAGGAGATGGATACATGCCTGTTGCAACACAGAAATGTTCTGTCTTATTCAAACACCTGGAGTCATGTTTTATCATTGGTATCTAAATCCAAAGAGAGATGCTTTGTTTCAGTTCACACAAATCGAATTTCTGCTGACATGGTAGAGATGTATACAGGTTTCTGCAAGAAATGCAAATATTAGTATGAGAACTGAAACAGGAAAAATATCACAGAAGTGTTGAAATGGGAGCAAATTACTTTCAGTTACTGTTTCACTTGTGTAGCCATAGTGCCCTCTAGCAGTTGAAAGAGAAAATACAGGGCTTTACCTCGAAAAAAAAAATATATAAAAAAAATCCACAGTCAGAACTGCCTTTCCTTTTTTTTAGGCAGAGAAAGGACAGTCTGGAAATGCGAAGAAGAACATTTCTTCATGTTAAAAACAAGGTACTTGAATGGAAAGGACACTTCTCTCAGCTTTTATGCAGCAGAATCCTGCAGAGCTGGGAAGCTCTATAAAAGGAGAGTTCTTGTACCCTAAAGGCATTTCTATGCTTCTGCAGATCTCACCTACACCGTATATGCATTAGCAACATGCACACGATTTTGGCAAAAGGACAGAGATTTCTACATGCATAGATCAACATACATTTTTGTGAAGTCTTTGTTTTCCCTACAAGGAGGAAACATTTTGGCCCAAACATCTTTATTGCACAAAATTCCATGCAAGATGAAGAATAAATTATGACCTTTAAAACCTAAGAAAGTTTTATTTCCCCAGGGAGCAAATTATTGTATAGAGAGAAGAGTTAGTTTGCCTTAGAGCTGAGACATTTTCTGTCTAGCTGCAGATCATTAGAAAAACATTTTGGATAACTTAGTGTTTCTTTTTTCCTTTGCATTTAAAAGAACGTTAAGCCTAAGAAGGCGAAGTCATTCTTTAGCAACTGGGAAATGGTCATCTGCACTGTTCAAGTCTTGAGGGCTGTAAATAGTATTTGTGATTTCAAATAATCCCCATAGCTTGCTGTCAGGAGAAACTGTAAATACCAGTTTGCTCCCCACCCGCCCCCTTCTTTTTTAAAGAAAAGTATATGCTAGATGACATAAAAAGATCTTTTTAAAGAAAATATTTACCCCTCAACTATCCAAAAAATCTTGTGAAACTGCGACACAGAAGAGTACAATAGCGTAAAAGAGTAAAAAGACTGTTTTACCCTCTCTGCATCCAAAAGGTCAAAATAAAAAAATATGTCTACTGCAGATGTTTCTCGGAAAAATGAATCAAAATTTTTTTTTCTCCCAGTTGCTGACAGGGAAATACTAAAATCCAGCATCAACTAGCACAGACAGATTTGCTGTATGTGGTATTCCAGTCTTTGCCAGGGAAAGGTGAGAAACTGAATTACTCTGTTGTGCTAACAAAACAGGAAGGATCTTGGAAGTTGAGAATTCAAACTGTATCATCAGAATTATTATAAAATACCACAGGGTCAGATGAGATGATTTTCAATGACATCAACTGGTCTCAGGATGACAAGCTTACTGTAAGAAGAAAAAAAATTTATCTTTACTTACATGGACAAAGAACAAAGTACCAACATTCAGATAAACTTTAGTATTAACCCATACAGGATTTTACAAATAATGATCCATTAGGAAAAAAAAAAAAATTTGTGCACTATCTTCTTGAAATCCCTCTCATTAGCGCTCCTATTAAAGAGAATTGAAATAGAAGACTGAAATCACCAAAGTCTATTTTTGTTGCAAGTATTTTTGATGTTTACAGATTTAAAACGTGGTTCAGATAAAACATGCAAAGACATGTTAAGGTAAAAAATAAAAATAGTAATTTTATAAAACTGCAGTATTTAGGCAACTGTGTGACAAGCACACTAATGTGCTTATAAAGGTCTACACGAGCCCACAAAAACTAAGAGTTCATTTTCACCAAAGATCAGTTTACAGCTATATTAGCTCAACTGAAAAAGATAATTTTTTTTCTTGTAATCTTGATCAATAACTTCTACTTTGTCTGACTTTACAGGCTCATTTTAAAGTAATCAAGTGCTATAACGGCAGTACAGTAAGAAACAGTTCCACTCAGAATAGGATGAAGAACAATCAGAATTGGTCAGATTTTTCACTTTTTTTTCCCCCCACAAACCCCTCAAATTTCTGCTATTTGTTCCATTTGTTCTGATCTTGTTAATTGTAACTTAATTTGCTAATTGTAGTAAAAGGTAAGTGATAAAGGATTAAATCTGACTACATCTTCTTTAGTTGCAACATTAAACCAATGCTGAATTACAGTAAATGAGGTGCTTCATTGAAGGTCTATGGCCCTTTATGTTACTTTGTGTATTGGTACAACAGTAGTGTATGACTGCTGGGAGGAAAAAAAAAAAACCCTGCTCCTCCCCATCGATTTTTGGTGAGACCTACTATAGTGTTCAGGGATTAGTTAAAAAAAAAACCACAGGGAACACCCTAATTACCTCGAGTCAAAACCAAATTCTTGTGCATGTCTTTTCTGCTCATGAGACAACTGACAATTACAAATTGTTTGTTCCATCGAAACCACCCTCAAATAAATGTAGTTATTAGAAGTTACCCAAGGGCTGACAAGAATAGTAAGCTTAGTCAGTTTGGGGACCTCTTCAGAGTAGGTGGTCAGCAACAAAATTGGATGTTTTAGATTAGGTACAATCATGCTACGCTGTTCTCAAATACACAAGTTACCTAGGTAGTAATTTTTGACACCTTTTCTAGTTAAGGAATAGAGACTGTTTTCAGACTGTGGTTTAGAACAGAAACTTATTTTAAGTGCCTGAAGTTATACGAGTACTTTTCAACAGGTGCTTTTTCTATTTAAGAAATAGACCTGCTTTTTCTGTAAAGTAAGTCCTGTACCTTTGTCTTTCACTAATAACTAACCTGTATTTCTTCTACAGGATTTCTGATTTGAAATAAGCCAGTTTTAAGAGAAGAAAAAACACAAATAGCACTGGCCATAAGTAACACTTCAAAGAGGTATTCTTGTTACTTTACTGTTTTGTAGGCAAACTTTAATATAGTCTGAAATACTGACTCCCATTAACTTAAATTTTTTTGTAGTTCAGCCAAATGTGGTTTACTACAATATTGCCGCTGGACTACATGTCAGATCACATCTTACTCAAGCCCTTTAGCATCTAGCTGGAAAAGAAAATACCTTCTTAAATGTTTACCTTTTTTTTTCCCCACAGAAATTTTGAAAAGCTGTCTGGGGAAAACCAAGGTAACCCTGCTCTTGATGTTTCAGACTAGGAAAACCCATTTGCAGAACTGTTAAAACAAACAACGATTTAGCTAATCACAGTGGAGGCATACCTGGGAATGCACTCAGAAGGATGAACTAAGTAAAGAAGGGAATGAAAGTCAGCAGGATGCTTGGTTTGTTGATTCAAACAAGGAAGGATGCTGCTCCAGGTGACAACAGATTTCACTGAAGGCTATGCTAGTAAGGATCTGACTGAACTGAAATGACAGGAGCTGGCTAAGGTAGTAGCAAAAAAAGGGAGGGAGAGCAGAGCTAGACAAGGAATACAAGGATAGAGCAAGCCAAAAAGAAATCAAATCAAGTCATTTGATAGTGACAGAAATACGTACAGAATCCATTCAGATTGCAACCGGGACACCTCTCTTACCCTGAATGGCTTATGTTGAATGGCATACAATCACAGGTAAGTTTCGACTGAAACAAACATTTGTGTTTGTTTCTTAAAGCGAGAGTAAACCAAGCCTTTCTTACCCAGGTGGTTTTCACTCATTCAGTGTCACAAGGAAACAGCAGGGGATAAAATACACACCAGTAAGAACTCCCCCCCAACATCTTCCACTGATGGAAGATTTTGGGAGGAAGGTGGTAAAAAGAAGTTTAAAAGGTTTCATCCCCTTACAGGCAGACCAGGGTGCAAACCATTATTAAGAAATGAGCCTTGCATGGATGCACTACTAAGCTGAATTCAAAACAAGCACGCAAACTTGGAATGCTAATTTTAAAATTATGCGATACAGCAATTTCAGATGATTCATAAGAAGCATCCACCCACGTAAAGAACTCACTGCTGTCGTTAGCTTGTGTTGATTGACTGCAGTGAAAAGGCAGGTTTCAGCACCAAAGCATGCCACGCAACCACCTTAAGGCAGCATGCACAGTCCTTTCCTGTGCTGTACCTGTTCTGTAAGACAACACACAAAACGCTTCCACCTCCCAGACTGTAAATCTGGCACCCTTCAGATGTACTAAATTATTAAAAAAGAAAAGTATGAAAGCTTGTATTTAATTTGGTGAACTAGAACAGCTCATTCAGAGCACTGGATAAAAAGGTTCTTAAAATATTTTATTTTGCCTGAGATTCAGTGTAAAAGGAAACAAATTTCCCAAACACAATTCCTTATGGCAAGACTTAGAAGTTACTGTAACAAGCATGGCAGTCAGTTGTGAAATTTCAATGTGAAACTAAGACTATAAAAAAATATTAAGTGCATATTTTTACAACAAGATATGAATACACACACCAATATGG
>JAVKLA010000008.1:15219076-15284312 GCA_034782735.1 Sagittarius serpentarius | reverse complement strand
TGTGTCCCCTCCCACCTTTCCTGTGCCCCTCCAGCCTTCTTGCTGGCTGGGCCGGAGAAGCTGAAAAGTCCTTGACTTAGTCTAAACACAACTTAACACCCTGATGTTTTCAGTTGTTGCTATCAACATTCTTCTCATCCTAAACCCAAAACACAGCGCTGTACCAGCTGCTAGGAAGACAATTAACTCTAGCCCAGCCAAAACCAGGACAGATTACTGAATAGAAATCCTTTGTGTAAAGAAATTTGGTGAAGATTAGGAGAACTAATTCAGTTGTAGAAAATTCAAATAAAATCCAATTTCATTACAGAAAGAAGACAGGACAGCTACATATATTTGGCTTGTTTTGAAAATGGTGAAGGGTCAGAGGGAAGTACATCAATCGTTTTAAATAAAATCTGCAACATTGGGCCAAGTAAGAATCCAGAAACACTACTAACAAAAATATAGGTAGACTAATATTTTTATATTACACATTTGCTATAGCAAGTATTTCAGCAAGCATACAAAACCAATGAACAGCTAGGGTTTTTCATCCAAGATCAACTCCTATACATTTTCCACAAGAATAATTAGCTGAGGAATGACCACAGAAACAGCCCAGAGACAAAAATAATTAAAGAACAAAATCAGACCTCAAGAAAAGTGCTGGAAAAATAAATGGTCAGGAAAAATATCTAAAATAAAGGTAAATATCCCAATAATAAATTATTTATTAAAAAAAATTACTTCCCCCTTTTACTTAAATTTTGAAAGTCTGGAAAGTTTTAGATGAGTCCATCAATTTATGAATTACAGAAAACAGTCCCATGCAGTCTTTTTCCTGAGTTTTCATTCCATGCCTGATGACTCCTGGTAAGGAGAACAACCATCACCTAAAACAGATGTATCCCACTACCACAAACACTTCGCAGCTGACAAGTTATTGTCACGCATCTAGGCCTGAGGTCTCTGCAAGAGTTTGTAAATACGTCCTTTCCCTTTGCCAGCGCAGCCAGCGCATGTCACTTGTTACTATCTTCATTTCCTTTCCCCCACTACCTAGGAGCTCCCTCCTACACTCGGTGTCTTCAGGTGGTGTTAAAAGATGAATCTCTCTGTAGTTCACCTACCAATGAATCTGTACTTTCCTTCCTTTACTCTGCTGAAGTGTTTGCATATCCCTGCAGGCCCTTCCTTCATTATGCGAAACAGAGAAGTCTCAGTGAAGTAGTTACTCAATGAGACCTCTCAGTAAGGCAGACTCCTTGCAGCAACAGACATTGCTGTTGATCTTCACAGGCAATGCATCCCTGAAGGAGAAGTGACAAATATCTAAGATGCTCTAAAGATTCTCCAGTGTAGCTTCTTGTTCACTCACAGCTCATTACTATCTGACAATGCCCGAGGTTTGCGTATACAAGGATAAGTAGTATTTAGTAAGTCAAAATGCACAAATGCCTAATATGAATACACAGTAGTGGAGGTAGTTTACCTGTCTTTGGCTGACACGCTAAAAAGAAATTAGCATTTTTGGAGACAGAAAGCAAATAGACAAACTCGCTTTTTTCAGAAAAAAAACAACAAAGTGAATACTACAAAATGTGAAAATCCTAACTGAATTTGGTTATATCAAAACAATCTTGTGAAGCTGTTTCTATGGTAGATGATAAAATACTATCACCAAAGTCAAGGTGTACTTCTACTTTGGCTATTCTATGGCTATTCTTAGAAAGAAGATTGCTTGACTTCTTCCCCAAGCAGCATTTATTCTTCAGAATGCACAAACACTGGTATTTTGAGTGTAATGAGTTAAATGCATCAAGAAATGTTGCCCCACTATTCCTACATTAACCAATTAAGGTTATTTGGACAAGGCCTTAATATCTTTCATGTACTATGATGAAGACGGGGCACTTCAGATGTCTGAACGAAGTTAGTAAATGCTCTAAACTTCACCTCTATCCTCCAAGCCATTCTCTCTCTCTCTCTCAAGGAAAATTAGATTCTAAAATTTGATCCTCTAAGAAATTAGTGAAGTAGATAGTACAAAACCATGTTCTGGACACAAGCCCCAATCCCTCTCATGCAAGTTCAAACCCACCCCTTCCATTTTCTAGATATATCCTATAAAGTTTTTTGTTCTGTAAGAAATGAAACATTTCTACAAGGAAAAGTAAGGAATCTGGCCTTTCAACAGCCTAGAAACCAAGAAATGTATTTATAGATAATGTTCTGATAGCAAAATATGAGTTAAATTCAAAAATAGAAGAATGACTCAACAGATCGTTTTCTTTTGAAAAAGCTACATTATTTCATCTGAAAAAAGAAAAATGAAAGAAAAAAGCAAGCTTACTTCTTCTTCATCAGGTTCAGCTTCTTCTGTTTCAACAGCTGACATACTAGCAACAGGCTTGTTCCATGCCAACTTTAACTCTTGTCCTTTAAAACGAGATCCATGAATTGCAGCCTAAAACAAGTTCAAACATTTTAGTTATATATTTCTTTGTTGGGGAAAAATTAACTTCAGTAATACTTAAATGCCAGAAATAACCCAACAGCCTGCTTTTTCAAAAGAAAACCCAAGTTGTAATACGTTCTTACTGAATTACTGTTAACAGGTTGAAACAAAACAACTTCATTCACTGCACATGGAATTCACACATCCTTTCAGGAAAAGGATCAAAATACATTCTGAAGAAAATAAGCTTGGAAAACCATAAATCATTTGGTGAGCTGGGTATCATACTGAACCAACACCCCGGTGGTTTTCAGTATTATCTTGATGGGTTCTTCACCTTTCAAAGATGGACACAAAACTGTTAATGCATAACTTACTGGAAGAAGAAAGACATCCCACAAATACAAATGATTTACTATATTAAAAAAAAAAAAAAACCCAAACACCTAAAAAAGCCCGTTTATGATTACAACTTAATCTACTGGAAAACGTTCCACTTCCTGTAAAGCCGTTGTAATTGAAATGTAAAAATTTTTAACTTAAGGGATATTGATGCCTTTCTAAGTACCAGCTGCATTAAGTGGCTGCTTTGGATATAGTATGTTCAAATTAAAGTAACATGAATGAGCATAAATCAGCGTTAGCAACATTCCGAAATAACCGTCATGGTCACAAAAGATTTATAGTACAATCTGAAAGCACAGCATAATGTGAAATGTAGAAACAATTACATGTTCAATGACATCTGAACATGAATTGTGTGATATTAAAGTCCCCAGGTATAAATTTTAAATCTGTACATATAAATTTATGATAAATCTAAAAGATTCCATGCTTATTAAAATGCAGCTCAGGAGCTTTTTGTCCATGGTCTCATCACAATGTCACACAACTAGAATTTTTAAAAGTACTTATACGTGACATTTAGGTCCAGAAACAACTTGTAATCTTTGGAAGAAATTACTACTACATAAAAATACAACGTTTTACAATAGGGAATCCTCCTCTTTCTTCCAGGCTACAACGTATATGGTCATAAAGCCTAGGCCTATTTTCATTTAAGAAGATAAAATATTAGCTGCATTTACTACACAATTGGCCTCAACAGAGGTTTTTAATGATTACCTTCTACAACTTCTCCAATTGCTAGTCTTAAAGTCTGCTTTTGTAGTAAGCACAGAAATTCCAGTGGAAATATATTTAATACATAAGAAAATCTTAGGGAAAATACAGATTTTACTGCATCTGATGAAACACAGTTTTCATAAAATTTTAATTTAAAAGTGAAGCTGCAATTAAACACAAAGTCATTCAACAATTCAAAGTTTTAATGCTAACTAGAACGTGGACATCTCAAACATCGATCATGAATTCTGACCCCAGCTAAAATATCCCCGCTTTCCAGAGCATATTCTGAACTTCACCTTGAATACAGCTTGAAAACTCCACCTATTCTATTTGAGATTGACTAACGAAAAACATACTGATTTTTAAATGCAGTGAAACACATCATAAAAAAAAGGAAAGAGAAAAAAAAAGAGTGAAGTACATAATGTTGACTTCAACCTTTCCACCAAACATAACTCCCTTCTCCCCCTGCCCACATCTTTCTTCATTCTCTGCACTACCTTCTTTTTCAGGTGCTTCTTACCTCTGTACTTCTATGCTTGGTTCCAAAATACTACCATTCCCTACTTTTTGGGTACAGAAATTTAGCTAAGGCTGAAATGATTCTCCATGACAATTTTTAGGCAAAACAAGTTATAAAAGTAAAAACTGTATTTTGCTGATAAACAAGTATCTGTAGTAAGATACTGTCAAGATCATTGTTGTGAATCATACTCCGCCTGGCAGAAACAAAGACTTTATCTGGACAGCCCATAAAAACAGATTATTGTTCTAGGTGACCTATTTTTATTTTCAGGGAAGCAGACTCTCATCTCGATACTTAGAATATTCTTATGTAAACTACAATGTCAAAGAATATGAAGTTGCAAAATGAAATACCCAGTGCCAGGAAGCACCAAAACTAAAATGCCAACCTTAATGCAATCTACTTGTAGGTATACTAATTACAACAGCTTTTATCTGTGAACAGGTATTTCTTACTCTCCAGAAAACTTCTGTTCACTGTTGAAGTGTTCCTTCAATACAGTTGTCCGGTACTGGTTTTCCCTGTCAGTACATACTACATACCATTAACTGCACTTCCTTTTTTACAAAATAATTACAATCTCCATACAGCTAGTGCTCATCATTGCTGTATCTAAGAGTTTCACAAACAAAATCTCTGTGTTTCTGTAAAACATCTTTGGCACATGCATCAAATTGTTTCTCAAAATATGTAACCATAATGATACTCTAAGTGTTCAAAATTATTGTCCCCATTGGCTTAAATTTGCATTGTAAGTATCACTATTTCTGTCAATCAGGTCACTAGTATCTCCAGATAAAGCATACAAAAAGCAAAGAGTCTGGCCAGGTATGAAAATTGCATTCAAGTAAACTCCACAGGATGAATTCTGTGCAAAACCAGAAACTTTGTGCAAAATATAAAATGAAATCTTTCCATATAACAATACCATAAATATGAATCAATTCTTTCTGGAGACTCTTATTATTTTCAGGATACTCCTTCCCAACAGTGATGCAAGGATTTTAAAGAAAACAAAACCATTTGCTGAACAACTACGTTCATTATTTTGCACAGGTTCATATACTGCCTACATCATGGACTGAATAAGGCAAGAGTCCTGCTGAGCCAAATGTATGAAGTCCTAATGATCCATATGTAAGGATGTTGAATTACAACATACATCAACTCTGGATTTTAGTCTCTAAAAGTTACTTCCTTAATTCTGTATTTCTGTAATGTCCTAAATTTCTAAAAAATATGCTAAAAGGGGCGGGGGAGGGGAGGGAAGCGAATCCCATCACATCAAATCACATTTACACTATTACAGGTCTTCAGGCAAAGGTAAATCCAACTGATGCCAAACAAAATCTATAGGCTTACTGTGTAGGATGTCAGTGAAATTTCAGGAAGACTGTGAAGGTACCAAGTCTTCAGGTGAAAAAAAAAGTAGCAATTAAAGAAAGATAAACCAAGACATCCAGCTATCAATTCCCAAGTGTTTCTCTTAATTTCTCTTACATCCTGTATCCTGTACTTGAGTTTATAATAAACATCCTAATTTCCCAAGTATATCAGTAATACGCTGTTCTGACAGATTTGTTAAGTCTAGAATTAAAGTTTTGTGTCAGACTTCTTTTAAAATAATTAGCAGTACTGCATTTAATCAACTATAGAAGTATAATGAAACTAGAAAGCAGTTGAATGTTGCAGAGTATTTTCAACAAAGACTATACTCACAGCTTCAGCTTCTGCTCTTGTTTTAAAGGTTATCACCGCATGGAGAGAAGAGTCATCTATCTGGCAATCTTCAATTTCACCATATTGCTTTTAATAAATAAATAAATAGAGCTCAGTGAAATAGTTCTCCACCTCTAAAAATGCTGAGCTAAATCAAATGCCCTCAAAGATCATATAAAATTAGAACAGTGTACCTTTCACTGCCTTAATGCCAATCAAAGTACTTGTCTTTGCAAGGAATACAGTTACTTTTACTTGCATTTCTAAAACACAAAAGTGCTGAAGTTTCTGCATTTCCCGATTGTAAACATACAGCTATGAAGTACAATTATGACAGAAAAAGAGGTTGTTCTGCTTCAGTACTTCTCTTCTGATCAGAAAGAAGGGATGTGAGATGACTCCATTAGTCTATTATGAAACTCTTCCACAATAAGATTTATTAGACACAGAGACTGTAGAAGAATTTCAAAACTTAACTTGATTTCAGCATCTTAAGAACCTGACCCATCTATTCCTGCAATGGACTCTATGGTATTGCTACCTTTAATGCCACCATCACTGTAAGCTGCAATGCCCAACAGATCTGTGTAAGTGGAACGCACTGCTGATGTACAGCGAGTTGTGATATTATATCATAGAAACAGAAATACAGCTCAGTGTACTTCCATGGAATTTGAAGCAAGTTTGAAACAGCAAATGCTCAACCTGCAAAATGAAATCATTAACTTTTTTTCCTCAGTGTTATACTACTTACACTGTGAACAGAATTGTATTTGTTGATGCTACTAAGTGTATTTTTTGTTAATATTTTTGTTTAAGATAGTTAAGTTTAATACTCCCTACAATAAAACCAAAGTATAAGAAAATGCTAAGTTCTGAGCAAATTTATGACCATAAACTGACATCACACAACAAGCTTAACAGTGGCAGATTCTGTCTTCATTTTTATATTCTTTGCAGTCAGTAAGAGAAGTACATAATGAAATAAAAAATGAAAGGTGACCAGCAAAATTTACTTTAGCAATATTCATAAAGCAGACTAAATGAAAATATAATACTGTGGATTAAAAATAAGTTTTTTCTTATACTCATCATTGAAACTGGACTCAGAAACAGCCTATGGTGGACCAAGTGGACTGTACTGGTTCATTTTAAAGATATACGTTCTTAGTTTTACACCAAAAATTTGTGAAGTCATTGCTCAAATGTTCAGTCCATCATACATCTCTACAGAAAGTACTTTTGTTCCCTGTAAATATACACATACACACACATATATATATAGGTATGTATAAATGTTTGGTCTGTCATTCATCCCTACAGAAAGTACTTTTGTTCCCCTTATGGGTATGATGGGTCCCTTTTTCTTCCCCCATATAGATCTGACGTGGCGTATTTAAGGGGAAAAAAATATATATACGTGCATTTACGTACTTAAACATATATAGCTCCTGGAAACATGACACCTTAAAAAAACCCAGTATAATAGTAGTGGTGTTTTTGTTTTGTTTGGTCCTTGTTGACTCTTGTTCTTTTGAAAAGTTGCTTGCATGGCTGCCAGACAGGAAATATTAAGAGTACACTGACTGGAGTAGAATTTACTGGACTTAACTGGCTCTTGGACTTCTACCTTCAGAAAGGACAACTGCAATTAAATATTGAAAAAAAAACCCAAACAAAAAAAACCCCAAAAAACCCAGACCAAAACCAAATGGGGCGGAGGGGTGGGGGTGGGGAATGGACAACAGATGAAAAACTCACACAAATTATGCCACTTGATATTAGATATTCTTAGCATTCATTCCACAAAATAAACAAATTTCCTTTTATTATAACCTTTTTTTTTTATGGAGGATAAGGGTTTTTATAAATTTATATTGATTTCTCATTTTATTGTATTTGCAAATAAAAATTTGCTAAAAATTATGTATGTCAATTTATCATTTTTTAGATTAAAACCAGAAAAAAAAAGGTAGAAAAAGCTCTGACTTCTTAAGACTACAGACAGGAATGGACAGAAACCTTTAGCTGCCCTGGCAAGATCTGCATATAGTTGCATAATTCTAATCTTTATTCCTAAATTCCGAAAGTTAGGCAAAAGCACGGTGGTATTAAGCACTTGTTATGATACTCCCATAAAGATAAACACTCTTAAGGTACTGAAAGTTTTGGCACAGAATCACTCTTTGTTCTCACCATCCCTTCAGTTATTTTATCTTTCTATACTTAAAAATTTGTAACAGTTTTACATATATCCTGAACAAATAAATATTACAAGTCATTACTTTATATTCCCAATTTCCTTTCTTTTTAAGAAAAAAACAAGCTTTGTAAATGGTATGCAGTTACAGTTATAACTAGTTGAATCAATGGTGTAATTTCTCTTTGTTTCACTTTTTTCTGATGCACCCTCTTTTTCCATGAACAGGTATATCATGTTAAAGATTCACTCCTAAATCGTATTTCCAGATTAACTGAATCAAGAGAAAACAAGTCATTCAATAGAACGTCATCCAAAGAACAGAAAAAGTGAAACTGCCACATACCGCAAAATGAGGAAGAAGATCTTCTCTATCACTTTCTGTAAATGCAGAGATTTCTAATGCCCTAGGTCGATGATCCACAACTGCATGCACAGGAACTCCTCTGCCTCTACCCCGGCCTCGTATTCCTCTACCTCTGCTACGTGATGCACCCCGACCTCTTGCATGAACCCCTCTACCACGAACTGAAGAAAGAATCCCTCGTTTGGCAGCCTAAGATGTTTATACATAACATATTCATGTATTAAAATTCGTATCTAAATATTTAGACAAAATTAACAAACGTATCCTGATGTTTCCTAAAAACACATTCCCAAACAAGCCTCAGAGAGAGCAGCTTACAGGTCTTGAAATAACAAAAGCTGAACAAGTTAATAACATTAAAAAGCTAATACTGTTAATTATTAACAGATGAAAAATAGGATGGAAATAAGAAAAAAGAACCAGGTATTAAAAACAGATATCAAAAGAGCCCTTATCTGTGAGGATAAGTTGGTATAACATTTGAAATTTCATTAACAAATTTTCTTGATGGGGTGACTAACTACTTAATTTGTCTCTTTATCTTTGTCTCTTAATTTGTCTCAAAGTCCAGCCACGACTTGTATTCTGATCAGAATTAATGCAGCATAATAGTTTTTGGCCACAGAATTATGAGGTGTGAAACCTAATGAGCACCTCCAAGGACAAAGTACTTGCTTAAAATTTGGCTATACATACTCACTAATTTCCATTCCCACAATACCTGTGTATCCTTTCTAAAGAACTGGCATGCAATCTCCGAGAAAAGTCAAAAGGCCAATTATAGTGTTTCTGACAGCCATTTAAAAAATAATTTGCAAAAGTTATTTTAAGTTTAAAAAAAACACTTTCAAGGATTTAATATCAACATTTATAACAAGAAAAAAAAGTATCTTTTCAAACCCAAATGGATCTGATGTAGGAATCAAATGTTAAATGAAATCACCGCAACAATGTTTTCATCCTACAGTGTTTACAACTCAAGCACTGATCACACTACTTTAGTGCATGTCAGTGATACCACCCATGAGGAGATCAATCTGTTATGGCTTTATTCACAAAATTATTCAGGTAATTTTACAGCAATATATACTTGACTTTTTATTTTTGTAAATAGAATCCTGCGGGGGTTGTTTTTTTTTAAACATTTTTAAATGGTAAAATTAATAATCCAGAGAGTTAAAGATCATGCTGACTCAACAATCAAGCTGTATACTGTTTGGGTTTTCTCACAGTAAAATCAGGGCCACCTGGAACAGAACAGCACATTATGAGCCACAGAAGCAACACGTGAATATTGTGGGAGTTAAAGTCAAAGACAAGGTGTGAGTAAGTTTTGCTAAAGAATCTGTAAGAATACTGAATAATCAAACAAACATCAAGGTAAAAAACACTACATATCCTTCTTGTAAATTATACATGGCATACATTTCATGCTGTTCCTTGAAACATACTGGTGTGCTTTACTAATAACCCCGTTTTTCTCCATCTACTTTGATCGGTATTTGTTACAGGCCTCAGAATATTCATTTTACTAGCAAAAATTATTTTCCTGAAAGAGCTACAATTTTTTTTCCAACTCAAAATACAGACTCAATGAGAGATGGAGTAGGATTAGCACACTCAACTGCACTGTAACTTTATCTTGAAAGAGCACCTACTTTTCTACTGCTATTTTAAATATCATTCAATTCACATATTTTCTAAAATGTACGATCTATAAATAAGCTTTCAGTACACTTATGAAATACTATTCACCATCAGAATATACATTGTTAACATAAGCTTTTATGTCATCTCCATTCAATTGGCTTGGCTTATTAACAAACCTATTTTCACAATTACCAAAGCTGCATAACAACTTAGTTTTAAAGCAAGATTTTAATGCAACTTAGCCATACGTATGTGCACTGTGTTCATATGCAGTTATACATAAGATATGACCAAACTTCATTAAGACAAGAGGGATTTAAGCGACACAGCAGCCTGCTTAACAGTAAAAAGAGATAAGATTATCATGCAATTAAGTACATATTACACAATCATATAGGCAAGACAGTGCAATATAACAGAGTAACACCCACAGCATCCAAAATTTCTCAAAATAAGACACAGATATGAAGAATCTTGCACAGCCTTCTCATTTTTTTTAAAAGCAAGTACTTTAAGAAAAAGTGTGTTTCTATACATTGAACACTTCTTGAAAGATTGTATTTGCTGTTGGTAAGTCCTCCTTCTCTTGAAACCAATGCTGTAATAATACTGCTTTTGGCACTTCAGCCTTTTTGGTTAATCTCATTAAGAGGATGCCAACACCTCAGAATGAAAGATAAAGCAGTTTTTTAACTCTTCAGTATCAAACACAACACCACCTACAGGCAACAATTTAAAAACACTCCACATTCTAAAGGAAGCATTACTACCACAAATCTCTAAAATATCACATCATCTAAATAGTTACAGAATTTAAATAGATTAGGAATCAAAATCACAGACAATACTATTTCTCTACCTCAGCGGAATTCAGAAACTGATTTTTTAAAATATTTTTGCTAAATGCCTCCATCTACACGCAACTTTATATTGCACCCTGTAAAAAATATTTATGATACAATACACAAGCTAATAAACATATATGAAAATATTTGATTAAAATTTAATTGCTACCAAAAAAAAAGAGAGACAAACATACTTCCAGCTGTAGCTCTGTATATTTTCGTCTTAATTCAGTAACTTCCTCCCCAGCTTGCATCTTCTTGTATAAATCCAGTTCAGTATCTAGTAACTCTTTCTGCATCTAAGAAATTGTTACGGTAAATTATTAGTTCCACAGTTCACATTCTCTACTGAGGAAGTAATTTTCCGATAAAACCCAAGAATCTATTGCTACACTCCTATCAGCAGGCTATTTCAGAAATACACAGCAAATTAAAGACTGGCCAGCGCTGGCTCCAGGTAAGAGGTGCTGTAGCAGACCTACCTACCTGGGAAACAGATTTCTAGAAACTCTACGGAAGGGAATTTGAAAACTGGAAGCTGTAGTAGAATTTTAAACTTAAGCAAGTTGTGGCTTATTAATTCAGACCACAGCTGTAACTTTGCAGGTATACTGCTTATTATGCTAGGTTTCCACCTTTAAAAACAAACCAAGCACAAGCTTAGGAGTCTTCTTGGCAAGATAAAACTTCAACATGTAGTAGTACATTTCTGAGTTTGGTGATGTCAAACCTTTTAGACTACCACACAAAGCCAAAGCCAATAGAATTTTTTCTAAACTAGAGATTCACAAAATAGAAAATGCAAAATTATATGGTAGTGATGATGAGATAAAAAGGGATTCTACACAAAATAAAAGCAGTATGATTATGAATGGATATAAAATCTATCAGTACTGAGAGAAAGCATCTAAGTTTATCACAATTCCATAATGCAAAAAGCACAAATATTCAGACCACAGTAGAAAAAACACAGTAACAAGACCTCTGCTAACAAAAGGTTGGTCTCTGATGCACCCAGAGTTGCCTTTCAGCACATAGTACCTTAAAAAAACATTATTAGAAAGTTAAAAATTATATATGAAACTGACAGGTGTCTCTGAACCCAAATTTAGACATGTTCATTGCAAACACTGAGGTGCAGGTGCTGTTATAAGTGCAGGAAAGGGCTTTATGCGACCCATGAAAATTTTATTTGAAGTTCTGTTCCAAATTGAAAGCTTTTTTTCTTTTTCTTTTTTTTTTTTTTTTAATGGAAAAAGCAGCAGTCAAATGTTCTGGTGAAATCATGAATGAAGGATAAAATTATAGATGACTGTGAAACAGTTTTACATTTACACCCATTGATTCAAAACCACAGCATGTAATGTATTCAAAGGCTGGTTGTCAAGAGATGAAGGTTTTGCAGTTGTGACAGTTGGAAACCAAGTATTACCACTGAATGATAAAGGGGTTTTTTTTGTTTCTTTGTTTTTTCCTGGAAGCTTTAAAAGAAAAAAACCTGGATTATTCAACTGGCAACTTCAACCTGAACCCCTTTCAGCCCCATATTCTGATTATCTACAGCAATCACAGAAAAAAAAAAAATCCATTATCTCCTGTATAATGGTTTTCAAAGTTTTCAAAATTGGAAACTGTGTTTCTCTCAAATCCCACTGCATTGCAACACATCAATGACATGGCAAAACAACCACTTCTGAAGTTTAATAATGACCAGCAGTTAGAACTCACAAAGCAGCCAGTGACATTGGTGTTATAAAGACTTTTGAGGTTTATTTCTAGTGCTCTTAATGAAGACTTCTCTTTTATAAAGCTGTGCCAGGTCTCAGGAAGAAAATACCTCCTTCAAGATACACCAAAAGGCAGCAAAAGTTTCTACACTCGGGGAGGAAGAGTATTTTGTAATCTGCATGAACTGGAACAAGACAAAAATGGGTAAAGATAATGGCACAGTCACATGGGCCTCATCTTCAAGTCTGCAGGGTCTTCTGAGCTGCCCAAGTTTTAAACACTAAGAAAATGCAAGAGAAACTAGAGCAAAGCCTTTCAGAAAATCATCGAAATGGTAAATTTTAACTGAAGGCTATGTTACTTCCTCACTTTCACAAAGGTCAGATGGGACTGATTGTTTTCTCTCTTTCAAATGTTAAAACAATGCTCACAGATAATGCATAATCTCCCTGAGAGGAAAGCTATCAATAAAATCAACTATTCTACAGATCAGGTATTTTGCCCATCATGAAATGGGTTTGCTTAAAATGTTTCTTTGCTTTCTATATTATAAAGGAAATGGAAAACCAGCTCAAGAACTTCATTAACATTGTAATTCAAATTAGCGTACTGCCTCACTTTACTAAGCAACAACAACAATCACACAAGGAAGTGGTGGACCAGGTACCCAAGCAAAGGGTGATATGGTCAGAAGAGATCTCAAGATCAACAAAATCGTGTTGAAGGGGGGCCACTTCAAGCATACACGTACCAATTGACATAAATGAGGGAGGGCCTACAGAACAGTATCATGGGGAAAGACCTCATTTCTTTTCTGGGAAATCAGTGCTTCTCTGAAGAGCCTGTACACTAATACACACACTACGTGAAACAAAGAGGAGGAATTAGATGTCTGCGCGCAGTTACAGCACTACAGTCTCACAGGGACTACAAAAATATCGTGAGAAAACTCACACGACTGGAGTGGTGCAGTGGACGGATACGGTCTCTTAAGGAAGGACAAGCCAGGATGGTGAGGAACAGGAGTTGGCATTTATGCGAGAGCGCAGTATGAATGCACAGAGCTCTCCCTGGGGACAGATGATGAGCCAGTCGAAAAGTTTATGAGTCAGGATTAAGATGGTGGACCTATGTGGGCAACATTGCAGTGGGTGTGTACTACACGCTGCCTGATCAGGTAAAAGAAACAGATGAGGCCTTCTCAGACAATTAGAAGAAGCCTTCTGTTCGAAGACCCTGGACCTGGGTGTCTGCTGAAAAAGCAGGATGATTTTTCAAGAATTGCATCCTCCAAGTTCCAGAGCATGCAGGAAATAAAGCAAAGGTAGTAGGATGCCTGTCTGGGTGAACAAGAAGATCTTAACAAAACTTAAATCCAAACCCAAGCTGTACGAGAGGTGGAAGCAGGGTCAGATCACACAAGGAACATAGAGAAACTGTCTGAGCATGCAGGCACAGATCTGGAAAGCCAAAGCCCACCTAGAGTTGAATCTGGCAAGGGAGGTGAGAAACAAGAAGAAAGGCTTCTGCACATCTATTAGCAGTAAGAGGAACACTGTGCTGTGAAAAATGTGGGCTGATTGCTGAATGTGAAAGGGGACATGGTGTCATGGTTTAACCCCGGCCAGCAACTAAGCATCACGCAGCTGCTCACTCACTTCCCCCCCACCCAGTGGCATGGGGGAGAGAATCGGAAAAAAGAAAGGTAAAACTCATGGGTTAAGGTAAGAACAGTTTAATAGAACAGAAAGGAAGAAACTAACAATGACGCTAATAGCAGCAAGAAAGTGACAATAATAAAAGGATTGGAATACACAAGACAAGCGATGCACAGTGCAATTGCTCACCACTCACTGACCGATGCCCAAGCAGTACTACTCCCCCGGCCAACTCCCCCAGTTTATATACTGGGCATGACGCCCCATGGTATGGAATATCCCTCTGGCCAGTTTGGGTCAGCTGTCCTGGCTGTGTCCCCTCCCAACTTTCTTGTGCCCCTCCAGCCTTCTTGCTGGCTGGGCAGGAGAAGCTTGATTTGGTCCTTGACTTGGTCTAAACACGACTGAGCAACAACTGAAAACATCAGGGTGTTATCAACATTCTTCTCATACTTCTCATCAGCACTGTACCAGCTACTAAAAAGAAAATTAACTCTACCCCAGCTGAAACCAGGATACCTGGCAACAAAGGACACGGGGAATAGCTGAGGTACTCAGTATCTCCTACTCCTCAGTCTTTACTGGAAAGACTTGCCTTCAGCAATCACAGATCCTAACACTAGTGGAAAAGCCTGAAGCAAGACGACTCACCTTTGTTGGAAGAGAATCAAGTCCGGAAACATTTAAACAAACCAGACATACACAAAAACCTGGGACCCAATAGAATGCAAAAATTAAGTACTGAGGGAGCTTGCTGATGCCACTGCAAAGTCCATCTCCGTTATCTTTGAAAGGTCAAGGCCTTTGGGGGAGGTTCCTCAAGACTGAGAAAAAGCAAATAACACTCTGATCTTCAAAAAGGGCACAGAGGTGCAGGGAACTACATGCTGGTCAGCCTCACCATAGGCCCTGGGAGGATGAAGGAGCAAATAATCTTGGAAACCATTTCCAAGCATGTTAAGAACAAGAAGGTGATTGGGGAAAAGGAAGGAGAAATCATGCTTGACCTTAACAGCCGTCTACAGTAAGATGACTGACTTGGTGGACAAGAGCAGACTAGTGGAAATTGTTTATCCTGACTTCAGTTAGGCTTTCAATACTATTGCCCACAGAATCTTCACAGCCAAAAGGATCAAGTGCTGACTAGATAGGCAGACAGTGAGATGAACTGAAAACTGGCTCAACTGCTGGGTTCAAAGGGTTCTGATCAGTGGCAGAAAGTCCATCTGGAGACCAGTCACTAGTGGTGCACCCCAGCAGTTACTACTGTTTAACGTCTTCATTTGTGACCTGAATGATAAGACACTGTGCCCTCTGCAAGTCTGTGGACAATACAAAATCTGCAGAAGTGGCTGGTACACCAGCTGGTTCTGTTTCCATTCAGAAGCATCCTGACACGCTGGAGAAATGGGGTAGGAGGAACCTCCTGCATTTCAACAAAGGGAAATGCCAAGCCCTGCACCTGGGGAGGAATAACCCCAGCTACCAGTACAGGTTGGGGACTGCCCAGACGTAGAGGACCTGAGGGGTCCTGGCAGCAGAAAAGAAGTTGAACACGAGCCAGCAGGGTGTCCTTGTGGCAAAGGCGGCTGACAGCCTCCTGGGGCTGCATTAGAAAGAGCACCACCAGAAGGTCAAGCGAGGTGATCCTTCTCTACTCTGCAGTGGCAAGGCCACATGGAGTGCTGTGTCCAGTTCCAGGCTCCCCAGCACAAGAGAGAGAGACTGGAGAGAGTCCAGAGAAAGGCCACAAAGATGATTAAGGGACTGGAGCCTCTACTAGAAGAGCAGAGGCTGACAGAGCTGGGATTGTTTAACTTCAGGAAGAGAAGGTGGCAGGGGAGGATCTTATCCATGTGTATAAATACTCAGTATGGATGAATAAAGACAACACCCAGACTCTTCTTACTGGCACACGGCAATGGAACAAGACAATCCCCAGAGATCCCTTTCAATCTCAACTATTTTGAGCAATTTTGTGTTATTGGACTATTTTCTTGTCCACTCCAACAATTTACTAGACCACTCTCAAGGTAAAATAACTGTCGGGGGTTAAAATTGTGCATTTAAGTTTTCTAGACAAGAATTTACCAAGTTTTTGTGATGCAACTTGCTTCTTCATTTCCATGGGTCTGGATTCATTTCCTTGCATGTGACAAAATCCACAACCAACTGTTATTCTTGGATCAAACCTGACATAAACTATTTTTTCCTGGTCAAATTTGTGAAGCACTGTACACCACCAGCAGAAGAGTATTTCTCAAAGACATGAGGCTTTAACAATCAAATGCAGCTTTAAAAATATTACCAATTTCTACGAGTTTTATAGTTCAAATTCACTCCACAGACTGCTAACTTCCTTCAGACCTCTCGGAAACATTTTCTCACCAGACAATGTCCACTCTCTCTCAAAAACAGAAAAACATTAGAAAATAATTATCTTCTCTCATCTCCAAAAAAAGAGGAGTTTAATCTTATTATAGCAGTGCCTGAATTCTGGGATTATTACCCTTAGTTCCCTCTCTAAAACAAGTAGAATATTCCACTGCAACTGAAGTTGTTTTAAGAGATATAAACTGACTTCCAGAAATTATAATCTACGTCCATTTTTAGGATAAAAATACACTGCTTAACTTCTTCCTGATTGACGAATGATGCAAGAAGCTACAGTGAGTACATACAGGTCATTTCAGTATTTTTTTTTCAGTATTTCTTTTCAAAACTGTACATCACTAATTTACACTGCAGTTACTTTTAATGCCTACTTTCCTAAGTAAAATAAAGCAGTAGAAATGCTGCTTCAAACTGAAATCTAATGAACCATTTAAATTAAATCTGGGTTGTAACGTTATACCAGCTTTTTAAAACAGAATCTCACACATTAGAAGAAAAGACTAAACATTCTGAAGATTTAAGAACTGAATGAAATCAGCAAAATCAAGACTTTGTCTTTAGTGGAAAACACACTGTACAAAAACCTGCTCTTCTATGAGTATGCACTTCCTCACTTCATAAAGCAAGAAAAGCTTGTAATATATTTAAAAGAACACACTGATTTCTTAAAATGTTATTTCTCAAAGCCTCACTTAATTCTTAATCACCTGGTGACCTGTTCAGAAACAAATACTTCTATAAAAAGCAAAATACTGCATTTAAAAAGGTAATATAATTGCATCTTTAAGCAGCTGGGAAACTGGTTATAGCCATATACCAACAAGAATGATAGCAGAGGACAGAAAATCCTCTCACAGGTATAGCCCAAACATGGGTAGTTAGATTAAAGTAAAACTGACCAGTATAATCTTTAATCTAAAAAGCTTAATACACTGAAAAATTTCAGTGACATAAAAAGCCTCAGAAAATTATGTACCGGGACAGTAGTTAAGTAGTTTTATGAAGCAGTTTGTGTATTAAACCTGACTAGAAGATAGGTGTTGCATAATGATAATCCATTTGCATCAGAAATACTATTTTCATGATTTATATTCAAAATTTAAGATCAGATACACAGAAGATTGGGTAAGGTAAAAGAAATAATCATAAGATTTTTGGTTTGGTTTTTGGTTTTTGTTTGTTTTTTTTTTTTTTTTTTTATTTTCCAGATGATGCAGTATGTGTGTAACAGTGGGTAAACCTTTTAGACAACAGCATGGTTTTAAAATTAACTATGTTCCTTTAAAAAGACAACTTCAAAATTAAACCAGTATAGTTCTAAATACTGCTGATGTGGCTGCATATTTTTAGTCCGCTGACATAAGCATCTGAATTTGTCTTATTAAAAAGCTGACCAAAACTTGAATACCTGAGTCTTAGTTTTCATGCTTTTTAAAGGAGCCCCTCCTCCTGGTGATACACCTTTTAATTCATCCTTTAACTTCGTAATGCTATTAGTCAAAATTTCCAGTGTTTTCATGATTTCTGCTTTGTCTTCTGACTTCATGGCCTTATTCTTCTCCAGCTTTGAAATAAGCATCTGTTCCAATTTAAAAAATAAAATAAAAAAACCAAACCTTTTTAGTTAGTAACTACTATTACAGTACTCATTCCAACTAATGGAAAACTAGAATATTGCATTTCTTTTGCTGTGATCTTCAAACTCAACCTATAGGGCTTTTAACAGCTTACATTAAATTAAAATCTTTGTCTGAATCTCTGATTAATTATTTTGCTAACAAACATCTGATATCTCCATTTAATTTGGACAGATTTGCTCAACACACTTAAATTATTTCCAAATTTTTATTCAACTTAAATGACATTGTAGCCTTTTTCTTCTAAACCTAAATGCAGTCATGCACACCTTTCCACATCAATCTCTCCTGCTCTTGTGAAGCAGAACTCTCAGGCTTTCACTTCTCCCAAAGAATAAGCATGTTGTACCCAAATTAGGCAATTTAAACTAAAATTGCACCTAAACTGCGTAAGATTTTAGTTTTTCAAGTGAACTACCGAGACAAGTTAGATTAAAACTCTACACTTAAAATAACGTGATAATCCCATTCTAAGAGAATGCTTATTTTACAGGCCAGTTTTGTAGCTCACATTTATAAGTTTGGAAATATTTTAAAGAAGCAAACTGAGATTTTACAACTGAATTGCTGACTTTCTTTAATGCTAACATTTTACCTTCTGTGTTTCAATGTGCTTCTCCAAAATTTCTTGCTTCTTTTTTCTCACATCTTGTTGAAGTCGTAATGCTTCCTAGAAGCATAAAAAAATTACAGAAGTTTCTAGATTTTGAAAAACAATGCCAGAACAATAATATACCTGACAACTATAGAGTAGTAACTTACAATAACAGGGAAAAAATTAGTAACAGAAACTCAAGGGACTAATAGGCAATATTTCCAATTATGGTTTGGAAAATAACGCATCACCAAATTAGTGAAGGATCTAATGATCTTTCTCAGTTAGATCTGTGCTGGGAAGACTTCATTATTACTTATGTATGAAGTAACCCCTTACGCAACTCCACTGAAAGCTGAAAGGCAATATAATACACTACCGCAAGACATACAACATACAAGAGTTCAAATGTGTAAGGACAGTATCTTGAAAACAACCGTAAATCAAGTCCATCAATTAAAACACATTCTCCAGTACAGTTACAAGCAAAAAGAAAACACATTCTATTTTCTAAAATTAAAGTGTTACCCAGAGAAAACTGTCTCTTTTGTGTCTGACTGCTCTAACTTGGAAGTGACAAGTACCACCAACTCCATCTGCTAAAAACAGAAGCTTGACATTGCAATGGGCAAATCAAAATAAACTGAAACTGAGATTTGTGACATACTGCACTCAGAAGGAGAAGCAGGAGTAGATGCCACAGCTGCTGTGCTCAGCTCCTACTAATGCTGCTTGAGAGAAAGCAATTGCTTCTTGCTCTCAGATGCAGAATGTAGAAGTCTTGGACAGCAGGATACTTGCAGAAAACAATTAAGAGCTTCAATATCAACATATTTCATGGGATAAGAGGAGAAGCAGATGATGATTTTGCACCTCTAGATCACCAGTCAACTGGGATCAGACAGCAAGTGGATTATCTTATACAGAGAGTTTAAATGCACAACAGCCATAAAAAAATAGTAGTAAAGTTTCTGTATGTCTTCCCAAATACCGACAAATTCTGCTGCATGAAATGTTAGTTTTGCAATACAGTGTGCAATAATTTTTATGAAGGGAAAGGGAAAATAAGACAAGGGGATGAATGCTAAGGAAAACTAGGGAGACAAGAGGAAAGAAGGCAGTGAGTCCCACAAAATCATGTTTTTCCACAAGTACTAGTATATTGTAACAGAAATCTCTGAAGAGAGAAACGATCACAAGAGCACATTAAAAAAAGAGCCAATCACTTAGCACATCTTCAGTGTCTTCTGTCAAAAAAAACCCTACAGGTGTTGAGTCAATAACTTTATTACAAGCTTTTTGCCATTTCACAGGCATTTAGGATCTTAACTTGAAAGGTAAAGGCTCCAATTCTGAAAAACATGTTTTAGGGGACAAATATGAAATGAAATCCCAAAATTAGAAGTGATTCTTTTAAAGTCTGGACCAATGCCACAACTGACATGAAGCTACAAACTGCTATTTCTAATTACATTAGACATTAGCTACAGAAATTTACCAATAGCTAAAATCTCTGTTTAAAGGCTATACTGCTTTCAATACTTATGCTTGAATCTAACTTAGCATTGAACTCTTAATTTGTGGTTTGAAACCAGTAAGATAAACATTGTCCTATATTTAGTTTTTCTAAATGCTAAGAATAAACCTGAAAAAGGAGCTTTACTGGGCTCTTCTGAAAATTCTATGCAAGCTAAACTACAACTGCGTGACCTATTCAAGGCCAAATGCATTTTTGTTGCATCTCCTCTCTAACAATAAAAAAAAAAGAAGAAAGCTAGTACTATGCAAAAAATAAAAGTGGATGCAGGACCACTCTAGTTTGGAAACAATAAAACGCAGAGTCATACAGTTCTCAGTTCTCTCAAGCAAAGAAACAGTTTTGGTCACAAGTACAAAATACACTGAGAATGAAGGCCAGTTTGATGATAATAAAGGCCAGTTCCAGAAAGCCTTAAGAGAGAAGAATAGTGACTATACTATACGCCCCTTCTCACTCACAATGACAATTCATGCCTGAACACGGAGATTCTGCTTCCAGGAAAAAGTGTTTCACATTTTGAACTTCTAGAGTTTTAAACTTGCTTATACTGCCTGAACGTACACTGAAAAAATAACAAAACAATGCTGAATTTTCTTCTCCTTTGAAAAGAAATCATTACAGCGAATTTAATCGTATAACTAGTTTCATCTATGCTCTTGAGATGAATATATATATTGCACTATCTCTAGTGGTCACAAGTTCCCAATCTAGGTCCATTTTATAAAGAAGCATATTTAATTTACCTGTTTTTTCTTCTGTGCATCATTAGAGTCTAGCACGGAAGTGGAAACAACAGGCAAAGATTTCTGTGCTGCCTTCAAAGCAGCAGGGTTGTACACAGTTTTTGTCAAGCCAGTAGAAGTGGATAAAACCTATAGGAGGAAATCATTTTATTTTTTTGCCAGTGAATTTCAATTTTTTTTTTTTAAACATGAGTGCTTAAAAATATATAAGCATCTTTTCTTTTGTCTGTTTTGATGATATGAAATATAAAAATTTGGTGTAACAATTATATTTGGAGTTCCTGAAGTTAAACAATTTTTAAGAGAGGCAGCACCACATCAGATACATAAGAATTATAAACATCAGTTTATAAATCCTTTTCATTGAGATTTCATATAAACTTCCAAGTTTCAAATATGTAAAATTTTACGTATTTGAGCATCATTAAGGAAACAGAAGACTGAGATTTTCCCAAGAATAACTGAAGTTTTTCTTTTTTTGTTTTGAAGTTTAAAATACGATTTTTCATGGCTGCATGAATTTTCAAGCAAAAATTCAACATAATTTTAGAGATTAAGGTCCAAAGTAGATATAATTGCTCCTTTTCATATGCAGTTTGTGCAAAGTAGAGCTTGCACAATCAACAAGAAGTAACTCGAGTACAGGGAAGTCTTCAACATCAGTATGGTAAAGGAAGAGACTCTCATGTCTCTCTGTTCTCTTTCCTATATTTGTAATGAGGTATGAAATTTCTCCATGACTTACTGAGAACACAGTTGTCTGCTTTACAACCTCTCTAAAGTATACTATGTACATCTCCACAATACCTGAAGATTTGGACTATTCTGTTTTCTTATCTCATTCCTTAAAGGACGTTTTGGCCATGTTAGTATTGAAAAAATCCATGGCTAAGTGCTGGAGATAATATAGGCATGATCTTGTCTGTCTTGTTAGCAAATCACAGCAATTATGCAATTGTTTCCAGAAGTTTAAAAATGCTTTGTATATATGTGGAAAATTAAAAGATGCATGCAGAGTTTATTGGTCACCATGCACTCCATAAAAGACACAATGCCCATCAACAGTAGGAAAAAAAATAAAGAGACAGCCAAGAAACATTAGAAGGACAGAAAAGGTCAAGAGATCAGAAGAATTTACAACAGGAATGCTTCGTATAAAAGCTTTTCACTTTGTTGTCCTATTTATACTATTTCTTCCCATAGCAAAGTATTTTCTAGAGTAGGCAGTGCAGAGAGAACAAAAAAAAAAAAATCAAAGCATGTTATGGGATATTACAAAAGGTGATATAAAATGCTCTAAGCTGGCCATTAAAAAGGACGTGATGGAATTTTTTTTAAACTTATTAAAGAACATTAATGTATGCACATCCCAATTATATAGTTCATATTACAAAGTAGCTTTAGGACAGGCTACATCACAAATAGAGGGCCAAGTAAAGACAAAAATATTGACACACTCCTTTTGTCCTGAACTGTCTTGATGGCAGTGAATCATGCTTCCTCATCTCTTAATATAAGGAGAGATGCCACAGCAGATGTACCTGCATCAACTAATACAGAGGAGCAAGAAGCCACACAATGTCTTCTAAATCTCTTAATATTATTCAAGAGAAGGAATAGCGCAAATCTCTTTACAAGTTCATAAATTGCAAGTCCCTATACAGATCTTAAGAGGCCTCACGATGACTGTTTCATCTCCTTTTCCTCCTGCTTTGGGAAGTATAGCTACCAACTTTCTTACTGTAAAGTGCTTGTCAAACCCTGCACTCAGTCAGAAGCAAAAAAAAAAAAATCTAGGACAACTATGTTTTTTGACAGCTGTCAATCATTTAATTTCTAATGGTTATAGAGCATTATCACTGCAAACTAAGCAACTTATTTCCTTGCAAAGAGATGGCAGAAGGCAAAAACAGGTCAAACCAAGTTTCAGAACCCTACTAAAATGCCAAAGGAAACTGCTGCTTCACAACCAGTCCACTGAACAGCCCAGCAGCTAATCAACATCAGTCTGTACTATAAGACAACACAGCAGAAAACCATTTTAGCATGATTTTACTCATTGTAGAGAAGTGTTTCAGGCTAACTCAGCCCTTAGGAAATGAGGGAAAAAAAAAAAGTGTTTCCACTCAAACTGAAGCAGACTTCCTATTTCCAAACCAAGTGTACAGTATGTATGTAAAATATAGTTCAGGAATACACAGCAAGATACTTATATGCAACTAATCAAACCAACAACAAAATATATGCAAGAAGCCAAGATCAGTGCATTCAGGTGGACTGCCCGGCTTGAAATGAGTCGAAGAGACATCCTCTACAATTACAACTCAAGTATGGTTACCTTTGTATGCTAAGTACAGCATAGTATCTTTGAAGGGAATTTTACTTGTTAGATACCAGTAAATGCATTAACTGCCATACCATAAAGGGGTGAGGGGGAAATGCAGTGGATGCTTCATTTCAAGTCAAGCCAATTCCCAGTAGAAAAGATATATACCTAGGCAGACGAATCTCATTACCGGGTAAAACTTGCTGCCTTTCTACCAAAAGTCTTCTCGAATGCTATGAACACTGAGGAAGCCTGTCCCCTAACGTACTAAACAGACCTGAAAACATGCATCACGAACTTTGCTACTGAAGTAAACATATCAACAACTCAATGTTCTGAAAACTGCAACCACTGGGCAAAATACATAACTCGTAACCACAATTCAGATGCACCCTTCCCACCTTACCTCTTCTTTGTCCTTTCTATACTGATTAATTTCTACTTTTATCTTTTCACAAGTACTGTAAATTGTAAGACCAAATAAGAGGGTAAACATTTACAGCATCACCTTTTATGGGATACAAAAACCCCAAAACATTTTTATAGAAAGGCTTTCTATAAATTCATATGTAGTGTCAAAATTTTTTTATTTTTAAAATTTATGTCTGCATTCTTCTAACAACTCAGGATCCTGGAACATATCTAGTTATTTTCATGACTGCATAAATAGAACCTACCATATTAAAACAAAAAACACAGAATAGCAGCTTCTGTCCTAGAATGTTTTATTCTTCTTATAATCGTTTAGCCATCTGCTGAGTTTCGATACATTATACTTCACAAAACTAACCTTTAACAAATAACTTTACTCATAGTTATGAAACAAACAATACTGACACAAGGGGGTTTATAATAAAATTAACAATATTGAAATTAAATATGAGAGGAAGAGAATATGAGACATTCTCTTACCTTTTCAGTTGCTGGAGTAACTGGCTTTGACACAAAACCCAGTCTATCCTTCACAGATAATTTAGTCACATTCTAAGAAAAAAACCAAAATTATAGTTCAAATACACTGTACTTGATGAACATTTTACTGTTTCCTGTGTAATTCCAAATGTTAGGAATTTAGAAAACACATATTTAAATAATAAAGCCATAGACTTTTGAGCAACAGTACAAGAAAAGTAACATTAAAGCAGTTGATATAAATTTTCAATACTTGATTTTACAGTTAATATACACCTACACACAGACTGGATAAGAAAGATAAAGCGAAATTTGGAATCAAAGATTATATCACCTATCTTTTGCAGTAAGTCCATGACATGTTAGCTGACAGAGCATTATCTACACAGGCCCTTTCAAATACACTTCAGTTTTTGTGTTTTATAATCTGCTCCTTCCAGGCATCAGTTGCAGAAAGTTGTTGTTTGAATTTAAACTAACATTTTCTGAAGTGTGGTGGTCTTCCTTTCCAGACTTAGCACTAAAGTAGCGGCACAATGCTAATAATGAAATACTTCTAACATAATAAAAATTTAAAGGCTATTTCTAATGGGAGTAACATGTCAGATTCTGTTTTATTCATATTGGTACTGTGGTTACATTCTTCCTTGCATTAAGCATGATGTGCAAACACTGAGAACACTTTTAGATGCTGACCATCAGTCTCTAATGGTTTTAGCTGTTTAACAGATATAATATTAAAATAAGGATAGCTTTTAGTTCTTTGGATAGAAACCAACTTTATTTTGAAATCTGAAAACCGCAATTTAACGCAACATTACTGAAATATTTTCAGTCTCCTCTTTTTTTTTTTAAACTAAGTAAAAAGCTATGACACTAAAAATTAAGTACCATGCTCGCCTAAGAAAGTCAAATATTATTGCACTGAGGAAAGCTTTAGTATGAGACCACTCACAATCAAATTAGATGCACTTATAAGTAGTAAATGCGTACTTGCACTATATGAATAACTAACGGATACATTAATACACATGGAACTTATTACAGAATGAAAAACGTGCAACTGATTTTTCTGACTATCATACATACCTGAGTGACTTCTGTATTGGCACTCTGTGCTTCTGCAGGTTCAATATTACTTGCCGGTACTGGACCTAATCGCTCCTTGACTGATTGTTTCACTACTGGTAAACTAGGCTGCTGAACTAAGGGTTGTATTACCTGTAACACCACCCCCAAAAAAGCACATCATATTAACAACAAAAGGCTGCCACATATGTAGTTCAATAAATACACAATGCAATTGCAGCAATGGCATTTAGATTTACACTTCTTCATTTCTATCATTCAATAGCTTTTTCACCTAATGGCAAAAATAAACACTTCATAAGATTTAGGATGTTACACTGAGTATTTGTGTAGTGCATACAGCAATAACATGTATTTTGTACTTGCAGCTCACAGAAGTGATCTACCAGCTCTGGTCTACTTCCATTAATCACATCTACTTAGATAATCTTAATTTCCACCTGTTAGAACTGAATAAAAAGTAACAAGCAGTCTTCTAATTCCTTTCACAGATCTTTCATCATCAACCTTATAGTTACGGAAAGGAAGAATACAAACTTGCATCATAAAGACTTTCACTTTTTACTGCGCTATGTCGCTTTTCATCTCCTATGTATTTAACTTTGACAACACAGAAAAAGGGTATGGAGACATGCAGTCGTGGGACTTAGGAAAACAGAGCAGCTAATCTTTGAACGTACCATGACTATGCCCTGACAGCTATCACCCTGCCTTTTTTTCTTTGACAAAAACATTAAACACTTAAGAAAAAAAATAAAATCAACAAACTGTTCCAAGCAAGCTTCCTGTCATATTTATGACCCTGCCAAGGTCACCTAATCCATTCCTCTACTCCAGGGCAAAGTCAGCTATACCTAAGCCATTACTGACACTATCTATCTAGTTCTTACAGATTTCTAATGAAAGAGGTCCTATCAACTCTCTAGACAAAAGTGTTTTAGTATCCTTTAGCATTAGAAAATGTTTTTTAATATCTAACCTAAGTCTCCTGTGCTGCCTTTTAAGCCCAGTATTTCTTGTTTTATCTACCACAGATGTCGAGAGTACATTATTTCTGCTTCCTGACAGAAACCTTTTATTTGGTGCTTTATTATGGTTGACTCCCACCATCTTTACTAAGTACTTCCACTCCTTTCAGAATTTCCACAGTAAGAATTTTCCAAAGTAATCCTGCTGAGAAAACAGCAATGCTCAAGAAATTGTGCAGGACCAGATACTACTGAAAGGACAACCTAAAAAGCCAACTAATTTTACAAAAAAAAAAATTCAAAAGCCTGTCTTTAGTGCCTGACAGAACAAATCTGGCTGGAAACCATTATAAATACAGGTGAAATTATTTCAGCTGTAAATAATTAATAAACCAAAAATGCCGACAAAAAATCAAATACTTATAGTATGTTAAGTACTATAAGAGAAGGGTTGCCATACTACTTGTAGATATGATACCAAATATTAATTTCAATGGCAAGGGAAGTAAATACTCATGCTCCTGAAAGGATTATGAATTAAAAATACCTGTTTACTGATTCAACAATTTGATTATTGTTATGTTTTGAGGTAGAAGAACATGAAAGCACTGCACTTAAAATTTTAGTATCTTGTTTAAATTTCTCTTGTCACTGTGTGCCCTCTATTGCCCATAATAGCCTTCAAATTGTAGTCTCCTGACACATGCTGAAAGGCTGCTCTTTGTGAAGCAGGAACCCTTAATATTGTCACCTGGTACCAAGGGGAATTTATTCTCAAACCATCAAGGTTAACTTGCCAAATGTGGTGTGCTGGGAAGCTAGTAACATTACTAAAAACCGTAAGAGTATTTCAAATTGATTTTTTTGCAAAATAACAAATATACAGATCAGATATTTTTTTTGAAATACACAATTAATACTCCAAGCTGGATAGCATAATCAGCAAATAAGGTGATGGTAATAACTGTTCAAGCTATCCTTCTCAAGACAGGTAGTATCTATATGAACGCAAACGACATACTCCACTGCCCTCTTCTGGCTGATAAGATGTAAGTCAAGCTTAGAAAGTAAATACCATCTTGAGTAGCACTAGTTCAGATCAAGCATCAAGGATATTTATAAATTTGATTCCAAACTCAAATCTAAGGGATGGTAACTGGGGAGATAGTGAGATAGGTGTTGTTAAAACTGCATTTTTGTAAATAAGAAGCGGGGCATGCGTAACAAAAGGAGAGAAAGGAAACTTAAAATGCCCTACAGCAGCATTGATATGGAAAACTGGGTCATTGATTCTGAATGGTGACGACATCCACCATCCAGAGAAAGAAGGAATTAAAAACAGAGCAACAGTTGAAAGAATCTTCTAACAGCTCATTTGTTCATTGTATCAGCATATATAAATAAGTGATCATTTCTTCTACAGAGCCTGTCTCATGTTTTCTAAGTGTAGAATGTGTTGCTCCACACTGACAGCAAACCCAATAAAGCAGGATACACAAGTATTTAGAAGAACTTCCGACACTGGGAGTGAACTGACAAGACTATCCAATAATCTACACGACCTGGAAGAATCCAACCTTCCTCTTATATCCTAGTAGAACCACTACGCCTGCTAACAAGTCTGATTTGGCTTGACCCACGTTACAAACCTAAGCTCCGCAACAGTAATTGCTGTTTCATATTCTTAAAAAGTTGCCAATGCTACTACGTACATGACAACTACCAATAGGTGCTCCACTGTGCAATTCAATCAAAAAATGTAGAATAGAGTAGTTCAGCTGGAAGGGACCTACAACAATCATCTAGTCCATCTGCCTGACCTCTTCAGGGCTGGCCAAAAGTTAAAAGCACGTTACTAAGGGCATTGTCCAAACGCCTCTTTAAACACTGACAGGCTTCGGGCATCAATCACCTCTCTCGAAAGCCTGTTCCAGTGTCTGACCACCCTCTCTGTAAAGAAATGCTTCCTAATGTCAAGTCTGAACATCCCCTGGTGCAGCTTTGAATCATTTCCACGCATCCTGTCACTGGGTACCAGGTAGATCAGCACCTCCTTCTCCACTTAAAAATGTAAAATGTCCCATATCCATTCCCACAAAATTAGACTAACACAGCTCTCCTCTTACACTGTTGTTTGCATGCCCTTTCTCTCTACATGTGTATATATGTGTGTGTGTATCTGTATATACCTATAGGCACCTTTGTGTAAAAAAATTCTACTGCTACTTTGTATAGCAGTATGCATGCTCAACAAGAAAGTAGAAAGGAAAAGACTGGAAAAAAACAGCACCTTTTGGAAGAAAATGGAGATTATCTTCCAGGAAAAGAAATATAACTCCGCTCTTTCTTACGCTTACCAGAAGAAAAAAAAAAGCCTATACTAGTTAAAGCAAAATAGATGTTATTCAGCAGACAGTAGCATCAAATCTTGCTTCACATGAGATGACAACAGAGCAGAATTCTCCGTAAGTCACAGAAGGGCTTTCTTTAAATACCTTCAGTCTTATCTTGCTAATCAACTCCTGAACCTTGTATCTGAGGTCAAAGAATCTACAATTAAAGAGTAACTTTTGGAAAAGAATTACATGAAGCATTCTTTATTTCGAAAGTACTTAGTTTACTTCCTATAAACATTTTTTAAAAATGTTTAAAAGATGTTTTACATAACATTCTAGATAGAATAGACTTAGATCCTCTACCTTCTGTGTGGTAGTTTGGATTTGTGGTGCACTGCCTTCTCGATGCCAATAAACTTTAATAAAGCGATTATTTAATACCGCTTCTGTACTTGATATAGCTTTCTTTGCTTCCTCATGTGTGGCAAACTGAATAAGGGCACCTTCTGGATCACCTTGATATGCAACCTAAGATTTAAAACAGAAGAACAAAACTTACTGCATGTAGGATTTTCATTTGTGTCTTGATTATGATAAAATCAGTTTCAAGGCTCAGAAGCTTACATTTTAAACCCAATATGGGTCATTAGATAAATATTTCCCATTCATGATTCTGTGTGAAAAACCTGGTGTCAAGAAGCAACGTTGAGATTAACCTAATAAATTTTAAGAATAGTTAAAAAAACCAACCAAACAAACTGAAGTAAAATACCTAAACAGTCATATAGTATTTCTAACTGCAAATATGAGTGGTTGTTTGAAAGACAAGAGCAAGCATCACTGAAGTAAAGAAAATTGCTACAAAAAAAATACAGAGGCCAGTTAATAAATGTCCTATCTAGTATCAGAGCTAGACAACAAAGTTCATTTTGGTTTTCCTGCTTTGAGCATTAAAATACTATTTAAAATAACTTCAAAGGACAAAATTACACCTTTTGGAAGAAGAGCACAGCTTGCAATATCTATCTGCATATCTGTGTCTCCATACACTTCTTTTTTTAAACTTACTGAATCATACTGCCTGCTAATACACCCATATTCTTAGGCAAACTATGGAAAGGCTTAAGAAATATTTAAGAGCAATTAAGAGAGATTTAAATTCCCTCAGTGTTCAGAAAGGCATAGGAGGTTTATTCTGTACTGCATCAGTACACAAAAAGATATTCTATTGCACCTCTTCATTCAACCTTTCAGTGCAAACAAGAAAGTGTACATAAAAACACAAGCTAGCATCTGAACCTTGTTGATAATGAAGCATGATGAAAGATCAAACCAAGTAGCTCAGAGACTGGATATGAAATACTGACACTACACATACAGCCTGCAATATGTAACATCAACATAAGTTAGGCCCTAGTTCTTTGTACCTCTTTCATATCTTTCTCTGTTTGCTTATTTCTGTTTATAACTGTGGGTCACTCAGATACACCACGAAGTAATTATAGGGGACAAACCACCACTACTATGGGACTAGAAACCAATTATATCACAGGGACTGCTTTCTGGATAAGAAATACAAGCTTTCTGTATTTACAAGTTATCTCAAAAAATCCAGAGGGGTTTATAGTATCAGATCCAAACTTGAGAGAAGGGGTGAAGGAAAAACACTTCCAATCAGTTTTCAATGTTTTAAACAATGTATCTTAAAAGTCTTATCTGTGAGGAAAACATTTGTTCAAAATCTAAAAAAAGACTAGAACATTTTATTTCTGCTTCTTCAATGACAAATCCATTAAAAACAATGAGATCAAGTTTAAGAAACAAGTTAGGAAAACAATGAGAACAGTTTCAGGGAATCAGTTAAAAAACAAGCAGCGTGCTCTGTTCAGCAGCTACCTCTATCATTAAGTCAAAGCATACTGCCTTCTCTTTGTTGACTCTTACCTGCAAGTTGACTAAGTTTCCAAACTTACTGAAGTGCTCATTAAGTTTGCTGATATTGTTAAGTTCTGGGGGAACTTTTCTCAATTCGAGTTTTGTATTTTCATTTCCAAACTGCACCTTCTTCTGGAAACCTGGACTATTTGTTCTGTTAAAATTTTGCCTGCAACAAATAAAAATCAAGCCAGAAATCCATAGCAAGCTAGCAAACACAATGTTAATTGTATATGTTCACATAAGAGCATGTGTGTATGAAACAGAGAAAGAAAGATCTGCAGACTTAGGAAAAAAAAAGCAATTTTAGAAAGGTGTAGAAGAGTACAGCACACAGGCCCATACACCTGCAGTTTTCCCAACTGATACTCTCAGCATACTCCAGCGCATAAATCTGCAAAGTAATTCACAATAATTTGCTTGTGTCAGTAAGTCCTGACTTCCACATTGCTTCTTTCCAAAAACTATTTCACAGCTATTCCACGGAATTTCCCCACTAACGTTTCAAATAACTATTACTTCAAAGCTCTTCTCAGTCCCAGTAATCTCTTAAAATCCCTTCCAACCTTTTGTCACCCCAGGTATATCCAGACACTAAGCACTGCACCCTGTATTTTCTGTCAGTAACATACCCGGCAACTCAAACCAAAATATCAATAAGACAATTCACATTTCAAAACTAAAATCAGTCATCTGTAACAACCAGACTGCAGCTTCTCTACTTCTTAGATCATTCCAGCTTTCAGGGAGTAGCTCTTGGTACCATCCAAAGCAACTTCAGCTATCTCTATACTGCCTTTGAGAGGAGACAGCCAAATACAGATCACTCTCTAGTGTGATTTTTTAATACAGTCATTTTATTCACAGTTTAACTTGCTTGCAATTTATACATGTTTCAGATTACAGAAAAGAGCTCCACGGAATTCCAACTATTAAGCCAACCTTGTGTTAATGATCACTCACTTGTCAAACCAAGTCTTCTTTGTAGGAACTCCACCATCCCCTGCACCAATTGTTCTCTTCCTGGATTCGGCATCTACCACTATTCTCATACTACTTTTATTAGGAGGTTTTTCTGTAAACAGACAAAAAGATGTTACAATATTTTCTGTATTTTCTGTGTATTTGATTGTAAAAAGGTATTCTGTTCACACTGAATTTGCACTGAAAAGCACAATTGTTTATACTGAAATTACTACAATCCTTGTTCAAACTGAATCAAATCTTGGTCACAGACTTTTTAACTATCAACAGATGCTGTGACAGATCAAAATAGCTAATAGCTTTCATTTTGTCACAGTAACATCACACATAAGGAAAACAAAAGAGGTGTGACAGAAGGCATCTGCCTCAAGATGGCTGCACTCACTGATTCACAATATCCCAAACAATACTCTGAGACTCACACCATTTCCACTAATACCTCCATTCTACTATTAGATGGCGCACACAAAAATGCTCATGGTAGGAAATGTACAGTACTCTAGAGCACTAACACCTAGAAGCAAGATTTAGGGACGGGTAGGAGAGGAGTGGCTCTTGCTGAAGAACAGGAATCATACTGGGGAACTCGTCACTGAAAATACACCAACAGAAACGTAAAATTAAATAGAAATACACACAAATGTAAACAAAACCACATTAAAAAAATTGGGTTTATCCCCCTTCCCTTCCCATTTTGTGTGCTGCTACTTCTTCTCAGGGCCACAGGAACTATGAGATTAAGATTACTCATGCATAACTGCCTGCTACCAGATAAAAATGACTCCCTCCTCTCCACAGCAAAAATCATCCTAAGATTCTATTATAGAAGCATTAACATTTTTCTGTACAGGAGATGTACAAAGTGACCAGTTATTACAGCCAAGTGTAAACTGTGCCATACTCTAGCAAGAGATTTCATTTTACCTGTAAAAATGCACATACAAAGCAACTATAAACATAATTCCCTATCCAATTAAACTTCTCTTAATTTCAGAAGATTTTAAAAAAAAAAGCAATATTTTCCAGTATTACATTCTCTGAAAACTGCCTCAATCTGCATTAATGTAAGAAAACGAGCTAAACTAAATAAGTATAGGTTTGAGAGCATACCTCTGGGTGGTAGATCCATATCGCCTGATGTGAGTCCTATCAAATTTGGTCTTTGGGCATGTACTCTATGTCTATACATAGGTCTTGAAGTATTTGTTATACTTGGAGCTTCTGGATTATAGCCATCTGTGTCGTACGTTTCTGGTAACAAAGAAATTGTCTAATTAAAATAAATTGCAGTTAAAACCCCTAAGGTTTCAAATACAGTATTTCATTTAATTACAAGATACAGTTACAATGGAAAACTTGTATAACAACTACCCTAGAAAACTGCCATGGCAAGTTTTCTGCTTAAACACATGAAAATATTATTCCATAGTCAAGATTCACACTTTACATGCAAATTTTACTTCTGGCCTGAACCAAGTTAGGAAAAAAGTGTTAAGTTACTGTTGCAGTCTAAGTGATATAAACTTATTCTCCCCAACTACAAAATTATGATCTCTAAAAAGTACAGTATAATATGAATCAATGTTATTCTATTTAGCAAACCTGGTGGGCAAAGCCTCAGTACTACACCTGCTGTAAAAAGAGAGGGTGGAGCAGGAGGCGGCTGGTGATGAATACCCGTGGTAACAACAGTAGGAACTGAGCTAGTTGCTGAGTTTGGGGGGGCATCCATGCCAGCAGGCTGCAATGGGGGAAGTGGAGGGGGTGGTCCTGTCAAAACCAAAAGGAAAACACTACATTCATTTCTTATCCTCTAGACTCACATTACACCCAATGCATAAGGAAATTGATCTGAAATGTTTTAAGGCTATTTAAAAAAAGGGGGTGAGAGGGCAAGTACAGAGACATGATGCGGTACCATTCATTCATATGAAACCATCTCAACCAGCAAATGACTGAGAATTAAGATTACACAGAAAAGCATTTGAATAGTTCAGCATTTCTCCAAACGCATTCTTTCTATAAGCAAAATTTAATTGCTAATACAGTATTTACCTTCACCTATAGAAGACCTTTCAAGCTGTATAAAAACCCCCGCAAAGAAACAAATTCTGGTTTTTAATAGTGTATAACAAAAATATTCTATGATGACAATAACTAACTTGACAGAAATTATTTTTCCAAACACCCAAGAAGAAACCTACAACTCTGGTGGAAAGTCAAAGGGATCCTTCTTAAAAGTGAGGGGTTGTTTTTGGTTGGTTGGACTTTTTTTTTTTTTTTTAAACAACAGGTAAGGTGACACTTTCAAAGCTGAACAGTCAAGCCTGATCTTCAAAGTAATCATTGACAAAACCAGGTTTTGGAGAAAGATACAAAGTCACATATTTGGACTTTCCACACAGACACAGGAATAGCATGTGCGGCAGAACTGATCCCTCCAGCAATACAGTTACTCTCTATACCAAGTGAAACAAATACATTCAGATCTTACTTAAATATACTATGAATTGGAAACGAAAACAGTTTCTTAAACTTCCAAACAATATCAAATATCAATTATTCTTGAATAATTTTACCAAGTGGGACATCTGAGTTAATTAAAAAAAAAGAGAATCACATAAAACTAACACAACAGTTCTTAAATGACACAAGGGAACTGAATACTAAACTGCTATTCTACAAATAGCAACCAGGCACATAAGTCTTCATGAAATTTTTAGTGCTTAGGCCAAAGTACTTTCCAATGAAAGAAAAATTCGCCAGTTTGTTTGCTCTTTCTTGGTTACTTTACAAGTTTAGTTTCAAAATTAATCACAAATGACATTTTCGGGTATAAATTTGACATGGTCGTGAATTCTCTTTAATTTTATTATTACAAATGAAATGGCAAATATCTGTTGTTTCTAGGATTTTCCCTTCCTCTTTACAGTAGTTAGTTTTGGACAACTTCTATAAAACTCAAGGAACTGAGTTTTGCCACGCCATGCTTTTGCTTAAACACAATTAAAATACTATTCCGTATTCAAGATTCACATTTAACATGCAAATTTTACAGCAATCAACTTTGCAGCAATTACTATAAAAGCCAGTAATTTTTGTGTAAGCTATGCGATAGTAAAGCATAGTACAACTTTCTAAAATATAGTTGGCATTCTTAAAACAGCTTTTTGCACTGCATATAACCCAAGTAACACCCAGGCTTTTCTGCTAAAAAATGGGCTTTAATCTTTTTTAATTACCTGTTACAGGTGGAAGGCTAGGTGGTAAAGGGCCTGGTGGTGGTACTGGAGGTCTAAGGTTAACAGGAGGAGGACTCAGAATTGGTGGAGGGGGAGGAAGTCCAGGAGGAGGTGGTCCTTCGACAACAGGGGGTTGTGCTGGAAAAGGCAGAATGCCAGGAAGATTCACATCTTCTACCACTACTGGATCACTTCCATGATCAAAAGGGCACATGTCTCCTCTCATACAGAAACCCTTTTCTGAAACACGAAAACCAAAGGGAATTGTTGTTAGTATTCAACAGCTGTAGTTTGATTCAGAGTAGATATGAGACATTCTATGTGTAACACAGCAGTTTGAACTGCTTCACATACCTGCACAAATTTATATCAGAAAATGAAGTTGACCATTTAACTTTATTTTAACAGTCAGCACACAGCAAGATTGCAGCGACATTCTACCAGAGTAAGTACAGGAGTTGTAAGTTAATATTGTAACATTCCAACATGAAAAAATTCACTCTAATTCTTTTTTCTCTTTTGTAATTATTTCAGGAAGAATTAGAATATTTTGCCATAGTTTAATGCAATTATGTAAGAGCAAAAATTTTGTTATCTACATATATATTATATATATATATACATACATAAATATGAAATACACACATATAAATAAAAACCAATATACATTCACTTTTCTTTTACATGCAAGTAAAACACTGCAGTGGGTCCAGAGGAGGGCCACAAAATGATCAGAGATGGAACACCTCTCATATGAGGAAAGGCTGAGAGAGTTGGGGTTGTTCAGCCTGGAGGAGCTAAGGCTCTCAGGAGACCTTACTGCAGCCTTTCAGTACTTAAAGGGGGCCTATGAGAAATAAGGGGACAAACTTTTAAGCAGGGCCTGTTGTGATAGGACAAGGGGTAATGGCTTTAAACTAAAAGAAGGTAGATTTAGACTAGATATAAGGCAGAAATTTTTTACAACGAGGGTATGAAACACTGGAACAGGTTGCCCAGAGAGGTGGTAGATGCCCCATCCCTGGAAGTATTCAAAGTCAGGTTGGACGAGGCTTTGAGCAACCTGGTCTAGTTGAAGATGTCCAAGCTCACTGCAGTGGGCAGTTGGACTACATGACCTTTAAAGGTCCCTTCCAACCCAAACCATTCTGAGTCTATGACTATCTGTTTAGCAACAGCCCCCACAAAAAAACCAATACAAATCAGTGCAATATGGTGGAAAAATTCAAAACATCTTCTGGTAAAACAGGAAGAAAGCTGAGTATCCACTTCCTCAAAATATGATGCTGAAAAGCAGTCTGTATTACCTCATCTTCAGGAAGAGTTAAGAACATATAAATTGAAATGTTAAGGAAAAACAGAAGTTCTGCAGAGGGTCAAGTAGAAAATGTGAAAGTGCAGACTGGAAGAGCAGTACGTTGGAACGAGTTAGCCACTGAAAAGACAGATGAGCTTGTAAATTTAGAAGACACAAACAGCCATGAGAAAAGCAAATGGAAGAGACATCTACAGAGAGATTTTAGTAAGTCAGAAACATAGGGGGAAAAAAAAGTAAAAATTTGAAGACAACTATATCACAGTTTTCCAACACATTACCCATTTGCTTCATACTCAGAAACTGGAAATAATAAGCTGCTACAGAAGCCAGACTTAAAGGTACAAAGTCCCAGTGTCATGCCTGGAGATGTTACTTCAAAAGTATACTAGCCTGCACATTTTGTTCCTTTCTAAAAAAACGGTAGCAGTGTGAGACCATGACACAACTGCAGCTCAGCCTGCATTAGAAAATTTCAAAACAAAACTACACTCTCACTACTCGTTCCACAGTATTGCTGTGACATATACTGGCAAAGCTATTCTTCACAAGTACAACTGCCAACATTTGAGAGCTCAGCCTCCCATTTTCTTTACTTAAAGAACAACTCTAACCTAATCAGAGTTCTGAATGTAAACTGGCCTAGATCTTAAACTCATCATTGTGGTATAGAACAACAAACAAACAACAACAAAAAAAAAAAACAAACCAAAAAAACCCACAAACCCAAACAGAACTCAAAAAACTTCAGGGGGAAATTTTAACTCTTCTGAGCTAAAGGGTTGACTGGCTGAATTCAGCTACAACACTGCCAACTGCAGCAGCCTCGTGTGAATTCTGGCACAAGACAAGCAAAATGATAGTTTAAGACAGATAAGCACAAAACCCCACCCAATTTTAAGAAACGCCTACACAGAAAAAATGGGTTAATATGAGTCTGGGAAGCTGCAGCTCTGGATCTTTCCAGTTAAAGATTATCTCTTAGATAGGATGGAATAAAGAATTATGAGTTCAATAAGGTGCTAATCATGGCCAAACTATCAAATATAGTATTTGGCTTGAACACAAGACAGAAAACCTGGGTAAAACTGGATTTTTTTAAATAACTTAATACAAATATACTATTTTTCATCTATATAAAATAATTCTAGTTACTAAAAAAACTATACAAACACTAATAAAGAAAGCTGTCTAAAAGCTAAGTCAATAAAAAGTGGGTTAAAATTTGCATTCAAGAATTATGTAACAGAAAACACACACTATTAGAGAAGATAAGGAAAAGAAAGGAAAATTACCTCAATCTTTTCAGAAAGGGGCCAATCATAGCTGCAGGAAGCAATTAAAAAGATACAGACTTACCATCATAATCTCTACAGCGTTTCTTTGGCAGCGGAGGTCTTCCATAGGAGTTGTGGTCCAGCTGCTCTTCATGAAACTCCGACCAGCTTTCAGTAGTGTTATTTCCATGATGAGCAGGAGCAATAACAGTAATAGTGCTGCTCAGCGTAGGGACTGGGTAGTGGCCAGACGAAATATTTGTCACAGATGAAACTGGAGTATAATTGTTCTCTAATGGATCTGTTCTATCCATATCATATTTTGGCTTTCCCAAATCCCTTTCTGTAAAAAAAAGAAAAAAGTTACACTGGGTGATTTGGATGATTCCTTCTGCACATTTTCACCAGAAGCAGCCGCTAACCTGTATAATTACCTTACCTTTATTCCACATCAATTCAACTCAAAATATAAAAAAAAAAAAAAAAAAAAAATGATTGAAACATTCTACAGGTTGCCCAGAGTACCTGTAGAGTCTCCACCCTTGGGAGTTAGTTATAACCCAAGTGGATAGGGTTCTGACCAACCTGCTCCAGTTTACCTGCTTTGAGAAGGGGTGTTGGACTACAGGACCTTCAGAGGCCTCTTCCAACCTCAACTATTCCATGATTCTACATTCCAAAGGTTTAATCAGCAAAATAATTATCTTAAAAGTACATTGTCAGCCACTGGGGTATTTTAATAACAGCTATACCCACAGTAAAGCAGAAAGCCTATTTAACTTCAAGCAGAGTACATCTTCTGTAGTGATGCCTATATTCTAAGAACTTCAGATGGAGTGTTACTCCGACTAAAGGGCAGCAATGGGCAAGAAAAAGGTAACCACCACTTGAAAACACTACAAAAGTTACACATCTTTAATGTTTCAAGACACTTATTGTTTTTATCTTCCTTTTATCTGCATTCAAATGCATATATTTGTCACATGCAAAGCTTTGTCATGACTGGAGAGGTAATAGTGCTTGACAGGTGTGGAACACTCCTGGACAGACAGAGCAGTAACATGATCTTTTATTCTGAATACATATAAACTATTTTCTTAATTTTCCAATACTACTATCAAATAAACAGCAAGTATCCAGATTAAGACAGAAGAGTTTTGTCATGAGGTAAGTTAGTAGACTCAAATGACCACACATTAAAAGAACTTTTAAAATGTCTTAAAGATGGCAAGTAAGTGTGGGTAAAACAGGCTTTTCTTAACGTGCTTAGAAAAAGAAACAAAGCTTTCACTACAACATATTGTCTATAAAGTATTACCATTGCAGCTTATGTAAAATAACCCCTAAATGAAGATTTAATCACATTGTAATCTTTTAGATAAACTGCTGCGTGCTATTTAACTTGCTCATTCGTAAGTTGTTTGGAAAATACTTGCTTACATATTTTCAGGAACTCTGCATTCCTACTTTTAAGGGTGAGTTACAATGCCCATTCTACAGAAAGAAAAATAATACACAAGAGACTTAAACCAGACTATTTTTACGTCTACATACTCTAAGACAGAATAAACATACAAAATTACTCTCAATGCTCTTTACAATTTATCAGTAACAACTATTGGGGGAAAACGATTCTTTTCAGCTGAATAAACAGCTTTGTTTTCAAAGAAGTTTAATTCAAAAAAACTACTGTACTGAAGCCTTAAGTCTTACAGATATGTATACAAATACAAATATTTACCGTAATAATTTCAGGTCCTCCCTATGACACCAAGGAGGGGACAAGACAAAAAGAACAGAGCTGTACTGTTCTGTTTGACAAGTCATTTGCTGCCAAACAGGTAATTTGTGCCAGTTCTACCTCCATAAATGGGTATTAATTTCTGTATCTTCCCAAACTAGATCCTGAATTTTCTAGAACTTCGTGAAATGCAATTAACTCAGATTTTTCTGCCTCTCTTACAACATTGCTTAAAAGTAGCCAACACAGTCAAAGGTATTAGAGAAGAATGGAGGGAAAGACAGGGAAACAAGGATTGAAAACAATCACATAAGCCTTATTTCCACAGAAAACCAAGCTAAATTTGAACAAAGAAACAAGAACAATAGAACAAATTTTGGTATATTTTGAACATAATGTTTAAGTTTAGTGTCTAAATTTTGTAGGCAACATTCACCGTATTTTAGAGACCAACTGTTGGTACCTCTGCTTCGTGTTCTGCTCCGGCTTCTGCTCCGGTCTCGGTCCCGGTCCCGCAATCTCTCTTTGCTCCAACTTCTACTTCGACTCCTGCTGTAGCTCCGACTCCTCCCTCTTCTTCTGTTATATCGATCCCTATAGGAATCTCTTCTGGGAGGATTTCGGTCATAATCCCTCTTCCGAGAACGTTCATCTTTTTTCCTTTCATCACGGCTTCTAAACATGTAATTTTGTAAATTAATTCCAAGAATTATGTAGCCGTAATTTAAAACCTTAACTACCATTAAAAACCTCAAGAAATGGCACTGGAAAATTAGAGAAAAGCTACAAATGGAATCTAACTATGGCCCTTCCTTTCTTCTTGGAAGACTTTTTAGATTTTATTATTTGGTTTATGCATTTTACTTTTACCATCCACAGGATTTTAAAACTTGTGTAACATTCTGTTTCTGCACCTACTCCAAGTTGGAAACACCAAAAAGGTAACAGTTACTAACGGAAGCCTTCTAAATTAAAATTATCACAATTCAATCTCAATACTGAGCAGAGTAAGTGTTGTAACATAAACCACAAATCTAACATAAAAATGAAGCATAAAACTCAAATGTGATAGTTGTGCACAACTCAGAGACAGTTTACACTGTCACTTATATACTCACCATTTAACTACATATGCATAAAAGCAATAAAAGTCTTTTTAAGCTTATTAGGTGACCATACAGAAAGAAAATATTTAATTTAGTAACACCATAAAAATCCAAATCCATCTGATTACTGATATAATACAAGACATTAAGCAAAATTTATTACCTGGTATCTCTGTAGCGAGAACTTGACTGAGGAGGGCTGTGATTTAATCTTCTAGAAAACTTTTTCTCTCGCTCTTCCTCTTTTACTATCTGAATTTAAAGTATACACATTAGATCAAAACATGAGTACACTATAACGGAGACTTCTGCACAATCAAAAAAAAAACCTCGAAAAGCTAAGCAGAGTCAGCAGTAACAGTGAACTGAAACAACATTTTTGCATCTAACGCAATTAAGAGAATCTTCATAATGTATTAGATTTCCGTTTCTAGGAATATTCAAAGCATGGGTTGGGAGAAAATAAAGCAGAGTAAGCAATCCTTATTGTACTGCTCTGAAAATACATCTGCTTTTGGTACAAGTGGACAAAAATCCATACTAAGGTGCAGTGACAGATCTGGGAAGACATGAACATTCAACAATTGACACAGTTAGGTCTTTTCTTTATCAGCAGGTTAGCTGGTTCAGATCATGGTTAAACACCTTCATGCAGCCAAACCTAGGCTGCTCTTGAAAAAGACAAACCTACTCTTCTGGCTCAAAGAACAACATAAACACTTGCGTCAGAATAAGGATGTTATCTGGATCAAGCAGCTGGAGGAATGAGGACTGCCATTTGGAATGGCAGCCTGGATTTATGCTGAATTAAAGGGCAGCATAATTACAACAGCAATCCTGAGCAAAGAACTAATGTAGGTTGTACTGCAACTCCTACACTGCTGAATAACTTCATTTACATTTGCCTAGTCAGAACCACTTTGGTTCACCTTTGAAGCACCCACTTATGTTTAGAAAAATTGTGCAGCAGTACTCAACATACTAGGCACAAATCTTCTGACATATTTTAATGCTGTAGTATAAGTTTGGGGACTATTATTAATATGCATATAAACACAATGAAGTTGAACCACATAAGCAAACTACAGGAATAAGGAAAAAAAGACATACATTTTAAATAAAAACAATGCCTACCTCTTCTTTTTTTGTCTCTTTTTCTTGGTGCTGAAAAAATTCTACTTTCAGGCTTCCTGATGATGGCTGTTCTGGTGGAGGTAGATAGCTTTTTGTATTCACAGCATCAAACAGTTTTTCCACAAATATCTGAGTTTCTAAAAGTAAAGAGTGTACAAATATCCATTATTCAAAACTTCAGTTAACATTTGCTTTAAAAATAAACAAATTATTTAAAAAAAACAAATCAGCTTTCACCAAAAAGTTAGAACAACAAACAGTATTTTTTTAAATACTCTGCTGCTAGTTTTATATTTAAAACGGACATGTACAGAGTCAAGAAACATGTCAATAATGACAATGTTTCACAAAGGTTTTCAATCCTTGAATGATTTAAAGTCTCTTAATAAAACATCTGGAAGAATACTTCTGGAATATATACAGAGCTCCAATACTTCTAATTCTGGCAGTAACTCTTAACATTTGTCACTTTCTTCCAGGAATACCGTAGACACAAAACATATAACTAATATATGCATATTGTGCTATACACCTGTTTTTTAAAACAAATTAATTCATGAAAATTGAATTACATACTTCAAAGTAACAAAGCTAATAAAGAGATAAATGCACTATTCTATGATAAAAGATTGTTTGAATGAATTAAACAAGACAGACTTTTCACTCAAGCTTAATAGTTATGACAAAGACCATACCTTTCTGAAGAAATACATCCAGCTGATCAACACACAATGCCTTCAGTTCCTTTTCACTTTTATCCTTCTTTACCAAAGCCAGAACATATTTAGCTAGGGCAGATGGATCTGCATCACATCTGCAAATAGAGTGATTAAAAAAATTAAAAACAAAATAAAAAAGCAATTAAATTACTGAAGTTAATGTCTGAAACCAGCATGACCGATACATATAGAGGACCAAAACATTTCCTACCAGAGCAACTGAAAAACACTCAGGGGTGTTTTTTAAGACAGAGTCCAGCTATCTAAGGTTGCTAAGTATCACCTTTCTTTTCCAGAGAAGCAATTGTCTAGAATATTTCCAAACAGTATTGCATGGAGCACCTCATAGCAAACTAGAACAAACTATTTAGAATGAAACAGCCTCAACTGCCTAATAGTCTTAATTACTGTTTTCCAATGACGAAATCAGTAATTCTGAGTGTAATACTGAGTGACTGTTAATAGGGAAGTTAGCCTACCTAATTACAAATGAATACAGTGATACAGCAGAAGTCATCTATGCTATAAAAAAAATTCAGACTCTTGGAGAGACTCTTAAATATATTTTTAAAGAACCTTATTACTACCTACATCTGAACACCATCAAAAGCAGATCAACTGGAAAAAAAAAAATCATAATTTTGAAAGCCTAAGGAGAAAGCGTTCATATAATATTATCAAAGAAATCTCCGTAAGAGGTACACAGACAACCAAGGGAAGTTTAGGGGATCACTATCCATTTTAGAAACCTAAATTCCATCTAAAATTAAGTACTGAGCACTTCAGTGTAGAAGCTGATGGTCTCATGCACATCAACAAAGAACTTTAGAACAGAGTAAGCTATATATATTAAATAATGTTTACTTAATGTGGATAACTGACAATTTCATAATAATATTTCACAAACAGTAATCTACAATGAACTTTGTAGTGGTGTTATAGAGCAAAACCTGCCAAAGCAAGCGAGAACACTGAAGAAAACCATTTCACACTTCCTAATTCAAAGCCAGTAACTAATGAAATGGTGAGACACCAGTTTATCAGGCAGAACAGCACAGATGCATCCTAACTGTACATTGCCTCTAGCAAAAATAACTAAGAAACACGTAAAACTAAGCTGTGGTCAGGGAGTTGCACTGAATATGAGTATCATACAAATACTGTTCTAGCATAGAAGTCCACTAGTCATAATGGAGGAATAAAACAGCAGTTTCCAACCTCTTCCACAATAAAACAAATAAAATTTCAATGCTGAAGTTTAATTGTAAATCTGAATGTTGATCATTTAAATTACATGTATTTTAGACACCAGGCAGAAGAAACTAAATCTATCACCATATCACGCTACCTAATTCCTCTCCCCAAAGAAACTATCTCCCACATAGCAAGCAACATCTTCCATGCAAACTTATCCACTAAGCAAAGGAAGCAGATCTGTCAGCATCCATCCTCAGGAGATCTTCTGGATAGCCTGCGCCCAGCACAGAATGCCTGAAGTTAAAGGTCAGAGCTTCAAACGTAACTCAACATCCTCTAGAAAGCAGGCAATAGCAGAATTTCATGCTGTAAAAGCAACTTGAGCTGCTAGGGGACGTACCACAGTATTCTGTGTTAGTCTGCATTATTTATAGACACAGAAGATGGGAGTTCACAATCAGTCTACATTCCAGAAGAACCTGCACACACTAAACTGACAAAAAGCAACTATATACTGTTAATAAAAAAAACCAGACTGCACACCGATTGAAAATTCTTCAGAAATGTCTTCCTTCAACTATTACATCTGGTTTGCCCTTGTTCAGATTTAACAATTCTTTATCCGGAAGAAAATGCTGTACAAGCACAAAGTCATCTTGGAAGCACGCACATAACCTCCTACAGCAGGAGCAGTAGGACTGCATGGTCTCTTCTACGCTGCTAGCACCTGAGCACATCATCCAAGCAGATTATCTGAAAGCCCAGTGCTGAACACAGTGTTCATTATGGGCTGCAACCAGGAGGCCCTAAGGCCAGCATTTCATAACTTCTCAATGCTTTAATTTGCAAAATTATTTATTTTTTTTTACTGTTCCCTAATGCAACTTCAATGTCACTACAGAAGACATTCAGTCCTCTCCTAGTTTCAAGCTGAATCATGCCTGGGAAAATTAGTGTGCTATTTTCATATTATCTATCTATAGTCATAATAGGAAAACAACCGGGGTGGGGGGGTGTGTGTGTGTGTACAATTTTCACATGATAATCCTCAATTCTCCTCTTCTTTCTAGTCTCCACAAAAATCAGATAAAACATTATAAACCAATTTTTTTTATTTCAATTTCCACAAATTTGGTTCTCATCTCATAATAGTCAGCTGTCACCGTTCAAAATCTGCTACAACTGATTTAAATGATGACGTGCACTCAAAATGGGGGGGACTGAAGAAAAAAGTAAAAACAAGAGTCAGTGTAGAAGGCAAAAACCCACTGCTGTTAGCTACTGCAATGTACTTTAATTCTCCAGCTCCTACAGTACTGACTATACAACAAATTCATATTCAGTTTAAAGCAATTCCTCTCTCACAAGCAATGTAGGAAATGGAAAGTCTTGTCTGGAAAGCCACATAGACTCCAAGAGGCACAAGAGAAAAATAAAACAAACAAAACTCCAAAACCCAAACAAACAAAACTGTAAAAATAACAATTAGTGCTTTCACCCACTCCCACCATGATGATTTTGGAAATTTTAGCAACGTTGTCCACTCCAGAATAACCTCAGAATTTGAATCCATCCACCCAACTCCAAGATATTCTCAAGAAAATATCCTCAATAAAAATGTACATAAATGTACTTTTAGTTTCCAAAACACAGAATCACTTTCTCCTGCCACACTGTATCACTCTGTATGTGATACAACCACATATGAACAATGCAAAATAATCGTACTGAACTTCATTATTATTATTCAATATGTAAGCATAGAAATTCCACTGTACACAACAGGAAGAACTTACATGCTTTCAAGTTAAAACTCTGTACTTATTTTGGCTATTCAACAAATACCATTTTTGGAAAAATACTAACAGACAAATTACTTCAAATTGATGCTAATTAAGCAACAATGAATACAATGCATTTTGTGGTAGAGTGAGACGGACAAAATGTTTTTGTAAATTAACAGTATGATTTTATGTGATTTCTTTTCACTTTTTAAAATGAAACTGCAAATTATCTTTACACAGCCAAAGGCTGACTTCCTTTTTCATGTGCTGACTAGAAACATAAGTCTCTTCTTCTATATCTGCTGTTCAAAGCTTGAAAAAACCCATGAACAACTGATTTGTTTTCTCCACACTACTGTGAAGACCATGTTTTTTACTGTAGCTAGTATTTTAGACAGATTGAAAAAGGTTATAGTCTGATCTTTTACTGCTTTTCAGATTCTTATGAAATATTTTGCCCTTTTTTTTTTTTTTTTAACATGATGCTAAAATTAAATTGCTAGCAACCTGAAGCAGTGGAAGACAGGAGTAACTGGTCTCATGAAGCAAAAAAGAAATTTAAACTTTACAGAACTGTGAATACAGGAGGCCTGCCTAAAAATTTCAGTTCTTTATAGCTGTAAGACTTCTGGACATTATTGTTAATGGTTTGTTTGGGGAGAGCTGCTTTTCTTAAAGCAACTCCTTTCTACTTTTTCATTCAGATTGAGTTCTGAAATGCAGTGTATAAATTCTCCATCCTTCGGTTTAGTCAAAATCTGCTGGTTTGGATTACAGGGGCCTTGAGTTCTTCTGATAAAGAAGTTCTTAAGTTTTCTAATTTTAAAGTATTTTCTTGCAGAATAGCAGCCTTTGTGTGTGAATAATATGCAATATGCTTGCTGTATCTTTGTTGTACATACACAGATTTTTCACCCATTTTGAGCTAGCTTTATCAGTTTTTCTAAACCTTGCTGTATTTTATGCTCTTATAGTCGACACTGTTTTATTAAGTGACGTCAGTTTAAAGAAAACAGGAGAGGAACCCATGCTGATGGCAGCAAAATACACTGTGTAGCACAAGGACTTATCATACAGTATATATCATGGATATTCTTGCAGATTATAAAATTAATAGAAAAAGATCCTTAACTGACAATTCAGAAAAACGAGAAAAATCAGAAAACCATCTACACATTTCAAATAGTCTAAGATGCATTCAAATTTAAAAATAAATTTGTATTTCATTTCAATTCTAGTGTTCAATGAATGATAGACATTTTCAATTGTTACATACAGGTTTGAATCCTTAGCTTAACTTGCTTATGGTATGGTACATCACAGACCTGAGCATAAATGGAATCTGTGCGTTAAAAGTGTGTCAGAAGTTTAGACATAACTTCATTCTTACGCTAAAAATCTGGCTACTAGAAAAACATTCAGATGCATTAAAACACTTAAAACAACATTTCCCAACTTTGAATCCCATACCTACATCCCCCCAACTTCTTGTAGGAGTATGCTGCAAGCAGTGATAACCATCAATAATCACATGAATTTCTCCTCCTGTTTTCTCTTTCACATTTTCTTTAACAAACAAAAATCAGTTGGCACAAGTAATGTGAACTCATTCCCAACGCAGCAAGTACATCCCAGTTCCTGCTACAATTAAACACCACAGCACGTTTTCTACACCCACTGTCTGAATATATGATCCTACCTAGTACTGCTTTTTTGCAGAGTCTGTACTCTATTAGTCACAGAATATGCAGTGTCTACTGCTCTACATTAAACAAGGGAGACTGCTCTTGTAACCCTGCTTTAATAAACAGTATTTAATATACAGGCATAGATGGAAGAACTCTCTTGCTAGAGCTCTACATGCTCTTCACAGAATGATCTGGATAGCGCCAACTGCTAACCAGCAGAGAAAAGCTTCAAAAAGAAAAGTAACACCCAATCAAATATTTTGTTCAATTGTAGGAGCAAGAGTTCACAACTGCAACAAACCTCACAGAAAAGTTCAAAATCCTTTGTCTCTGATCTCACTCGGTTTTGCAGTCATTATTTGAAATTACACTTCAAATAAAGCAAATAATGCAAAAGAGGAAAGCTGAAGTTGTTAAGAGTAAACTTAAGCCTTAAATATACATATTTTTTTAAATAATGAATGTTTAAGAAGGGGAAGGTAATCTGGCTAAAGAGGACTCACTTCTCTGTACAGCCTTTTTTTTATTTCAATACTTTGCAATTCATTAAACACCACTCAATCTATCCGTTTCCAATACTCAGATTTACATATTTTAAAATATAAAATACTAAATATGTTCTGAGAACTCACTTTGATTTTTATAATCACTATGCAATTAAAGGCATCAGCCTTAACTTACAAATACAGTGGATGTGGAATACATAAAGTTGTTTGCAAAAAAAAAAAGTTACTGCTGTAGCTGTACATATAAACCCCCTTATTAACAACTGAGCTTATACTGACTTAGAAAGACTTTGCCAAAATAGCTAAAAGTAATTCAGAAACGCAGATAAGCTAAACCAGCAAAATACCCTTTGTACATAAATATTGCAGAAGAAGCATTTTATTGAATAGGAGCATACAGTAAATATCTCTCAAGCCTTAAGAGAGAATAAACACAAACTTCGCATACAGTACGCTAAGGACATATTTTGCCAGGTTAGTGCCTAAGAATGTTTTTAAGCATCAGTACAGAAATACACATTCAAATGAAAGCCAAAACGTGCTGTTTATTTGAGTATTTTTATGTAAAAAGTATCAAAAGGGAAGGCAGATCTGAAAGTCTGTTGGACTACTGTCCACTGTCAACTGTTCCACTGTCAACTGAGACCTTTGGGCAGGTCTCCCTAACAGGGCCCTGAACTTTCCACGAAGCAAATACTGAATGTAAGGTCACTATAACTCCTGTTTGAAAACTCAGACTGACAGAAAAAAAAAAAAAAAAACAAACAAAAAAAACCCAAACCAAACAAAAACAAAACCCCCACCGGATGAATTCTTAAACCGAGAGGAGAAAATGCAAGGAATTAAAAAATGGCAAGCAGACTCAAGATTGATAGCTGTGAAGCTGACAATATACCTGAGAAATTCACATCGACAGCTTATTAACATTGCCTATCCTTCTCCAGTTTGACTTCCTCAAATAACGTTTTCCAACATGACAAAGCATAAATGAGTAAAGATACATATTCTACATTTCCTACATATATACCAAGCTGAAGCTTTTTAAAAGTATTAACTAATTAACTTAAGGTCTGAAGTACCTATATCCAGATACTTTCCTCTCAGAAAAACACACATCTCCAGTGCTACGAAGATCCTCATGATGCAATTCATCATTTAAGTCAGTTCTTAATAAGCAAAGTAGCCACTTTGAACTGGAGCCTTAAAAGAGTAATTATTTCTGGTCATTTTTTTTAAAGTAGTATTTGGTGCACTATAGTAAACACTACAGAAATCAGTTTAGCAAGTGTATAATCCTTTATTTTGCTAAAAATCTCACTGGCACAGCAAAACAAACTACTCCTTAAATGTTACAGTTATTAGACAACAATTCAACTGTTATATAGAAAATAAATTTGATTTTTTATGCTTTCTGGCAACGTAACTTTATTCACACTTTTCTACATGCCTTCTCTATGAAAAAAAATAATCTAGTATTCCAAAGTCTACCCTCTGGTGAAAGTGTTTGGAAAATGTATGAAAATTCCCAAAGGGAAATATACATACGTAGTGTTTAACTGCAGGGTACGTAATCCTTTTGCCATCGGGGAGGGGGGAGAAATTCCCACGCTGAAGCTGTCAAACTGTAATCTGACAGTTTTCACAAAATGAATGTGGTTACTCTCTTAGGGGAAAAAGCTTGCTTGGGAGAGGGAGAGGAGTGAGGACAGAACAGAAACTTCCACAAAGTTTCCTTGTAACAAAACCAGTACTTGTTTATGTCAGATGTATTTCATCGCCTTTATTTCATGTTAATGCAAAGACCCTCAATCTAGATTTCATTTTAGACACAGCTAGTGCACATACACTACTTTAAGATGGTAAAAGAAACTACATGGGGGGGGGGGGGTTTCTTCATTTTTAAAAATGAATGTACAGATCGAAAAGGTGCTGCAAGCCCTGAATCTAGTTCCTTAACAAATTTAAACTACCACAATACATTCAAACCGCAAAAGCATGTCTGAAGTCCTCCAGGCAGTGAATGGTTGTCCTATAAGGAAATAACATGTAGGTGCAAGTTATTTGTCATACTCCGATCCTGAGAATTTACAACCTTAATTTCAAAGTCTAGTTTTGTTGCGTAAAGATTAATATTTATACTTTTCTAGAATACTGCTCAGTTCTTGACGTTAACCAAGGTGGACATGGTTATGTTTGAAGGCCAAGATATGCTTCATATTTGCAAGGCTGTGTGAATGCAGAAAAATGTACGTTGCATATTTGGCACAGCAGCTAGTCTAATTTAGACAGTTGTACCATTCTGTTGTGCTGCTATTAAAAAAAATACAAAAACCTACGGTGTTCAGTACATAAAATGAATGACAGACTTATTCAGCAAGATCCCACTTTTATCTTGAGATACTACTATAGATGAGAAGGACCACCTTCATTAACTCTTTAACAGTACTTAAAGTAATAGAAATACATTGCTGTCACATAAGTTACTGATGTCATTACAATAGTTCTAAATTATCGTGATAACCAGATCTGCATACAGCTGCAACCAGTAACTGGCAGCTTAAAATGTCACCTCTAGATTCAAGACAGCTCTCATGAGGCAGAACAGCTGTCAGCTTGCTGGCTGTCCAACACACATTCAATGCGGAAAGCAAAAATCCATCATAGTGTCTCTATGACTTGCAATGCAGCCAAGGGGTTCTATTTCGCTGCTGATGCTCAGTGTAAGAACAAGAAAGGTTTCCTGTAAGAGGAATAATTTTCTCCTCTTTATTTTCTGCTTTCAACTACACCTTGTAATACCAATACTTTAATTCTGTCATAGTATTTTTACACAGAAACTTAGCAGTATCAGCACTCTTAAGTTAGGAACCTCAATTTCTCAAATACTGCAGCTCTCCATGAGTCAGGTGAGCAAACTATCAAGTTTCATAACATGTAAAAGAGTAACTTCACTGGTGTTGAGTGTCATACCAACGACATGTATTTGTGCTTTATTTATCTTAAGTTATAAATAGCTTAATGTAAAGTGTTAACAAAGTGAAATGAAGAGAAGCATCTATTACTTTTGAACTTCTTAGGAAGTTCCATGGGAAACAAGAATGAAACCTCCAGGTGGGCCAATGAGTTTTATTGGTAAGATGGCGTGGCACATGTATGTGGAAAGGAATGCCAAAGTTTTTCATATTAACTTATTTCTATTCTTTCAGTATCTTGGCTTATTAGTGTAGTCCTTATACCACTGTTTAACCTTTTTTATTCACTACCTTTCTTAAGTAAGTGGGTGAAGATAACTAACCAGTAACCTATTAACAATTAAGCAAAGATCCAAACAGCCAAAAAATACAACGAAATTTTACAAAGAAAGGTTGAAAAGCATGAAAAACAAAACCAGAACAGTCAAGGCATAACTAAACACCAGAGTATACTTACTGTTTGCCATAAAATATTCCAATGATAAATATAGACAAAATAATCTTGAAACAATTTGGATTTTATTCCCTCTGACATTAGTTACACCACCATGATCACTTACAGAACTAACCAATGCAAAAATCTTTTCCATTGTAATGAGGTATGCCTAAATACTGCATAAACACTGTTTTAGGTACTTTTTTATCTTCCTTGCAAGTCTGATTTAGTACATGAACAAACCTTCATAAAAACATAAATACCGCAAAGTGGAAAAAATTAGATATGGGAGCCTTAATCAAGATGTAATTGGGCCAGCAGAAGATTATAATTATTTTTTTTAATTTTTAAATTCTTAATTAAATTTATTTTACACAAAGTAATTAAAACCAAGAAAATTTTCCACTGTAAAGAATTAGGGCAAGGAGGAGAACATTACAATGTCTTACAAGGCAAAACTGTCAGTACAGCATTAGTACAAAATAGCTAATTATTTCACAGGTAGAGATTCAAACAAATTTAAGGAAAAAATGAAAAAAGACATCCCTACTTGGAACTTTGCCAAGCCAGACTCTGACATTCCAGCAAGGATTATATACACAGTTTATACAGGATCTGGAATGAACTTGCAGAAAAAACTCATCACAATAGATATGGCTTAGTGAGGACTTCATTAGTACAGAAATTAGAAGCGACAGACATAAGGTTATATTCCAAGTTTAACATTACTTTCAAACACTTTCCAGGAGCCATGCCATGGACAAGAAAAAGTGCCTAACACTAGAAACTAAGCATACTGCTGTCTGCAAGCAACGAAGACGACTGTGGACAAGTGCCTCCTTTACAGAGCTGACTGGAGTTGAACATACAAGATAGTTCTAGTCAAATACAGAGCAGCCACAGCACAAAAAAAAATACTCTTGCCACTGTTTACACTGGTACTACGCTGTATCTGTAGTGGTTCTGTGTGCATACTTAGGAATTGTCTGTACACCAAACTGAGCTGCTCTAAAGAGTTACTTCCAAAACCACAAAAGTAGCCTCTCTTTGGAGAGCTGTAGAAAGTTAACTAGAGAACTACCACCCCTCAAACAGAGCAGGACTGTGTAAATGCTCCAGCATGGTAGCATTTGCAGTTTCTGCCTCACTGCAACAAGACCAAACTCAGGTAACGAGTGTTTTTATATGGAGGATCACCATTTGCCAAAGGCATTAGAGCAGTCCAAAACAAACAAACAAAAACTCCAACAACCAACCACAAACAAACAAAAAAATCTAAAACTTAAATCCTCTATCATCCTTCTCTTCCAAACATTTTTGTCTATGAACAGTGTTTCCCAGAGGCACCATGTGAAAGCAATCCAACAACCAAATGATGTCCAGGTCATACAATTATATAACATATTTGTTTCATTACACTAAAAAGTTAGCATCCTTGCTAATGCTTTAAAATAGTTTAAAGATAAGAATTCATGATAAAATGAAACAATCTTTATGGATATTGCTATCTTCTAGTTCTGAAAGATTATGTTTCACAAAAACAGGTGTTACGGCCTTTGGAACAAGCTATACATTCTGATTAAAAACTGCTAGCTACTTGGAAACTAGCAACTTGGAAAATAAAGGATGTTCTGACTACTTAGCTCTAGATAACTAGCACGTAAATATAGACCTAGACATGTGCGTATAAAATTTATTTACATGTCTTTTAAAATGCACTTCTCCCCTTAAAACTACTGAGACACCTCCTCCATAATGATCCAATACAGTGATGTCTTCCTTAGTCTAGTTCAGAAATTCAGCTGCTTATCTTGCAGCTAAAGGTTTCTGAAAGAGCCATGAGAGAAAAACAGCTGGCACATTTTTTTGTTTCATTAAAAGGAAAAGACAAGTGAAAAATTATTTTCAGGCTATGGCAACACTTCCAAACGACAGCACTTAGGGCCTCATTGTACTAGTACTACACTAACAGCAGTTACTTCTTTAGAAGTAACTGCACATTGTAATTTTCATACAGCCAGAAGCTATGGCTGTAGGCACACATTTCAGATAGCTGAGATCAGAAGCAGCCCCAAGAGTATTTGACTACTAGGAAATGACAATACTTCTCCACCAATTCCAACATTTATCGGAATAATGCAGTTACATAGGACTCTGCAGAAAACTGAATGACAGTTGAGTATAACAGTCCCTGCTGGCTTGTTTCCTCCCAAAGCTAAAAATTCAGAGAACTCAACATCCTCCAGGTCAGCAATTCTCCACCCTACAACATAGTTTTCTATCATGAGAACCACATTTGAACCGCTCACGTACCACATTTAACTTAGCAGAAACATGTTAGCCTTTTTAGTGCTAAAAAGCAGAAAATCCCAATTTCACCCTTTAACTGCTGACTATAACTAGCAGATATCACATTTCAATATTCAAACGAATAGAGAAACATGGAACAACCTGAGTTTGTTAGTAGAATAAGAAGCTACTACTACACATCACTGATGAATGGAACTTGAGAGGAAAGACTAAGGAACCCTACTGACCTCTAGCTAAATAGTATCTGGCAAGCTTTCGATACTTTTTCTATTGTGAATAGGAAAGTTTTACTATTCACTTGTGAAAGTTAAACTTCAGCTCCTGATGCATAACACTCAAAAGCAAGCAGAAAAACTGTATAAATGAATTTTGGATACAGACCTGCAAAATACAAAGAATCTAATGTATTTACTCAACAAAGGGATTTTGAAGTCAGCTGAAGCCCTCCTGTAAACACCAGTAGTGGACTTCCAGTTTCAGATTTCACAGAATTTAAAAATGCTCCCTGTAAACTGTTTGAAACTAACATATCAATCTCCAGCTGCTGCTCAACTGCAAGGTAAGCATGTATTACTTATTTCAAATTACCAACATGTATTTTGGAAATGACAGGATTTTCCAAAGTTAAATAGTCTGTTTCAAGCCTCTGGACCAGCACACTTTACCGATATCAAACTGCTGACTGCCGTCAACACAATATCCATGCAAGAAAGTACTCACAGGCTAACAGGGAGCATTCTTCACCAGAGGACTAGCTAGATCTATTACCACTGAACACAATGTGCTCTGTTATTCTAATACTACCTTACACTGACCCACGAGGAGAATTGATTCACCGTCCCAAAACTACACCTTTACAAGAAGATGTATTTTTGGGGAGGAAAAAAAAAATCCCACCACAGTCTTAAGGGTCAAATCTTTTCTATGAAAGCATTCAGCGTAATTTGCTGCAGGCCTAATTCAAAGTCCACTGAAATTAAGTTCAAGACTCTTCTATGTCAGTGTGGCTTGGATTAGGTGCTAGGGAAAACAAGACCACCACACCCACCCACTCCAAAACACAAGTGAAGCTCTCCTAAAAATGTCCCAGCATTTTACAACTTTTTCAGTTTATTTCAGCATAAGCCATACAAACTATACATGTACATACATATACTTAACTAATGACTACGGAAGCCATAAAGCAGACTTTTTTTTTCCTATTTGACAAAATCAGAATAAAACCGACAGTGGCCAAACATCTCAGAAGAAAGTTAATACCAGAATTAATTTGTAAGTTCTAGTTCCATTGACTCAAATCAAGCTCCAGCAATTTAATTCAGACATGTTAAAATGGTGTTTCAGAATGACAAGTCAACTGCATGCTTTGATCTAGCAGTCTACAGACACCATACTTCCAGAAGACAAAACCTTTAAAACCAACTTCATGTCTCAGTTCCACTGAAATATCATTCAGAGAGGGAAGAAATGGACCATTTGCAGAAGAGCCCCAATTACTCACACGAATGTTATGCTTAAGAGGCCAAGCAGGTATTCACAAATAGGCAAATCACTCTCTGGGGCTCCTAGTCCCAAGCGCGCTACTGATGCAATTTTTATTCAGGGGGAGGGAAACAGGAGAGCGTCAAACATCCAAAACAACCGACAACGACGCGTCTATGGAAAACGCTACTGCGAAGATCCCAGAACACATCCCCATGGCACCTGAGCTCTCTCAGAGCAGGTGACTGGACAGGGCGGCAGGCCGTGGTTATTAACCTGGCCTCTACGGGGGCCGAGAGCCGGGAACAGCGAGCTGCACACGCAGACACATTATCTCCCGCTTACCCTGGGCTACAAAGGGAAAGACGGATGCGGTCGCTAGGGGGGGAAGCTGCACCCTCCGGAGAAAGACGGTCCTATCTCCCAGCCGAGGACGGCGCCGGGAGAGCGGGGCAACGACGCAGCCCCTCACAGCAGACGGCCGGGGGAGAAGGGCGCGGGGAGGGCATCGCCCGCAGTGCCCTCACGGGCCTCTTCGGCACAGCGTTTCCCGCCCCTCAGGATCCCCGCCTTTTCCCAGGGAAGGTTTATTTTGGAGGGGGCGGGAGAGAGAGGAAGGGTCGCGGCTACTCACATGGGCTCCAAGGTTTTGCTGAGCCAGGATTTCAGCGCCTCGAAGTTTTCTATGATCATTTTAACCACCATTCAGAGCGGCCCGGGCCCCCCGCCTCCCCGGCAGCAGCAGCAACAACGGCGGCGGGGTCCGCGCCGCCCCGCCGGCCGGGACCCCGGCTCCCGCCGCGCTTCCCCTCACCCGCCGAGGCCGCGGCCGCCTCTCGGTTCGGCAGAGGCCGCCTGGCAGGGGCCGGAGGCCCAGCGCCACGAAGGGGGCGGAACCAGCCGAGCAGCGGCTGCTCCCTGCGGGCCCCGCTCTCACCGCTCCTTGGCCGGGGAACGCGGACCGGCCGCCCCGCAGTTCCTCCCCGCCTCAGCGGAGGGCAGCGCGGCCGACGGGCCCAACGAGCGGCGGGCCCCGAGCGCGGCTCCGAAACGCACCACCCCCTCTCCCCCCCCGCTCCCCTTAGCCGCAGAGCCAGACGGAGCGAGCGAGCAAGCAGGTAAGATGGCGGCGCCCCGCTGTCGCGAGACTAAGGAGTCTCGCGAGGACGGGCGACGCGCGGGGGCTGCCGGGAGGCGGGGAGGTGGAGGCGGTGGCGGCGGCGGTGGCTGCGGAGCTAAAGTGCGGCCTGTGGCGGCCGTCGGCGGGGCTTGGGTGGGAGTGGCTTCTCGTCGCCCTCTTGAGAGGGGACAGTGGTCCCCCGGCCTCCGAGGTAGCCGGGAGAGTGCTGTAGTAAGGAAACATGCCCTGCAGAAGCAGGAAGAGACGCACGGAGAGTGTTCCCTCCCCCGTGGTGGAAACTTCCATAAATGTTTACAACTGACAGAAAAAATAATTCTTTTTTTCTTTTAAAAAAAAAAGGTCGGAGTAAAAAATTCCTGTGAAAGCAGGGGAGTTGGCAGCAAAGGCCCATGTCTTCCCGATACTGGCCCTGCGTGGGGTGGGATGGGGCAGTGCTGCAGGCCGGCAGGTGCCAACAGTGAGCTGCACGTGGTGGTTCCCCGGCTGGTTCAGGCCCTGCAAGGTGGCCCTGACGGAGAAGCTGGGCCCTCACGGCTGCTCGGTCACCCCCAGAGGCAGCGGTGCTGGGGGTGCACAGTCTGGCCACCTGAAAACCGGCGCCCACCAGTGTGGGGCCTTCCCATGGAAAGTGAACGTATGCCACTGCTTTCGCCAGTACCCGGGACTAACCGAGCACTGAAAGAAAATGTCCGTGGTGAATGTACCTCTGTCAGGTTGGTGGGCTTCCGAAAGATCAGCGTCTCACCTGCGCTCCCGTTTTGCACAGTCAGTGAACAAAGGCGAGTATTTCAAGGAAATTGTTCGATCTGCCTTTCGCAGGGCAGAATGGATGGCTCTTGAGCTGCCTGCCTGGTGTTCTCAGATAGAGAGGAACTTCAGGTAATTGACTTAGATTAGATGGCGACCATAGTCTTGGCTGACCTGTCAATTTATGAGGATCCTGAAGCCCTACCTTTGTCACATGGAGTCGGGATAACAGGAGAGGGAGTCCTAGAGAGCAGGGGTGAAGGCGAGAAGATGTGTTTGCGTAGGATACCTGCCTGGTCTCCTGGCGTGGGAACTCCTTCAAGATCTGTCCCCAGCTTTAGCCTGCCTATGGAGCCCACCTCAGACCACTAGTACTTACTTCTGTTTGAAAAAGCTCATCTTTACTTTGCTGTAACAGAGCAAGGGTCATTGGCAATTATGACTGTTACTTACAATTTTCCATGCAACCAAGAAACACTTGACCTCAGCAGAGAGACTGCCAAGAAATCCAGTGTCTGAGACAGCTAAATAAGAGCTGGAGGAAGCTAAGGCTGCCTGCATGCGATTATTTGTGTCTTGATTATCATCCTTAAAAGTTTGTGGAAAACTGGATAGTGTAGCAAACCAACCAAATAAACTGCTAGCTTAGTATTTACTTCAGTGAGGACTTCCCAATTACAAGATACACTTTGGTTTCCTTGCATAGTGGAGAGTGAACAGCACATACAGTCAGTAGACAGAAAATCACCAGAGCCTGAAATTCTCTGGAGACTGTTCTGTAGACATCTACGAAGTCCTTGGCTCGCAGTCATCAACTTGTAAGTTAACTCCCCATGTACACTTAAAAAGGGTCACTAAGCTTGGGATTCTGATGGTCTTTGAAGGGACAGGCACATAGAAACTAGGCATTGTGATAAGAATCTAAATTTGGTTTTGGATGTGGCCCTTAATCCTTTGCAAAAGCCAGTGTCTAGTGGAAATAATTCAGGCAAGCACTGTGTCGGTCCACTTCACTCTCATCTTTGTAACTACATTTGATCCTTGAATATACAATGGCCAGCAAGAAAACACAGCCTCTAAGGCTTCCCCACATAAAATGTATGGATATAGTCATGGTAGCAACTTATCTGTGTTGGACATACCATTTCCTAAACTGCTTTCCAGCCATTCAGAAGCACACTGCTGTAAGTAAATTGAATTTGTGATCAGCAAAAGGATTTCATGAATACATTTTATGCAGTGGATAAGACTTGTCTGCATGTGGTAATTTTTGAACATTACTGTGTTGGTAGAATTACGCTGTTATCACACTTCTGTGGCGATATTCAGAATAATACTAATAAATAAATAAATAAATAAATAAAAGCTGATGACATTCCCAGTTCTAGAGTTTGCAGACTTAAAATCTGAAGGCCTTGTAAAGATTTAGATCCCACGTCTTCAGAAGGGTCTGCAATGTTCTGTAGCATCTTTCAGGCAATTTTAATTTCATTTCACAGCAGGAATTAGAGGAGTACAAAGTAAAAATATTAGATCTGAGGAAACCATTTCCTCTGAAATATAAAGTGGCTTCTATACACAAGGTGGTTTCTATTTAAGACACAACATCTTTGGGTTCTTAATAACAATTTAAAAAAACACAAAATAAGGAATAGTCTTTACTTAAATCAAACTTGAGTCACACGTGAAATCAGTACTTTAACTGAAAAAAATCCTGAAGATCATGTTTCATTTAATACAACATAATAAAGAATCTGTGCAAAGGGTCAAAGTAATTATTAACTTCTGCAATGTCATAGTTCCATGAGACAAATGAGTTTCTATTTCTTCTGTAGCTGTTTAATGTAAAATTCATGAACCATCCAAGGGACAATAAAACATAAACCTAAATTTTATCCCTACCTGTACAATTAAAGCCCTGAAGAAGATAACAAGGAAAAAAATGAATCTTTGAAAAGATTGGAAAGCAGCAAAAGAAGAATTGAACATGCTCTCGTTAGATTTCAACAATTTAACACCTTCATTTAAAAAATCAGTTCCTATTGCTAAATGGTAGTGATATTCTGTATCATGTATATGATCTATGGATGCCAAACATTTAATAGGAACTAAATAATAGAAATCTCAAAAATATGAAAATAGACGTATATATTCTGTGGATTAATATTAAAAGTGCATTTTAGCATCAATAATCTTAAAATATAAATAAAGTGTTACATGAATAAAGTAATACAAATCTAATTCCCTTATTTATTCATGCATCAGAATTACAGATTTCAAACAGCTCTTTTGGCTTATAAAATCTTTGTTAAGTTCTTCACAGTAGTATAGATGTTTTCATGTATAATAACTCCCAAAGTTCATAGGTTTGGTGTGTGCTTAGTTTGCAGTAGTCTTATCTAACACAATTTAGTGACCTTTGACATCTAAAAACAATGGTTTGTATTTATTCACATTTTTATTTTTTCACCTGCTCATGTGAGAGCTGAATGTTGCCAGCCAAGACAGAGATATCAATCCTTCCTGAGATTTCTGAGACTTTATTTCTGCTGACTCTTCTCCAACGTCATTGGACTTGTGGTCATAAATAATCGTTGTCAATGTGTAAGGCTGCAATTTTTAAGTGTTAAAGATTTTTCTTTGAAAGCTGACATTTTCTGAAATGTCCATAGATCTTCTTTTAACTCAGATTTGTCCCTTTAATTTTTTAATACAAAAAGTAGTTGTAGAAGAGAATAACTTTGGGGCACATCCATCTTTTTGCCAAACCTATCCTACCTTCATCTGTCCGTGTTTATGTCATACAGAAAAAAGGTTAGTTATTCTTCTTTTTTATTTTTTTGTGTGCTTGTTTTTTTGGTGTATTTTTTGTTTGTTTTAAGTGAATTCAATTTTTTTGAAGCTGCCAGACTGGTCTATGGCATTATGAAATTCTGTAGTCTATCCCTCTAACGCTTCATCTTTTTGTTAGGAAAATGTGATTGCATTTGCAATTGGATTTAAACATTCATCTTTGATTGTAGGTTTTCTATTAGTGTTACATGTGATTCTGGTTTTGCACAGCAGATGTAATCCACCAGTTCCAGACTTGGGGCCTCTAGTGGTTCCCAGAAAAAGCATTGAAGCATTACAGGCCTCAGATGTGTCTGAGTGGATGATCTGGAGATCAAGGGTTCCACGTCCTTGTAGCATACCACGGCCCCTAGCATCAACTCATGGGTTAAAACAGTAGGACTGATGAAACTGGATGGCATCAGGATGGCTTGATGGAACAAAAACATTTTTGTATGTTGTTCAAATTTGTATTTTATACTTTCATTGAATTTGGGGGTTTGCTGTTAATTGCTATTTAGATATGTATAGATGTACATTTGTACATCTGTAGATGACTAGCTTTGCTCTGTGTAGAGGGGTCAAATGATATTCCTCCTGATACTCCTTGTCTACTCCATAGGGAGTTTCATCTCGGGAGGCATCAATATGAGTTTTGAGGATAATCTCACAGAATGGATCCAGACCTGAAGACTCCCCCTTCTGTCCTTCACAAATAGCAAATGCCTACCAATTTCTGAGCATCTGAAAAAGCTGAGGCACTTCTGCCTTTCCCCATAAATACACCTGCTAGTGCTTCAACAGAGCAGCAGGCCAGCTTCGTATTACTCTTACTTGACTGTGCCTCAAAAAGATCAACGTTTATATGAATGTTTAGTCCTTTGCTTTTTTACTGTTGACCCCTACGCAGTGAATTGAATCAAACTGAGCCATTGCCACTTAAAAACTGGGGCCTGTAAAAGCTCTCAGAGCAGATGCTATTTAAGATCTGAATGTCTTCCTCTATCTTGAAACCACAAAAATTTAATCATGAAATATGCTGTGGATGTTAGATGGCTTTCCGTGGCCATGGTCTTTCTATAGAACAGACCTAAGCTACGGGTTTGTGTATCTCTCCTGCTTTCTGTTGCTGCAGGAAGAAGGCAGGTGATGTAACTGGAGAAAAGGGCTCTACATGGCCCTGTTTGAGCAGGGGGGTTGGACTAGATGACCTCCAGAGGTCCCTTCCAACCTCAACCATCCCACAATTCTGTGAAAGGCTTTTGGCAGAGTGTCCCAAAGCCACAGGTGTTTGAAGTATTTGTAGCTGGTGCATGTAGCATTTAGCCTGAGATTGCAAGTCATAGAATTGAGCATTGCTTTTTTGAACTGACATAACAGTTGTTCAACAGGTTTTCTTGGAAGCCAAGGTCAGAACAAGTTGTTACACTCAAAAGTCAAATCTACAAACTCTGGGGTTTTTAATATAGTTTAAATACAGAGACATTACCAGTAGTGGATATTTAACAACATACATCCCAATTCTGAAGTCACACTGTGCTAAGTCTATGTGTTTTAAAAAATAAAATGGGTCAGTTTTGTAATACAAGATGCTTGTGTTGTGGAACCTCATTAGCTTGTACTAACATGGGGACAACTTCTTGTGTACTTGCTCATTAGCTTGTACTAATGCAGGGACAGGATTGCCCCACCTTGCCAATGGCAGCAGAATAAAGCTTAGCCCCTGCTTGTGCCTATGGGAAGGATGACTGGGAAAGGGTCCAGGATGTAATTAATACCTCTTCTTCCCAAAATGCGGTGGAGCAGGAAAGGAAAGACATAGCTCATAACTCTGCCCCTGTGACACCAACCAGCAGAGCTTCATCTTCCAGAAATCTTATTGCAGTCAGCCAGTACCAACTGTGTCATTCTGGTCTGCGCGAGCAAACGATTATGGGGCAGAACCACACCTGGATTTGTACCTGCACGTGGGGTAAGTGGCCGCCCACATTCCCCAGTTCCCTTGGGCAAAGCACTGTGATGGAGGCAGCCATGAGGCCCTCATGCCTTGCAGGAACACGGTGGCTCCATCAGCCTCGGCAAGGCTGGAGGCAGCTGTGATGCTGATGACAGTGCTGCACTCCCAGCTTTCCTGTCAATGAAGCACATTCTCTGTGTGGGGGATTTACTGCTAGGGAAGAGAGGCTGGCTTCCTAGTAATTAAGTAGGTTCATCCCAAATGTTATTTCCAAACTCCTGTCTACTGTGCGTCTCATACACCAGCTAATGCTCTGCCCCATTTTTGGCCATAAGCCTACAGTTTTGGACCACATTGCACAGCACATGGACTGTTGACTTCTGGAGTGGCAGATTTTGAGTTGGTGCTGTCTAGTGTATTTTGCTATGCAAATCCTAAGCAGGAATAGAAGACACAGTATCCTTTCCATTTCAGATGGTAGTCATACATAAACTATAGGGGGAAGCAAGCAGGATCTTGATTTTGCCCTTCCTGCTACCCCTTATGCCCAGCCCACCTTCCCGTTAAATTGAACAAGCGTAGAGAAGAATTATTTTTCCGAGCCAGCATTTGTGCAGGATACACCATGCTGGAGATAAGGCATTCCTGAGCCACGGTATGAACCTCCTTTGCCTCTGAGATGGCTCGGCTATCTAAGATCATGATCAAACTTGTAGCAAATGAAAAGAATAATCACAAGTGGCAGAATGTACATTATCCGTTTATCTTGAAACCACTAATTTAATTATAAATAAATAGTCTTTTCAGTTAAAACTGAATGCCAGCTGTCGTTAGACTGCTCTGACAAGTCACGTGACTAACCCAGCAAGGATGGCTTCATACAGCAGATGCAAGAGCTCCATGTTGAACATATTAGAAACACTGTCAAAGAATTTTAAAGGACACCGTCTGTCATATTTGAGGTGAAAGTTGTATTGTTTAGAGTATCTATTCTTCACAATAGACTACTGTATATAGAATCACGTATGAGATGCGAAATCTTGGTTGTATGAGCTCTTCCTACAGAAATATACAAATACATTGTGCCTGAGAGGATGACGCTATCTATTTTTTATTTCTGTTACTGTTTGTTTTGGGGGAGTTACTGGTTTTACAATTAGACAATTAAAAACAATCTAATTTTAGCATTAAAAAGGTTATTTCAGTCTTCTTTGTGAACAATTTATTAGATAAACTATTAATTTAAAGTTTTCAGATTGCCCACCACAGAGATCAGGATTTCCATAACTGATCAGTTTATTACAAAATAACTGCAGTATTACAAATACTGAAAAAGTACTGTCATCCATTGTGCAAGGCATTTTTATATTTTTCAGCTGTCAGATCTTGGAAAAATCTTTCAGGACGTCTGGAAATAAAATATTTTTTTAACCATTTTAATTTCCATTTGAAGCAACTTTTAGTTTTTCTCTGTAAGGAAGCTGAAACAGTACGGTGCTTTACGTTTTTGTTCTCTCTCTTTCTTGTGCACAGGCTTCAGCCCTGATGTCAGCATGGTTAGGATTTGCTTAGGTCAATGCTGCTGCAGAACCAGAAGAGGGAGCACAGATACTGTTTCTTCTTGGTCATGCTGTAGAGGCAACTTGGATTATTTCTCAGAGGAAAATCACTAAATCTATTCTTAGAGGAGGTATTGTAGAATACTTTTTTCCTTCTTTTTTTTAAAAGACTTTTTAAATAAGATTTAATTAAGGGAAAATTAAGAACTGGATATTTTTATCAATTCTTATCAAGCAAAAAAATCTAGTTGTAATTTTATGAATGGCTGGTATAGTGTTTTAACATTTTTAACATCTTCTACAGAGTATTTTTTCATTTTCTTCTGCAGCCACTGAGGAAGGTGAAGCTTATCAGAATCCAGATATAGTAGAAAAGCTTGATTCACTTCGGTCTAATATTAGAAAGTGTCTTTAAGCATGTTATTATATTTGTATTCTAACTTTAGATCATATATGTTCTCAGTAATTTTCAGATATATTTGTATTAAAAACTTTATTTTAAAGAGGCAAAGGATACATAAATTCTTTCCAACTTTTTAATAGCAATCATTAGAATTTCTCATATCTCACCTCTGTCGTAATTTCTTATATTTCTCAGTTGTTACAATTTCTCATACCACTTGATGTTCCTGACTTTGTAGAGAAAGTAATCAGAAAGAGCCTTGTTGCACCTTGATAATCATTTCTACAACTTGATCTGTTGACAAAGGAGAGTCACACTGCTTTCCTGTAGCAGGACTTGAGTGAAACTTTTTTAAGAATACCCTGAATAAAATTAAAATGTATAATCTGTGTGATGGCTTTGTGGTACTGAAAAAAAGATTCACTCTTATGCCTTTGGTTTTGCCTAAATAGGCTTCTGTGTGGGACTTGTGAGAACAGGACCCTAGATCATCTATGGATTACTCTTTCCAAAAGTGGACATTTGCAAGGGATGTGTGACATTATGATCTTGATCTTGTCCTCTTGGATAAGCATAGTTAAATAATGCACTTACTCTTCAAACTTTGGTCCTTTTGCTACTCCCTGTGAGATAAATTAGAGCCCCAGTAAATGAATGGAAGCTTAACCAGCAATTTCTGCCCTCACAGAATTGTAAGTAGATTTTGCTATAGATTTAAATGAAACTAGCTTTTTTTCTTATTTTCTGTCATGCCAGCATCTGTCTTTTGAATAATACCATACATCTTCCTTCAAATCTCTTCCTAAATTCAGTGTTCTTTGCGGAACTGCTTATGGGTAGTCAGATTATTAATGATGTTTATTTGTATTTGAAATTAATCTCATAGATCCTGTTGACTAGGTCTGAACTTCAGGTCCCAAAGGCATTAATTCAGGAAGACTCGACAAACAGAATTATTTTGGTTGGCATTGAAATAAGATAGGGAGAATATCACTTACACTGTATTCTGGATATGCTACTGAATGTCTTCTATTTTGAGCACATATTCCTGTGCTGACACCACAGGATGGTCATGTTCACAAATCCAAAAGGTAATACCTTAGCAAAGTTCTGTTGAAGCCAGTGGTATTGCAGTCTACAGGAGTCTTTTCAGTTGGCATATTCATCCCTAGGATAGCCCTACTGCCATAGTGATTGAATTTGGTTGAAAATTCCCAAATTTTAAAATTAAACAATTACCAAAGAATAAGAAATAGAAAAAAAAAAAGAAAACAGAAAAAAAGCACATAGAACCCCACAGTACGAGAAAGGATTTGTAAATGCCTCTTAAGAATTGTAAGGGTGAGGGTATGCTCTGTAACCAAAGAAAGAACATTGGTGTTAGCCGCTGTGTAGATGGTGAATAACTTGTTAAATCTCAGTAAGATGGAGGGTGTTCTGGTGGGTAGAAGTCGGCATTTTGAGACTCCTGTGCTCACAATACAGTCCTTTGGCAGAAGAGCCCCACAAGTAGTGGTCCCCATTTGAGAAGTACTGGATACTCTGCTCAGCTCCCAGGCAGTAATTCTCCTGTAATTTGTCATTGAAGAGAAAACATGCCAGAGAGAAAGCCACAAACCTTACCAAATTCAAAATGTAACAGAACATGGCAGTGCATATTCTGGCAGCTGGCACAAAAGCCATTGTCATTAAAGACACGATGGAGACACAACATCCCAGAAGAACAATGGGCTGCAACAGACCAAGCCCTGGTCCTTCCCTCTTTGCACAGCATCAATCAATGCCGTAGACACAAATTCCAGCAGTCTGTGGTTATCTGTAGACTAACAGATCCTATTCCAGAGGTCATTTTTCTCTACAGACTGTCAGTGGCCCAGGTCCAGGCAGCACAGTGTCTCACAGAGATGACCATGACTAACAATTCAGCTTCTTACATACAAAGGGTTGTAGTGAATGGGACTATTTGGC
>JAVKLA010000008.1:15184487-15198326 GCA_034782735.1 Sagittarius serpentarius | reverse complement strand
AGCTCAGTAGTGGCCCTCCGGGGTCTGTCTTGGTACCGAGACTGATATAGACCCCTGAGGGACACCACTTAATAAAGATACTGTTCAGTATCTTTATTAATGAAATAGACTGTGGGATTGAGTGCACCCTCAGCGAGTTTGCAGATGACACTAAGCTCAGTGGTGCAGTTGATAAGCTACAGGGAAGGGATGCCATCCAGAGAGACCTTGATAGGCTTGAAAAGTGGGCCAATATGAACCTCATGAAGTTCCTCAAGGCCAAGTGCAAGGTCCTGCGCCTGGGTTAGGGCAAGTCCCAGTATCAACACAGCCTGGGTGATGAACAGATTGAGGGCAGCCCTGCAGAGAAGGACTTGGGGATATCGGTAGATGAAAAATTGGACATGAGCCATCAATGTGTGCTTGCACCCCAGAAAGCCAGTCATACCCTGGGCTGCATCAAAAGAAGTGTGGCCAGCAGGTCAAGGGAGTGATTCTCCCCCTGTACTCCACTCTCATAAGACCCCACTTGGAGTGCTGCATCCAGCTCTGGGGTCCCCAGCACCAGAAAGACATGGAGAGTCACAGAAAGGCATAGAGTGGGTCCAGAGGAGGGACATGAAAATGATCAGAGGGCCGGATCTCCTATGGGCACCTCTCCTATGAAGAAAGGCTGAGAGAGTTGGAGTGGTTTAGCCTGGAGAAGAGAAGGCTCCAGGGAGACCTTATCGCGGCCTTTCAGTACTCAAAGGGGGCTTATAAGAAAGATGAGAGTGACATTTTACCAGGGGCAATGGTTTTAAACTGAAAGAGGGTAGGTTTAGATTGGACATAAGGAAGAAATTCTTTATGATGAGGGTGGTGAGACACTGGAAGAACTTGCCCAGAGAAGTTGTGGGTGCCCCATCATTGGAAGTGTTCAAGGTCGCGTTGTATGGGGCTTTAAGCAACGTGATCTAGTGAAAGCTGTCCCTGCCCATGGCAGGGGGGATTGGTCCAGATGGTCTTTCAAGGTCCCTTCTAACCGAAACCGTTCTATGATTCTAGAAATACTGCATCCCATTTTGGACTCCCCAGTACAGGAAACTGGGGTGGGTTCAGTGGAGGGCCACCAGAGTGGTTGGGGATGAAGCATTCGGCCTGTGAGAAGAGACACTGAGGACCAGAGCTTCTTCAGCCTGCGGAAGTGATGGCTTCAGGGACACCTAACAGCAGCCCCCAGTGCCCACGGGGAGGTGAGCAAGAAGATGGAGCCTCGTTCTTCACAGCAGCGCATGGTGGGATGGGAAGAGACAACAGGTGCAAACCGAAACAGACTGGCTACAAGGAAGACATTTTTCTGCATGAGGACAGTTGGGCAGGGAAGCGGGCTGCCCAGGGAGGTTGTGCCATCCCCGTCCTTGGAGACTTGACTGGACACAACACTGAGCACCCTGGTCTGACTGCAGTGAGCAGGAGGTTGGACTGGAGACATACTGAGGTCCCTTCCAGCCTGAATTATCCTGCCCGTTTACGATCTATGTCTCTGTTAGTCACCTTGGGCTCCCTTGATGATTAACAACATTTCTAGGAAGTGATTAATTTGACCTGTTTATTATGAGTATTTATTTTAACTGAGCGAAATGGTGCTATACAACTGTTTCTTCACTATGAAGATAGTCCAGACAGCTAACTCAGATCTGATTATCAACACGTTAGGTGTCCAAAATTAGGCCAGGTGGATCCCATCCTGGGTGTTTGTGCTCCCTAAAGAGCCTAGTTGGATGCCAGGGAGTGAAAGGAAGAAGTTATTTCTGCACAGCGTCATAGCAGTTACAACACTTGCCCCCCCCCCCCCGCCAAGATATCTGAAATCCGGACCGTATTCCCCGAATTCTTTTTTTTTTTTTAATCCAGAACCTCACTGATGCAAAACTAATAAATGTGTAGAGTATGGATTTTTCCATCTCTCTTGTTCCTTCTGTTTTCTTGCACCATTCTCTCTCTGGCCCCTTATGCCTTGCACGGGACTGTGCCCTCCGCCCTGTGCTCTCTCTTCCATGGAGCCGTGGCTCTCCCTGTTCCTTGGGAAATGGTTTAGCTGCTACTAACTCTATTACTAGCTTATCTTGACACCGGCAAAATTATAAATAGCTCATTTAGGTGCTTCTGCTGGGACTCTGATTTGTGGCAAAGGGACACATTCTGATTTTTAAATTGAATTGCTTAAAAACACCTTTCTTAATGCAATTTGTAAATAGGCTACAGAAGTAACATTCATGCTACCACAGCATCTTGCCCCTTTCACCAGTGTAACAGTAACTCTGACATAATCTGTTTATACGTACATTTTGTTGCTGTATATATAGATGTAAAAAACATTGCCGTGTTTATTTATGTTACTAATAATGTGTTGGCAACAAACAATACAATTAAGTACATCGATAAATTATCATAGGGATAATACTGTTGATTTTTCCCTTGAATACTCTATTCAAGTTATATGTGTGAAAAAGTTCAGTAGTTTTTAGTCCATTTCAAGGTATGGATCTCCTATACAGGAGAAAAATATCCTGAAGTTAAGCTTGCTAGAAGGACCCTTGCTGTTCTTGGCTATTTTTATTACAAAAATAGTCCACAAATCCCATGGTGTGTCAATACCACTCTGATTCCTAGACTTTTCAAAACTGTCTTTATCTTAATTATAACCATGGTTTTTCATGCCTCGTTAGTGTTCTGTGCTTTATGACCTTTGGCTTGTTTCTCATGTATATTCATTATACCAAGACATTTTATGTTGCTTTTCTTCTATCACTTTGCATGTTAGTACCCTTTTCCTTTGTGATTCAGGCAACAACATCTTTGCTCATACTAATTCAAAGCAAGAATGTGATACTGCATTTGAAAGCGTAGGTGTTCCTGACACAACTCTTGCTTCTACACGGTGTATTTTGTCTTCAAACATTAGGACCCCCAGGCAAATGTGTGATTGAGCCTTGGGAATGTGTATTTCCTTTTGAAGTTTGTTTGCATTGCTAATTCACAACAGGGTGCAAAGATTTCTGAGCACAGAAATAAGGACTGATTACCATCTTTTATTTTCAGCATCTCATCCATAGACATGTACATTTTGTTTCCATAATTACTGCAAACTGTAGACTTCGTACATATTGACAGATTAATTTTGTACTAGATTGTTACAGAAAACTCTAACTTGGAGACTGATTTGCATCTATTTTGCTAACCTATTGTAAGGAAAATATCTCCTAAATAACTAAATTGATAAAAAATAATATCCACTGAAATAACATGTTTGTTGGTACATAAAATATAGATTAAATGAAAAATACTGGATGAAAAGATGTGACTCCTGTTACTTCATAGAAATTGACTGGGTGCTCAGCTTCAAGACAAGTAGTCCTACTACGTATCTCAGATTTAGCTAGTTTGAGTACTCGCATTGCTTTAAATGCTGGTTACATACACAGTCCTACTGCCAATGGTGCCCTCAGCACCTCTCCAGATGTGTTGAGCTCTCCTTAGGGTTAGGGTGCTACTTGGACTCACATGTGTATGTCTCTAGAATGAGAGTGTATTTTATCCTGGATTAGGTTGCAAGGCATAGGAGTTGTTTGCTTGGACCCATTCTTTTTATGATTAAGAAAAGGAACAGAAAGATAAAGCTAGGAAAGAAATGTTTTAAAACATGAGTGTAAACATACCCCCCCCCCTCCAAGTCTTTAACAACTGAGTAGATAAAATTACGTCTCAGATACCCATCCAAATAATGCTGCTTTCCTTTTTCACTTTGTGAAAATGCTCTCTTTCAAAAGTCGAATCGTCTTATTTTTTGGTCTTCAGTCTTGAAAACACTTATGTATGTTCTTACATTTCAGACATCTCCATAGAAATGGCATAAAAAGTACTGTTCCCATGTCAATTTTATTCTTGGGAAAACATGCAGGATAAGTCTTGATGAAGAATTACCTGAAAGAATATTTGAGCTATATTTTACAAATTTCCCTCCTACCTGCTTCACTCAATACCCACACTTTATTATATGTCAGAAGATCTTCTGTATTATGTCATAGATCTGTCATAGAAAGCAAACATTGCTCAAAATTATCTTTTTTATTATTGTTACTTGGCAACATTAATGCTATCACTGTTGCAAGGTCTTCACTGGAATATCTGCCGTACACAGGAGTCTTTCTGCACTAACATGCTTTAGTTATTTGCCTGAAGACCGCTGCAGAAAAGTCACATTTTCTTTGTAGGAACCATATTTATCACTCAGCAAAATTAATTACCATTATGTCTCCAGAATTTTTCTTTCAAATATTGACTCTTGACCTTGAGTGGCCTAGGACAGATCTTGCTAGCCTAGGTTTACTTTTTTTCATGCTGATATTGTTATAATTACCCATTTAGGAATGAAAGACTTCTCTTCCTCCTTTACATTTTTCTTACAACTGTAGTAGGTTAAATAACTGAATGTATTTCCAGTAGACATTCACAGAAAAAACTGTCAGGATTTACAGCTCAGTATTCTGTTGTCTTTATTTATGATTTTTACCGAACTCAGTCCAATGATTAGTTTGAGCTATCTCTAGATATGGAACTATGCAGCTTCTCTTTCCACTAAATTGAACCAGTCAGTGCTTTTGTGGATAAATGCTGAACAATCACCTACTTGAATGGCAAAAATGAAAATAAATAGTACTAAAATGTGCTCTTATACAAGCCTTCTTTATTTTTCATTAAAAGCCTGTCTGGTAAAAGTGATATTCATGCCCCTAGTTATTTAAGCAGACATTGCTCAAATATGCAAGCAATTACCCCCGTTCAGTTGCTTATCCCTCCCCTGCAAAATATATGCTATGACAAAATGCCAAGTGACTGTTATCAGAACACTATCACTGCAAGTCCTGTGACTTTTTGAGAGATGAGGGATGTTTAGAAACATGGATGTCAGTCCTGATTTATATGGAAAAGCTCACTAAACAGTAAGCTGGAGTGCCCAGCCAGATTCTTTTGCATGGCTATGAATAATAAAAAAATCATACTAGATTCTTGCTTGTTTCGTGTTTTAGAAAAAACAGTATTTTGATAATGACTGATTGTTACTTATAATTTCCATTAAAATGTCCTAATAACATATTAATTTTTTGGTTTTGATGTTACCCAAATAAAAAAACTAAGAAAATTAATAATGTGGGTATATGAGAACATGTAACCATTTTATGTACCTGTTTGTAATGCCTCTCTACTTTGCCAGGTGTTACTCCTTTTGTAATTATGTTGCTGATGTCACACATGTATTTTGAATATTACCAGAGTTTCAAATGGAGTTTGGAGTCTCAAAATCAATGTGCAGCCCTTTACACAGCCTGAACGTGAAGACTTCTAGATGAAAAAAATGAGAATCAAGATTTCAGTAGTTCTTATATACATGGAATATCCTCATTAGTCTGATTGACCATGCTACAGTCTATAAGGAAGTTTTTGGTATAAACATTAAACATTTACATGCTTTGGGAAAAATAATCTCCAGTTCAGTTCTGCTTACTTCACTGGCATAGTAAAAGGGTGAATTTTACCCTGCATGTCATCTCAGGGGGGAAAAAAAAAAAAAGAGAAAGAAAAAAGACCAAAAGCCTCTCTGAAGAGCAGAGAAAAATATACTACATCTTTTCCAGCTCCTTTCTCTATCTGTGTTTGCACAGCTGATGTATTGAGGCAACTCAACTGGAGATGTAAGCACAATAGGCCGCCATTCTAATAATGGTACTAGATGCACAAAAGCTTCTCCTCAAAGTTCTGTTAAGATTTTTTTTTCCTTTGTCTGAGGGATCCTAAGGCTTGCTGCACTCTCAATAGGGAGCAGTGTCTTTTTACTTACTTATGGAGGAAACTGATGCCTTCATCTTAGCTTTTGTTGCCATTTGGCTGCTCTCTTTTACAGTATTTTAGAACTGAAAATCATAGTTTCAAGATCTCATATGTAGATAATTCCCTCCTTAAATTGATACCAGAAGAACTAGACAGCTCTGACGAAATACACTTTTTTTTTTTTTTGATAGCAAATCAGGAGGAATAGGATCTCCTTTTACGAATTTTTGTAGTCTTCATCCAAATGGAAGATAAGAAAACTTTTTAATTAAATTTTAAATTAAAATGATTGAACTCAGTTTGAGTCAACTTTCAGATTATAATTGTCAGTTACAGGAGAATTAGACGTGTCCTTATTGCCACTTTCTATGGCATAGTGTACCATGATAGCCTTAAATACAGGTAGACCGCTGTTCTCTTTCTCAGACTTTCTAAATACTAAAAAGAAGCAATCTCAAAACAATTTGAGGTCTGAAAGAGTATTGTTTTCTTAAAACATGTGATTAGACTCTGCCCCAGCTCCTTAATGCCAATAAAATCTAGGACTTTTCCTGTCCCTAAGTTTCCTTTCATACGATCCTGATGGCAGTTCTCTTTTGACTAGTCCTTCTGTCCTCACATGACGCAGCCCCCACAGTACATCTCATGCCACCCACTCGTGCTGGTCATTGCCCGAAGATAACTGAGGAACTAAGGATACATTTCTGCTTACCAGTGAAACCGAGCAATTCACAAAGGTAACTTTGTAAGAGTTGTCTTTGGGAAGTTCATAATGTTTTGTCTTTCAAACCAAATATCTATGTGTTTATTTTTGCTAGAAGACTTAAACGGGCATGAAGAGATACAAATACTTGGCTGACTGATCTTTCTTCCTTTTTATGTAGCTTCGGTCTCACCATGGACATCTTTAATTTTTAACATTTAAACCAGCATTTGATCTATTTTTCCTTTCGTTTATTGATTTTCTATGCTGTGAAAGGCTCCAAGTTTCTACTGCTGTGTGACAGAGACCAGACAAAATCATAAACCCATGGAAAATAAGGTGGGAAGTGACTCCCAGAAACTACGTACACCAGTGTTTTTCACCATTAGTATTTATTTCCACCAGAAGCAATCAATCACACTGATGCTAGTGGACTACTCGGAGCAAGACATTGTTTAATACGAGCAAGAGGATTACAGTCTGGCTGCCTAAAAAGTACAGTACAAGGATCAGGACCGAATCTCCGAAGTACCGCACCACTCCATGTCTGACTTTAACAGGTTAATGTGTAACCCCATATCTAAGAAAATGAGGTGGTGAAAAGCTTGAAAGAACATCCTAGTCTAGTGGGAAAGATATAATGCAAGGTCTTTTCTCACTGATATTGGTAAAGAAACAAAAAGCAGCCTAGGCTAATCTGTTCCAAATGGGAACAGTGAAAGAGTGGAAGAAAAAAACCCAAGAGGCCTTGTGTTTAGAAATCCAGAGCACCCAGGAGTGCCTACTAGTCATGCTTGTGCTAGCAATTTAAAGACTGGGGAGAATCCTCAGCCACTGTAATTTAATGCTTTATATCATCAGACTGCAAGTACGATCCCTTGGAGAAGTCTGGGCTTTGCCCAGCTTTCTTACAGTTCCCAGGCATGGTTTGGGTAATAGCATGGGTAAGAAGAGACCATTCCCAACAGGCAGCTGAGGCTGGGCTGCCCTGCTCTGGAGAGCCTGGTCGCATAGGGGTGGGAGCGGGGGCTGCGCCGTGCCAATTGCCTTTAGAGCCAGAGATCAGTCCTTGGTACTTTTGATTTCTTAATATAGACCACCCAGCTGATATGGAAATTTCCAGATGCCTGACAATTCAGAAAGTCTGATTGCTTAAGCTGAATGTATGGATTTAGGGCCTAATTATAGACCTATTTTTAAAAAGATGTTGGCCTGAATAACTGAACAAGTACAGGGCAGAGTTCTTCCTTAATGCGGGAGGAAACTTGATGGCTAGGAGACATGCCAGCTGCCAGCTGGATCAACTCCTCCGAGCACTGTATTGGCTTTCCCCTCCTCTGGCTGCTCAGTAAATGCCCAGAAATGCTCCTGCCATTGCCCATCTGTACATAATTTATGCACACGGAAAGACTCAGGTTATCACCAGCAAACAGTTGTAACAAAAACAGCAACACAAATGACTTGACGTGCTTTGCTTACACTCCTTTACCCTCCTTGTTACAGCACTGCATTTTCAAGCAGATTACGTCTAAAAACTAGTTGATGAACTAACACCTTTCAGGCTGCAAATACATAAAATAAATCCTCGTGTTAGATGCTCAAAGAGGGGAAAAAAACCCTACTGCCCAGATACCACTCCTTGAAGCGCACAGCTTCTTTCGGCTTTAATCAACTGTGAAAGTATCAAGGGGAGGGCTTGCACCTAAGTATTTTGATGTTCATCGATCCTCAGATTGCTTTAGTAAGAAAAACAGTTGTACCAGTATTGTACAGCATTGCATCACACACTTCTACTTTAGTTTTTTGGTTGGTATGACTGTCTCAAATTTTTAGTTCTGTTAAAGAACACAGATTCTTCAGCAGACATTGCGAGGTGATGATCCTTTAAAAACCCACAGTGGCAAAATGTGGAAAGAAAATGAAAGAATGAGCCTGTTTCCTATGCAAATGACACTTGAGTGTGTCCTTCCTTTTGAACCTATTTACTATTTCAAGGTATTCTGGAAGAAGGGATGGAAAATTCAAATGACAATTATGTTCCTATAAATGTAATGAAAAAAAAAATCACTAATCCAAACATAAATTCGTACTTTATTTTATAATATATTGAATTGTCTTTCTTGCTCAAATGTTCCATCTATAGAAAACAAAACTTCTAAGAATCTTTTATGAGACAGTCTTTTGCAATTAATTTTTGGAGCTAAAATTATCTGAGGAATAATTATAAACCTTCCGTCTGTGCAACAATTATAAACCTTCCGTCTGTGCAACCAGGCCTTAATTTACTCTGACCCCAAATAATTCTCAATTAATGCTTGTAGGTATCTAAATTGCTTTAACTTACTGATATTTATGTTTACAGGCTGGTGGCTAATGTCATCATTTGTCAGCTTATAATAATAAGTTTGGTTTGCTTTTTATTATCTTAAATTCCATTTTCTTAATCCAATTCCACACCTTATGTATCTCCAATCATAACCAAATTATTAGCATATCTAAAAAAAATGGTAGAAGTCTTCTGTAGTTGTGATATTCTGAAAATTTTACCTTCTGTTAAACCATTTTTTCAGTAGTCATGTTAAAGAGGATAGAGTATATCCCATAGTGCTCATGAACCATTACAAAACTGAAGAGCAATTTCCCTCCCTACCTATATAGTACATTTTTCAGTTCCAAGCATCTAATTTTATCATTCAAATGGGTTTTTTTTGAGGTTACAAATTTTTCATCAAAACCCAAGACTATTTTACGGAATGTCATGATGTTCTTTTTTCAGATTTGATAAAATAAATATATTTAATAGTATTTTCCATGTTTTTCTTGAGTAGCTGACAAACGTAAAATATTTGATCCCTCAGGGGTACCTTTATTCTAAATCCCATATTGATTTTCCCTTCTCATTTCCTTTATTTTTGGGATAATGTAATGAAGATGGCATTAATGTTTGCGATGCCATGATAATCTTTTGATTTAATCTTGTCACACTTTCTCATAACTTGGTATGTGTTAATGTTCATCTGTTCCGCTGAGACATTTCCAGACTTCTAAGCCTAGCTTGTTAAGTCTTTTTATTATCTTATGCATTTAATAATTAATCAAGAGATTTACCAGTATCTGTTACCTTGCTGTTCCCAAGCAATCTAATTTCCTCTTCAGTTTCTTTTTAAAATTATTTCTCCCATATTTGCTTCCAGGACAAGTTGTTTGCTTTTAAGATAATTAAGAAATGGACTCAAATCTTCCCTTAATTGTTCGATAACTGTGTTCTTTGAAATGAAAAGATGTCCATTTTTGTTCTTCATCAGAACTTCTTCTGCAGTTCAGTGATAATATCTTCCCATATTCCTTTTGCCCTACTCCATCTCCTTCAGAGAGCGACATATGCAGTGCTTTTGCCACCAGCTTTTCACTGGCTCTTTCAATACCAGACCTAGGAAGTCTGCAAAAGAAAAGACCCAAGAAAAGGTGACAGCAGTCTACAGAAGTAGGGTGGACAGTGTGAATAGAGATCAATTGCTCATTGCCTTTTCGAGAAAAATAGATAAGGGGTATCAAATAAAGGTGGTGGGTGACAGATAAAAAAACAGAAAATGAAATACTTTTTCACACAGTGTACAAGTCTTGGCCACATGGCACTGGAATATTAAAATGTCACAAGAGTTCGAAAAGCAATGAAAAAATGTATTGAAGAAAATCCTACCGGGGACTGTTAGATACAGTCTAAGATGGTGCATATGGTTTGTAAGCCACAGGCTGCTGGGAGCTGGGCAAATATTCTAGGGATGTGTCACTCCATGCTTGTCTTCTTCTTACCCGCTTCTCTGTGCATCTACTATTGGCAGCTTTTAGGAGCAAGATCCTGAGGGAACGGGACATTTTGTAAGACCTAGAGGCCAAGGCTGTCCTTGGCCTCTCTTCTGCCTTACCACATTTTTCAGAGATTCTGTTTCCAAAGACATACGATCTTTGAGGCACAGCAATTCTCAGCTGTTCTTTTCCAGTCTTTATCAAAACCCTGTTCATATCATTCCTGTTGCCATACTATCTGACAGCCTCCTTGTTTGCGTCAGGATCAGCCATAACATTCACCGGTTTTAAAACCCACAAGCCTGTTTTATTAATATTATCTGATATCCCTGTCTTTGTTTGGATTCCTCCAAATCACTGTATTTTATGAGCAGCTCAGCTATTTTTTCCCATTTTTTATTGTGCCACAGTTTTTGGTTTTTTTTCACTGCCTTTCAGTGCTTTACAGCTTCACAGTCAACTTCCCTTATTAGTATTCTGACAGGCAAAAGTGAAGTGGCCACCAGCTGGCATCATAATTTTTCAAAGCGTCTTCTGAGCTTCTAATTTTGCATATGTAAAGCATATCTATAAATTCTACATATCTAAGATAGAAAAGAAGTCAATATGAGTAATGCAAGCTAAAGATATTCCTTAAATATGAAATGGTTGAGAGGCAGAGGCTATTAGACTACTGTAATTACTGTCCATAGTTTTTACTTTTCATTAATACTTGATTGGAACCCAGTCAGAGTCCAGGAAGGAATATTATAGGACCAAATTTTATTATCCAACAAATCCCAGGGAAAGAGCTATTTTTCAACAGAGCCAGATAATGGCTAGGAAAGAATCTGACAGCTCAAGATATAGCTGTTCTCAGTATTCTTGATCTCTTGCTCTATCTCATTTAAAGTTTACCATTTATTTGAATTATAAAATAAGTGTGGAAGTAGTGTTGTGATTTTCATGATAGTCCAAAACCAGAAATGAGGCAAGACCTCTGGGAAAGAGATTTTATTAGATAACTGCTAGAACTGGGAAAAAGGCAAGCATAAGTCTTTTTTCAAGATATTATCTCTCCCTACACACCTTTCCTCCTTTATGTTAACAGCCACATAATTTAAAATGACCCATTATTTGTCTGGGCATTTTTTGTAATAGCAGATTGTTAATGGAAATAGTTATGGATCTATACATATACAGTACATATACAATACTATACAGTATTTTACTCATCTGCTGGGCCTTTGTTGTTAGCCTGATGCTTTTTCATTTACTAATCATTTGTTTCTGCGACAATTTAAGCCAGTCTGTCCATTTTTAATCTTTGGGAACTTAAAAAAAAAAAAGTTATCTCAGAAAGATAATTTTGTCAATTAAAAAATGAATTGCTACTGTGAGCTCCTTCTTCATTTCCTAAGAAGCTGCTGTGTGGGCTTTCTGAGCTGGTAGGGAGAAGGAAGAGGATTACGACAGAAAAGATACAAAAGGAAAACTGAGGTATCCCCTAGGTTCTGCCAGCCCTGTTAGGATGTTTTGAGTATCCTAGGGCATTTCAGATGACCCTCACCTAGAATCTCAAATGATGGAAAAAGCATGGGGATTTTTGTTTTTGTTTTTTTTAATTGGCCGTTTCCTGTTGATTTGGTAAATTGTGTAGTACAACTATAATGTGAAGGGAGACAATGAAAGGAAATAATTGCATTAATCCAGCCTTACTTTCCCGTGAACTGGGGCAAGTCTAATAACTGTCATAAGTTAATAGTGTCTTACGGCTACCGTTTGTTAAATTCCAGTGGCCTGTGTTCTGATTCATGTGATATCTACCCTATTCCAGAAAAAAATCATTAAAAAAAAAAAAGTAAAAAAAAAATGTGGAGCAATATAGCAGCTTGATTACACCTGAGAATTTATTTCAGAGGGATTTATGAATCCTGTTCCTATAGCTGCTTTATGCCTTTGCGCATATCAAAAAGTTAGGGACATGCAACGTAACTGGCCCTTACAGTCCAAAGATGTTTATTTTAGCCTTGCTTATTTTAAGCTTAGGAAGTTCTACTACTGTGGTACCCACTGCTGTTGCAAAAGGCACTATTATATTATTCTAGGTTCATTTAAAAAGAAAAGATAGTGATTCACTGAATGAATTATTCATCCTTGGCTGAAGTGACAACATGCTATTGTACCAAGATACAGGAAAATATAAAGTTGTATTTGTTCTTTAGCTTTGGACACAATGGTATTTTTAAAAAATCAAATACTAATGTGTACTTTGGCACAACATCTTTAGCATTTGTGCTTCCCTGTGATAAAAGGTGATGCAAGAGCTTTCATCCAGCCTCTGCGCAAACAAGGACACTGCTTCAGGGGAATGCCAGACAGTGTAGTAGCTCTTCTCTAGTAGTCAGGGAAAACATACTTCCCCTTACAGTTAGCTGCTAAGTAACCTTGTTTTTATCCTCTTTCCTTTTTAAGTACCCAATTCTGCTCTCGTTGAGGTGAATGAGAGCTTTTGCAGGAAATTTGCTTTTGTTCCATAGAAATTTACAGGAAGGAAATGGTCCTTCAGGAAGAATTCATTCCTCCGCCGTCATGAATTTTCTACAGCAAGGTTCACAGCAACAGCAATTCCACTACATTTACCTGAAATTCAGAAATAACCTTAAACTCTCATTGCTGTCAACTACGTGTGTGTTTAGCTGTGTTAAAATCAAGACAGACATTTAAGATCCTCCTATGGCCTTAGAAAACTAAGTTTATGTGCTTTCATAAAATAACAAAAAAACTTCTATTTATGTCTTTCTGCATCCATTGCCACTCTTTTGGTGAGATACCTGGTGCTGAGGTGCTGCACATCAGATGCCTCTTCTGTTTTGCTCTCATAAAGGGAAACTGGACAGTTCGTGTCATTGCTTGTGTGTTACTAGGAGAGAAAATTAGATTACACCTTGCACTTAGAAGCAAAAAGAAGAGAAAGTCATGGCAGATTTTACAGTCTACAACAGATACTGAGTCATGGAGGGATTATTCAAAAATCACAAGCAATCGTTACACTCACTTTTGCTTGCTTCGTTTTGTGAAAACAGCAGAGAGCAGTTGTGGTTCTGCATCTTTTCTTGGTTATCGTGGACATAAATCAATCACAGATTTGGAGGCAGGTATTACAAATGTTGAACTCTGCATGACATTCAATACAAAGTCAACATACAGTGGTTAATTTTTCTGCAGAACCAAGTTTGAGCACTTGCCTATGAATACGCCAGCTGTCACGTACATAGTGCACATATTTAAGACATATTCTAGTTAGCAATGTCTGTTAGGATTCTGCCTGTGTCCTGAATATTGCCAGATGTCCTGGTTTCAGCTGGGATAGAGTTAATTGTCTTTCTAGTAGCTGGTATGATGTTACGGTTTGTGTTTAGGATGAGAAGAATGTTGATAACACCCTGATGTTTTCGGCTGTTGCTCAGTCGTGTTTAGACCAAGTCAAGGACTTTTCA
>JAVKLA010000008.1:15171532-15184128 GCA_034782735.1 Sagittarius serpentarius | reverse complement strand
CCCCCATCCCCCTGGGTGGGGGGGAAGTGAGTGAGCGGCTGCGTGGTGCTGAGTTGCTGGCTGGGGTTAAACCACGACACCAGACTTCTGTACTGAAGACATGAAGAATGGAAGAAGCCTGGTCACCACTTAGTGGGTTTTTTTCCTATTCATGCTGTTCGGAAGTAAGTGTTGGGGCCATCGATAGACTCTGACTCATTAGACATTTTTGGCCCAGTCATTTGTTTTTGCATAGAACATCTTTTTTTTTTTTTTTTTTGTATAGGTATTTAATCTAAGCCTTTCAGATTTAAGAGCTCTTATAGCATGGCTGTGAGATGATGATCATATAAACCAATTCTAATAGGGTTTACAAACACAGGCACTAAATATAATTACTCGCCTTTAGTGCCAACAGTACTAATAGTGAAATGAATTAGCAACTTGATCTATTGGATATATTAATTTGCCAGCAAGATTTGGACAAAAGTAGTGTAAGAGAGTGTGGTATCAGCCTCTTTATCCTGAAAGACAGACGATAGCAGCACTGATTTCCTGAATACTGACTGATTAATTATTATTCTCTCTGACATATGAATCACTACATTTTTGTGTAATAATGTCAGGTATAATGTTTAGAAACAGCAGAGCAACAAGTTACAGCACAGATCCATACTGCTTTTTCCTTTGTTAAATCTGAACTTTGTATCAGTTATCTCTACCCTGGTGATAAGTAGCCTTCTCAGAAGTAGTAGAGGGTAATTCTGTGACATATCCCTAGATTCCCATTACAAAAATAACTCTCTTCTTTTTAAGCAGTACCTTTGTTTCTCTGATTCAGAAAAAAAAGGCCTGAAAACCTGGCTTTTTTCCTCTCTTAGCTCTGTTCTTATGGACATCTGGTTCAGATGGAGTTAAGGGTCTTCTAGTTCATTCAAACATCTGGTGTTATAAATATTCATGCCTTGGTAGGATTCCAAATTTTTTGTGTCCATTGGCTTCTTTTTCTAAAAAATATATGGGGATTTTATACGAGGGGAGTTTTCCTCCATCTGAGTGCTTGCTCAGAGTTATGACTCTATCTCCAAAAACTGCTGAAGGAGGAAGAAAATTGAGGTTGTACAAAAGCAGTATAGCGATACTGAGTCAGACAAGAAAACCCACAGACATTTAGATCAGCGTCCTCTCTCCGACACCAGTCAACAACACAACACATTCGACACTGCTAGCATGATTATACATCGAGTTCCTCAACGCTTCATTAAGCCTTGCCTAATGTTAGCAGAGAAGCCCTTCTTACAGCCAACAGAGAGAATGGAGTAAATGTGGACTCTGGTTGAAACAGATTCTCCATCCTTGGAGACATCCAAAATTTGACTAGGCAAGGCCTGAGTCACCCGGTCTAACTGGGCCTGCTCTGAGCAGAGTCGGACTAGCTGACCTCCGCATCTCCCTTCCAACCTACATGATTCTCTGACTCTGACTGTTGTATTTAGCACCCGTGAATCCACTGCTAATCCCCTGGTGGGAGAAAAACAAATCCTTCTCATGCTTATCTGGGAACTTTTCAGTTATCCAATGAGAACATCAAAACACACATTCAGTAGCTCTCTGAAGGCACACAGGGTATAGCTAGATGCCCAAGCTCCCATTATAGTCAGTGGAAATCAAATCAATGGAGTTGATAGCTGCACTGAATTTTAAGAATCTAGGTTGCCCACATTCTCCATAAACTTGTTATTAATTTGTTGCATTTAAATTACAGCTTAGGTCACCCCTAAGGTAGGCGAACTACAACTTCTGCAGTTTATGTCGGTCACACACATTTTATGCAGAACTGGGAATTTACTGCTAGTCTAATTAAAGTCTGGACAGTCCAATCAAAGAATTATTATAAGTCTGGGCACAATGATACTAACAACTATAATTCAAATTATCCAAACATTACGGCTCATCCCAATAATGATACAGTGAAAACCAAAATACCCAAACTTTATAGTAATTGTCCCTTTCTCTGGTATTGTGCTCAGCCTTCCACTGTCACTCTGGTGACACAGAGATCACGTCCTAAGGTTGACGGCTACTGTCCAGCGGGGAGGGTGTCATGGCGAGTCATCCATGGAAGAAGTACGATGTTGGGGAGGTTCTTCCTTCTCTTTTCTGGAAATATGATGTTGGTGTTGATAGTTTCTTCCTCCCGACTCTTGGGTCTGCTTAGTGTCATTATTATGTACTTGCTAACACAGTCCACTTGCTCCTTATTCATTGGTTCTCAACTCTGTATTACATCCAAACCTACTACGTACGGTATGTTTTACACATATCAGATACCTGTTGTTTGCTCTTTTTGTTACCCCTAAATTGTTTTACCCAGGTCCCAAGGTTGCATTCCTTTGGTGGCCAGTAACTGACTGCTGCTGAGTTGTTTATGACCCAGGGGCCTCCGTTATCATCCTGTGTCTGCACTTCCAAGGCTCCTGTTATCATCCCATGCCTGTACTTCTCTACACTGCATTTTTATTCTAGCATCATAGATAGATCACTAGAGAAAGAAAAACTACATGTTGTATCTACTACTCACAAAAATGTGTATTACAATAAGCCTTACAACGTTCAACTGTACAAAGCTAAGCAAAGGCTGAAAGAAATCAGGTAACAGTCACCTGGTTATCAGACAACTGCTGTTACAGCTAAACAAACTAAACCCAACCTTCAGGCAGGTCAAGACAAGTCCAGATGAATCCTGGCATGTCCTACTGTCTGTGTTGTCAGCTTAACACAGAACCTGCAGCCTGCTACTTGTACTGGTAGCACCATATGCGCTGGGCTGTAAGGCTGAAGAGCCTGGAGAGCTATTCAGCTCACCCTGTAACAGACGCCTCCATTTGAAGAGCCCAGTCCTGCCTATAGTGTCCTGAATGTGTTTCAAATCCTGGAGAGGCATTCTTTTATCTTCAAGGAGAGTGAATTATTAACATTTTCTTTACCTAGTTCTGATAGTGCTAAGATCAAATAATGTTTCTAAAAGTCATCCTGAAAAGCACATGCTTGGCAAAACTGTTATGAAACGCAAATACCATAGTCTAATCTACACATGCTTTACCTCTGCGAGAGCTCATGCATCAGAACAACTGGTACATTACACATTTGGAACCAGCTTTTCTGTCACTCCGAATGAGCTGTTGGTCTCCGAATGAGCCCAACAAATATCACACTTCCTTCATGACTGGGACATTTGCCTCAGAGTAGAAATACTCGAGACCAGCATGTCCTTCAAGCGGACATTTGTGTGCTAAGTTGAACAACATTGTGTTGCTTGCTGACACGTCAGTTACAGTCCTATTCCTGTAGTACTTGCTGACTTGTCACTATACCTGCTACATGTAGATTCACTTTTGCTGAGATTCTTGCACATGACCCAGATCTTCATCTCCAGTTGTAGATATCAGAAAAAAATGCTGGAAAACACTATGGGTCCCACTCAGCTCACAATTCTGGCCTTCATTTCTGTTGAAACTTGGTATAGTATATAACAAAGGCTAGAAAATTTGGTATAATGCATGCCTGAGTCTGTCCTTCAGATGGGCTAGGATATGGTCAAGGAAAACAGGACCTAGGAAAGCAATCTTAGATCCTTAAGTATAGGGAGCAAAGGACTATTTCTTAGCTCCAGTCAAACTCCCTCAAGGTGTCAGCCAGCATCTTAGGCAATACCGTTTCTCGCATCTGTTGGTTACTAAGTTTCCAAAGGTTCTTGCAAATAATTTTTCACCTGTTTCTCCTCATCTGGTGCCTTCTCTTCTTTCTGAGACTTAACATTGCCTGCAGATTTTACAGAGGCTCCCATTTTCAATTCCCACCATCTTGCTTCTTACTATATTTGTCAGTGCAAACAACTTCATAGTGTTGTCAGCACATGATTTGGCACTTCTGGAAGCTCTCACTGCAGAGTATTCCAAATGACAAGGAAATAAGCTCACTTAATTCTTACTCAATGTACTTATTTAGTTATAGACTTATGGCTGGAACATGCTGTGGTCCTGATCCTCAGTCACTCATTCTCCTTTCTGAGACGGGCACCTGGTTTTTTTTTCTGTTGTGGCCACACTGCAGAACTAGCACTGTGGTTGATGCCCACAAGGTTTTCACCTCCAGGAGAATACGGCTGGCATGTGAACACAGTGGCAGAAGTACAGGAGACTAATCTCCTTCACGTAGAATTAAACAATTTAATATCCTTTCCCTCTTTCGTCTTTTCCCCCTTATTCTGTGATGAGCAAAATTAGCCCTAAAGTGGCCTTTTCCTCAACTTTCCAGCCAGAAAGGGCTAATCAAATGAGATATCCTAAAAATAAATAAATAAAATGAGCTCCAACACTGAGATGAAGTACCTTCTGCTATTTTTCTGACAAACACACCCTTCTTAAAGATACATTCTGCACACCCTGTGGGTCACCTGCCAGCTTTCTCATCTTCAGCACTTCCTTTTTATGTCTGAATTTATTTAGGAGCTCCTTGCTCATCCATGCAGGACTCCTGCTGCCTTGTTTGATCTCTTACTTGCTGGGATGGACCCTTTTCGAGCTTGGATGAGGTGGTCTTTGAATATCAATCAGCTCTCTCCTGGACACCTCTTCTTTCCAGGGTCATATCCCATGGCACTCTTCCAAGAAGATCTCTGAAGAGGTTGGAGTCTGATTTCCTCCAACGGAGGCTTGTGGTCCTGCTTTTTGCCCTGCTTCCTCCCCTAAGGATCCTCCTCCTCCTGGATCCCCCTGGACCCTGTGACTCCAGCGGTCAGATGGCCACTGCAGCCAAGGCTGCCTCCAGCTTTCATATCCCTGACCACTTCTTCCTTGTTCTTAAACAGCAAGTCCGGGAGAGAACCTTTCCTTGTTGGCTCCTCGGGGCTGAGAGTGCTGGGATTGTTCAGCATGGAGAAGAGAAGCTCAGGGAGATACCACCCATGTGTATAAATACCTGAAGGGAGGGAAAGGAGAAAAGGTGACCAGACGCTTTTCAGCGGTGCCCAGTGACATGACCAGGGGCATTTATCTTAGAATGAGATGAATCGCATCATGAAAGTGCCTGTTTTTCTCCACTCACTATAAAAAACATCCAGATATCTAGACCTGATGCAGACATCTGTAACAGAAACTTCTAAATTTAGGTCAGCTAACTGCTCTGTAGTGGAATAAATCTGGGCAACACAGCTGACAAATATTTCAAGATAAGCATTCCTCCTTTCATTTAACTTAACTCACATAATCATGTGCACATAATCAAACTCTTACTGAACTGCTCAGTTTAGAGCACTTCTGTACATTCCCAGCAGCAGTTAAGACAATGAAGCATAGCACCGTCTTTTTTGCCCCAAAACTGACACGAATGCTGAAATATCACGCCTGAAGCTACATACATGCACCACACAACTGAACAAAAGCTACCTTCAGTGGAAACTGTCATTGAAGATTCTCAAAATTCATTTTTACTTTCTGCCACTGCAGTCCTAGGTCAGCTCAGATGTTGATGGATACTTACACTCCGATTCAGCGAACTAGGCATCTTTTCCAGAAAGCCACATGCTTTTGAAAACAAGAGCATAGAAACGACTTAAGCAATTTGAATTAGAGTTGTGACTATGTGTTTGCGAATTGCTAGTTCCTGAGGTGTGTCTGTATAAAATTTAGGCAACTGTCTCTAGCTGAAATAGTACAGTGTAGTCTGACAGTGGGACACATGTTGTTTGACTGTTAGCATGCTAGACCAGTGAAAAAGAATACTTTTCTCCATGTTTAACAAGTTACCTGTTGAGGTAAGCAGTCATATTCAGACAGTTTTAACTGCCACCTACGCTCATGTGTCTAGCTAACATGTAAAAACTATGAATGTCAGAAATCCTCTAAAAGTCGTTTGAAGGGCTTCTCAAGATACAGAATGCTTACTCAACAGGAAACTTGCGGCACGGGGCCTTAGAATTTAGGCTGAGTTAGCATTGCAGCTGGCTAGGTTTGGTTGATGATATGGTGGTTAATGGCATGGTAATGCTCTATTTTAGTTTATATTCTGACTTACATTCAAGGGAGACTAAGCTAGCATTACAAGCAGCCACTGTAACAGCACAACACTGTGTGGCTTTTAATGCAGTTATATTACAAACACAGAATAAAAGGGTGGTTCCTAATCCAAGAGGTTTATAATTTATGCAGAGCTTTATTTTATAAAGAAGAAAATCAATTTGGGCATAAAGCCTGCTCAAGAGCTGTATATATGGGAAACATATATAATGATTAACAGACTGGAAGTTATTTAGAACAAAACCATTATCAGCGCAGGACAGTGTGTCATAGGACATCTAATTTGAATGATCAGCATTATTTTGATACTGAAAAGATCACTTTCATTTTACAGCTTTTTCAAATAGATTTTTTATATTGTGTTATGTGTTAGGAGAAATGCCAATCCATTAGACTTACTGAACTAGCAGTAACTTACTGTGAATGTGTACTCTGCTTCCCTGTAGGACAGAGACCATGCATTGCAGTTAAGATTTTAAAGCAATATTGGCACTACAAGAGCATGGAGTTACTTGTGTATCTATTACTTGGTCTTTCCTCTTCTAGTTGTATAAGAAAATGATTTTCAGATAACATCCAGGCCTTAACTGTTTAGATTTTTTGCATATAACCAATTTAAAAACAAAGTAGCTTTCAGATCAATGGCTGAACAAATGTCCGAATAATCTTTTTTCCTAAGGAACACACGCTAAAACTGTTTTCTACTTAATCATGCCTTATTGATAGTACAAAAAAGACAAGTATTGCCAAGACGAGAGTGGAAATGTCTTGTCCAAACGGACTTCGTAACAGCGATGGATTTCTTCTTGCAGCATCCATCTGTAGTGACTTTCAATGCACAAAGCATATAGCCATCTGTATTTTCTACCATTTCCTCTATTTTTTCCAAGAGGTCTCAAGGGTTTGGGGATTTTTTTTTTTTTGTTCTTTGTTTTCTAACTGGAGGTATTTTCTCACATACTTCTCACATTCCTTCAGAGTTTGGCGTATATTTACATTCTTTATTCTGTATTTCTACTTTACTGTCAACAGTTTTATCGATTCTGCCTGACTTCTGCACATTCCATTCAACCCCATTTGTTAAGTGGAAACTTCAAAGCCATATGGGGATTTTTTTGTTTGTTAAACATTGTTTATTTCCATAACAGCACATGATGGCTACTGTCAAAACTAGGTTTTTAACATCAGATCTGTATTTGAAAAAAACACTGAAAAAACTATAGCACATAAATAAAAAAAAAAATTCAATTACTTCTCGGTTTTGTTGTTCAGGGTTTTTCTAAGTAGTGTCTACCATCGGTGTTTTGTTACACACAAGTATTTAAATGATTGTATTTTATTGCAAGGCATTTTCAAAAAAATAGTTATAAACTCATAGATTTTAAAGAGACAAACTAGTTTGAAAGAGAACAACTTCAAACTGGCACACACTCACGTGTTTACTCCTGTGAGTCTTCTGCTTTGTACTGACTTCTCTCAAAGTACACGTGCCTCTCCGAAGAGGTGGGACTTAGCACATCCTTCTTATTCACTGTTAGACCCTCCTCTGTCACCTGTGTGAAACACCACCAGTCTTTGTATTCATTCTTCATAGCAGCATCCAGTTTGTGTCACATTATGTGGAAATACGACCTTTTAAGAAGAATCCGCTCTGAGAGAAAAGCACACATTGCCTCAGCCTTTATTTATGGACTCCATACCATTTCCTCTGGATTCACAGCTTACTCCACAAAACTGGCTAAGCAATCATCTCGCAGTGGCAGCTCGCTATGCTCTTTTTTTTCTGCAAAAGCACCAAGCTATACTGAAGAAGCTGTACTGCTGCTAATGTGAGCACTGGCTCTCTGAATTTGTCTGAAGCGTAGCTATGTCTGTTTGGCAGATAATGTTCCTCCACTATGGTCTCCTGCTTTAACTGTGCTTGTGGCCAGCAAAAGTAATTAGTGTAAGGGAGGCAACAGAGACATAGGGGTCTGACCGTGCTACCAATTTAGACAAAGTACAGCTATGCACAGATATGACAAGCCTGTCAGTATGTACCTGAACTAGTTTAAAACTGTTTCTGTGACTAACAGGAAATAGCTGTGGCAGCATAGAGATCCGTGCAGACTGCAAAATCCATCCTAGACCAAGGCAAATATTTGGGATGTTTCCCACCCCGAGCTCTGTGTAATGACATTTAAAGCTGGTTCAGATATGTCCGCATGGTATTTGGACATATCCAAGGACCAGATTTGCAAGACTGTATACACACATTGAACAAAGATGACAACAATGAAATTGAAAGTCTGTGTTCAGCTATGAAATCGTAAGAGTAGCCCAGTGTTCCTGTTAGCGATGGCTCTGGCATTGCCTATGTTGCCTAAAAATGGAGAAGAAAAGATGAAGAAAACCAAGCCAACCTTCTGCTGTTTCTTTCTAAGAAATTCAGTACCAGTGGTTTCTTTAAGCCATCTTCCTGCTTAAAGTAGCTATCTAAACCCATACAGAGATCAGAAATTTTGTGCAGTTTACATAACCAACAATATGGAATTAAAACTAAATAGTTTATAAACAGAGTTTGAAAACAGTGAGGAAAACATATACTGTCAGTAAATTCACAGCCTGGTTTCAGGTCAGTCCATGAGTAAATTAGGTACATTAATTTCATTAGATTTACATTTGGAAAAATCTGTTTATTTCCCACTGACATTATCTGTATTAGAGGCTTGAAAACCAGTGCTGAAGATGCAAAACGAAGGTACAAAAACTCGTTCGTTTTTGTTGTTTAGTTTTTGGACAGAAATGTACAGCTTTTATTCTAAATTCTTTATATGGTACAGCAAGCAAAATAGGACAGTAAGCATAATATTTACTTAAAATAGTACAAAATTGTAGAGTAATATAAATATGCAGAATTGGTTTTATGTATATTTATTAAGATAAAATTAATCTAGTTCTGAAATCTACCTATTATGTAAGTTCCATCAGAAACCTTAAAAATTTGAATAGGCTTATACAGGTGAAGAAGTGCAAAGTTAAATATAGTGTTTTCTTATTTGCTGGCCATTGATTGAATAATGAACAAAAAACAAGTTTAAAATTGCTAAGTCTTGTACTGCTTCCCTTTGTGCAACTGCGTTCAGACTTGTCTGAACTCAGATCACATCCTTCAAGTCAACTTTTCGCAGAACTGAGCTTGCAACAGTTACTACTACCAAGAAGATTCTTTCCTTGGCTCACTTTCATGGTGGAGCAGAGTTTAAACTGTTGCAAACTTGCTGACTAACAGCAATTAAGTTTCTTCTTTCCTAAAACCAATCTGAAGCAATAATTTCTTTTAAATGTCATTTTGACACTATTTTGTTTACATGCTATTTAGAACACTGTTTATGTTTCCTTAAATACAGATCTTTTCCAATAAACAATTTACAGCAGGATCCAGGAAACAGTGCTGACCATTACTGTCACTGTAGGCCCTTACGGTTTAAGAAGGTCAAACTGAAAAGTGAATGTTAAAACTAGTATTAAAGTGTTTTAGTCAACATGTCTTGTTCATCTAAGAAATAAAGTGCTAACAGTTCTGAAATACACATTTCTCACATTCGATATATATTTTGTACAAGAGTACGAGAGAGACATGGACATACTGGAGAGGGTCCAACAAAGGGCCACCAAGATGATGAAGGGACTGGAGCTTCTCTCCTGTGAGAAAAGTCTCTGAGACCTCGGACTGTTCAGCCTGGAGCGGAGAAGGCTCGGGGGATCTCATCAATGTGTATAAATACCTGAAGGGAGGGTGCAAAGAGGACGGAGCCAGGCTCTTTTCAGTGGTGCCCAGTGACCAGGACCAGAGCCAGCGGGCACAAACTGAAACACAGGAGGTTCCCTCTGAACATCAGGAAACCCTTTTTTGTTTACTGTGAGGGTGATCAATCACTGGCACAGGTTGGCCAGAGAGCTTGTGGAGTGTCCATCCCTGAAGATACTCAAAAGCCGTCTGGACATGGTCTCGGGCAACCAGCTCTATGTGGCCTTGCTTGAGCAGGGGGTTTGGACCAGATGACCTCCAGCGGTCCCTTCCAACTGCAGCCATTCTGTGATTTGGTGGTTCTGTGATTTAAAGATGCCTTAGTGCTTGCTGATTACTTTCCATTATAGATTAATATTATGCCATAGTCAAAACTTCTGGAACCAGACAGTTAAATTAAAATACACAGATAATGCAATTTTGAAAATGCAAAGATCTGACAGAAATGCACGACCTTCCTTTTTTAGCCTTCTACCAGTACAATGACATAGCCTCCCATCCAGTTACACAGCCGCAAAAAAAAGTTACCACATTCCAGAAAGAATAGAAACTGAAAGATGGACATATTTAAAGACTAAATTAGTCACATTGTCTGTTTTGAGGATAAATCCTGTAAGTACACTGATAATACTCCCAAAGAAAAAGAAGTTGGGTCTCTCTGTATTTCCTAAGTTGTATCACCCATCCAAAATTTGCCCCCAAGTATGAAACTCCCTCCCCTCACACACCTTTACTACCTCTACTGACCCTTTCCCCAAGTCCTATGGAATATTTTCTAATTTCCCTATTAAAGACATTCTGGTTCTTGCCTACTGTCCTTTCTTCCCTTAAAAGAAGTGATTTGCACAAGTTCAAAACTGAAAGTGACATCTTAATAAATGCTTGCTCAGTTGTATTCCAACATTTACAGACTGAAATGCTATTTGGCAGCTATTAACTAATGCCTAAGTTGGAGTTTCTAAGACAGTGTATTCCATAGAGCTGAGATACGAAAAAAACCACTTACAAACCCCATGGGGGTCAGGTGATATTTTCAAAATTTCAGATCAACACTCCTTTTCTGATTTGTACACCGCTTTTCAGGAAATGTCTTCCTGGGCTGAGATGTCACATGCAACACTTCAGAAACAATTTACATTGGGGAACTTTGTTTCTAACAATATAGAAGACAGTAGAAGTTAAACCTATTACATGAATGGTCCAAATTCCATTTCCTGTGAAATATGGTAATATAATTAAGAGATTTTCCTTCTATTTGGTAACTGAAGCACAGTGCAGTACTCTGTACAAACTATTCCTAAACTCAATATGACCTTTACTAATAACTGTTCCTTTTAAGACAGAATAATTAAACATAGAAACTTTCATTGTGTATAGAGGTAAAGAGGAAAAAGTAGGAAATCCTGTTAGGAAAATAATAACATTAATCCATTTCTAACCTATATTTCTCTGCCAACATTTTTTCCTAACTGCTAGGGCTTTTGATGTGCAACAGAGTTTTTGTATAAGGAACATAACAAATGGAACAAACAATAGAGTAGGCCCAAACTTCCCAAACTTCTTTTGTTTGGGTAGCTTCAGTAACTGCTGCATTAACCAGCTATGGGCTGCAAGCAGGGTCTTGGGCACATGTGGAAAGCTTCACGCTTCCACCTCCTCCTCCCTCATAATCCTGTGTACCTTCAGTCCCACCCCCATCTAGACACAAAACTCCGAGCTCACTATCCACCTCTCTGCCCTCCTAACAGGCACGTACTGGGATTTCACTCCCTCATGTCCTCGCCCAGCTTATCAGTAATAACTGCCTGCACGAAAAGGCTTACCTCGCTGCGCAGGTCAGCCTCCGTACCAGCAAGCAGCCTGGATAAAAGTGGTGATCTGGGCTGCAGGATAAAGAGCTCTGTGTGCAAGCCTCTAGTGACAGCAAGAAGCTGCTTTCATGAGAGCATTTACCTTGCAGATCAGTTATGCTTTTTTACACGTACAGACACTCCTCTCCACTGCAACTAGGAGCTGCATCTACAGCTATGTTGAAATTGTTTCGTACCACAGCTACATCTCTGCCAGTTTGGGAACCTAGGCACGAGTCACCCTCATCTGGTACATCAGTATGGGGGAAGGTGTTTTAAAGTTTTTACCCCAGGAGGTCATAAACATACAAACATCTGCAGTTTTAGGAGGAGGTCACATTTTCATGTCATAGAAGGGTGCTTTGCCTTCAAAGGAACAGAGGGCACACGGTCTCATGACTCATAACCACTATAGGCAGACTCCTATTCATCATCATTCTCCAGGTCCCCAGGATGTCTTCTGTGCCATATCCTACTTCTCGCCCCATGGAGATAAAACATCTGAGCAAGGCACGGGTTTGGGACATCACAGCCTCACAGCACCGTACTGCAGATTAAAGAACGGGGAAAGGGCTGAGGTGCAGACGCCCGGTCACGAACCGGGCACCGTGTACGCCACTGGGGAAGAGGCCGAGGACAGCCGCCAGCATGGCCAGCGGCCTCAGCTCGGCACAGCATAACGGGCGAGCTTGCAGCAGGGCCAGAGCCTCTAAGCGGCCCTCGGCCTAGTGGATCGACAGGAGGCAGGCTCCCTTGGTGCCTTGAGCAGCGGCAGAGAAGATGGCGATGCCCGCAGGCAGGAGGCCGGAGGCTAGACCTCGGGCACTGCAGCCCCGAAGGTCACACGGGGAGAGGAGCAAGGTCCGGGCGGCGGAGGAAGCCGGCCCGGCCTGCGCGCGG
>JAVKLA010000008.1:15158454-15170749 GCA_034782735.1 Sagittarius serpentarius | reverse complement strand
CCCGTCCCCTGCCCGGCCCCGGCGGCGGCGGGGCTCTGATAGCCGGGCCTTGCCCGGGCGGCGCGGCCCCGGGGGGAGCTGTCCGTCCCCGTCTCCCCCCCCCCGCCCAGCAGCCCTGGCGCCCGGCCTCTGAGGGGGCGGCTGGCCGGCCGGCCGGCCTCCGCCGCGCTGCCGGCCTGCACGGGAAACCGCCTTTGCCCGCCCCCCTTCCTCTTCCTCCAGCCCCCTCCTCGGCGGCTGGTCCCGGTCTGGGGGCGGCGGGTTTTCCCGAGCGCGTCCCCCGCCGGTGAGGGGGTGGCGGGCCTCTGCGGAGAGCGCAGCGGGGGCAGGGCAGCGGTTCGCGGCCGCCTCGCTGCGGAGTGAGGGGAGGGGTAGGGTGGCTGATCTCTGCGGAGTGAAGCGACGTTTCTGCTCTAAAACCGTGTTTTTCTTAATAGTTCGTAGCTGTCTGGCGGAAGGGTAGAGTGTAATGCGCGTGTGTGTGTTGTCATCTTCAAGCCATTGTGTGTGTGTGTGTGTATACACACACACACACACACACACACACGTGTAGGGTGGCTTACTGAGGATCAGATGCGGGGGACTGCAAGAGGCAGAAGACGGACCTCCAGTAAGCCTCGGTGTGTGCGTATGTGCACACGCACAAACACACGCGAGCACGCTGTCTTACTAAAGAACAGTCGTCAGTGCTTTGCAGTTCGTTGAGTCCAGTTTAAATGTCCCCTCTTTCCTTCCTGAGCTGCCCTACGGAAATAATCATTTAGGATAGAAAGATTTTCCTTCTGCCCGCATCGATGGTACTGCTTGTTTCTTGCAGTCATTAGTTTAACATCAGTTATATTAACCTTGTAGTCATTAGCGTAATGTGAATTACGCTCAAACTGTATAAGCTTTTCTGATTACTGGTTGCAAAAATGACTTGGGTGCAGTCAGTCTCCTCAAAAGTTTCAGTTTTAACCTTCAGTTCCTTGTGCCGTGTATGTAAGGGTATACTATAGAAGGCTGAAATCTTTGCTACTGTCTGTAATTCAAATTTCTGCTACAATCTTCTAGATAAATCCTGAACTATTTCTCTTACTGTTTGTATTTTACAGCTTGAGCAGGGAAAATGATGTCCACAGAAGTAATCAAATTTACTTCTGTTCATATGTAGAACTAAATACTGATACTTATATTCAGATTGTTCCTAGGTTATGATCTGAAAAAAATAGGAAAACCCTTGTAATCGGTTTGGAATATTTATTTTGATAGTCTCATAGCTTGGGAAATTTCTGTATGCTTTTGGATAATTATATACTGGGGTTGCCATATAGCTGACGGAACACACCTAGCACCCTGCGACTTCTCAGGAGTGACGTATGCCTTTAGGATGCTAGTTGGTCACCAAGTGCTTTACGGGTCAGTACCTTCTAGCATGCTTCTTTTCCTACACCACGCTGCCATAACTTAGAATCGGCAGAAGTCCTAAAGTCACTTCATTTTTGCAACGGAGAATGAAAATGCTGGTGGAATGTTTTCTTAAGAGTCTACAAACACTATCTTCCCTGAGCCCTGAAGTAACCTGGGTATGTTTTAAAAGGCCTTAAAAGTATATGCTATTAAACTTCAGACAAATATAAGGGAAATTTTAATTCCATTACTCGAAGGAGTAGAAAAAAAACATGGTAAGATGGAACAAAGTAATAATTTGACTGTGTAATATTTTTATGTTAAATGTCATTAGGAACTTCCAGCGATGGTGCTGGTGTCCAGCTTTTGGTAAACATTCTTTGGTGCAGCCTTCCAAAAGGGCTAATCTCAATATTCGACAGCAGGAGTTGGCCTATTCGGTTCACTGTGTGTATTAAACTTCGTGGTGAATATGTGTCACTGAATTTTGTTATGGAAGTGTTCTCTGAAGCCTTCGCAATTACGGCACACTAAGTTCCATTGAATTTGTTGTGAATCACAATGAAAGTGCTATCTTAGTCTCTGATGTGCTCCAGAGTTTAAAATATGACCTTAGTGATTACTGTCCCATAGGAAAAATCGTATTGTTTTATCTTCTCTCTGTTATATCTGACTGCTAGACATTGAGATTTTTGTAATGTTATTACTGTGTTGGGTCAGAGAATGGAAAGGAACAAGGCAATTGCAGATATACTCAATCAGCACCTGTTATTCAAGCATGTGATCTTAAGTGTTATGATGTATTTGCTTACATAATGGCTGTGATAGGTAGTAAACAATAGATTATTGCAGATTTCATGGTTGTGTCCTAATTTTTAATGATAAAATACAGAAGGGAAATATGAATTAATGTGGCTAATATCACATTAGTTTTGCAAACGTCCCGTTCCCTAGTGCTAAGCTTATGAAATCTGACCCGTTCTGAATAATAGCAAACATTTTTTTTTCAGTTATACCTGTTCTGCCTTTGCTTCTAACTGATCTGTTTTGCTCTCTTCGGGGCAAGTTCTCTTCTAAATAGAACAAATTATAGGCATACATTTTATCGAAGGAATTACTAACTTGCATTTCTGTTCCTGGCAGTGACAGTAGCACTTCAGGGAAGTTGAAGGAGCTATCTAACTGCTGCCTCTTTTTGTTTGTGGTTTCTTCAAGTAAGTTAAACTAAAAGACTTCAAGAATGGCTGGCAATTTAGTTTTGAGCTTTAGCGCAACAAGCCAGTTTTATGACTTCTTACAAAACAGAAAATGTCTGATCATAAAGTGAACCCTCAGCTTCTCCTGCTTTTTGTCTCTCTCAGAAATAGCACTAAAGCTTCATTCTGCATCTTATTCTTTCTTGTGCATCTGCATTTTATTTAAAAAGCAGTTTAAAAATGTTCAAACCAGGCAACCGTTAAAAAGCTGCTACTTGGAATTGCAGCAAAGTAAGTGTTGTAAGTAAAGAGCAGGCAGGGTACATCAGCATTACGTAACTATCTGCCGCGGGCATGTGTGATTGTGTTGCTTTCTGCCCCTCCTTTTTTGTCCGCTCCTCATAGGGCAAAAAGACAACTAATTGATGGGTAAGAATTTGTCATGCTTCCCTGCAGGAATATGACATCAGAAGTAAATTAGCCAACCTTTGTTGTTTTGCTTTACTTCCTTTTTTTAACTTAGTCACTTGCATGCTGCAATCCTGTTGGTAAATGTGTCTTAAATTTTACATTCATTACAGGTATAGTCAGTTCAGTTGTGTTGTTTCCTTATTGTTGCATTATTTTCTTTTTCTTCCCCTGTTCTGCTTGTTGTTAGGTAAGGGGACTGAGGCATCAACTTTAGGAAAATTATAATAAAAACTCTTCAGTGATCATTCTGATTCTTTTTACCTTCTAGGTCTCTGTCATCTGATCTTAATTTGTGCGTTACTATCTTGTCTGAAATGTTGGCTCCTAGTCCAGCTCGTTTGCAGAAAAAGTGATTTGAATGATGCTTTGTGAATCTATACTGAAACAAAGAAAAAGAAATGCAACCTTTTTTTCTGCAGTGCGTAAAACTGTGTGAGCAACTAAGTACTAAAGCTTGAGATTGCCTTTTTTTTTTTTTTCTGTGAAATGTGATTTTCCAGGTAACCGAGTCATGAGGAAAGACTTCACATGCATATGAGTGATTTAGGCACAGAAATCCCATTGGAGGCTGCGGGACTTACATGCTGAACTTCTTAAGAATTATAATCAACTCACTGCTCCCCTCAGTCTTTTTTGATTAAAGCTTGGTGTTATCAATCTGGGGTCAGGTAGTCATCAGTCTTTGACTTATGAGGTGGTCAGAGCTGGACAGGTAAGCGGTAAAATGGGTGGGTAGCAAACTGGGACAGATGGAGCCGAAGGCAGCAGTCCACACTGATGTCAGTTGAGCTGTCACTGAACTTGCCATGCCACCGTAGCACCTGGGTTTGGTGGGGTTTGTAAGTGATGTGTGATGCAAGACTCTCTGAGGGCAGCCTGCTGTGGTACAGCACTATACAGGGATAAAGAAATGGTGATTTTTGAAAGGTGTGTGAATCTCATACCAATTAAGTTGTGTGTGCTTTTTAGAAACAGGGTTAAGAGCTGAAAATTGCTACTGTAAACACTTTATTCCAATCCATTCGCATGCATAAGCTACGTGTTGTGAATAGTTTTACAATTACCGCAGATAAGCCTTAATTTTCTGTACCTCTTAACTCCATTGTTACTGAATCTTTACTCTCACAATGTTATCTGGTTAAAAACCTTAATCAAAGTCAAGTTGTCTTTGTAGGTCTCAAAAACATGAAAGTCAACCTACACAGGAAACGTGCACAAATCAAAATCTCTTCCTCCTTTCTTTCTTTTCATGGGACTGAGCCTAATAGCGATTGGCAAATAAAAACCCAAATATTGTTTATTCTACACCTTTGGTCTAAGACACCGAGCTTGTATCTAGCGTATTTTCTATAGTATTTATTGTCTTTGGAGAGCACTTACATAATTGGTATTACTGAACAGATCGAGCTAGCTTAAGTTATGGAAATGCTGTTGCTTTCCACAGATCTGGTGGTGATGTTGTAACTGGAAGATAAAATACTGCATCTAGGGGACTATGTTTATAATACTGAAAAATACTGAGTAAAGATGCATGAAGTGATAAGTGTTACTGTTGCTTGCTTGTGACAGTTGCAGCAATATTTTTAGTGGTACGAACTTTTTAATCATTGAAGATAAAATTTTTCAGTGCACTGGCTTTTTGCATGTAAAACACCTAGCATAGACCTTTAAAAGTTTAGAAGGGCAAATGAGGATCTTCTGAAAAGAGGTAAATGACGCTTTAAAACAATGGACTATCCTTGCATTTTAATTTTTTTTTTGGAGTTTAATAATAAACATTTAAAATTTTGAATTTATTTCTTTAACGTTTCTACAAGTGACAAATTTGTCCATTAAACATAGTGTTTTTTATCTTGAAAGAATAGCTTTAATATTTTTATAAACACTTCTCCCTATTTTTTATGAAGAATCCTGCCACAAATGAAGAAGAAAAATTAGAAATGTTGAGGTATGTTTGCAGATATAGTAGTGATGCAGTTAATGCATTTTAAATTTTTTTTCACTTTTTCGTTACATTTCTGAATACTTTTGTGTTTTATATGAACAAGGAAATAAACCTCAAATCTCTTTGCATGTTTCTCCTAAGTCAGGGTGATGAGGTACCAAACAGGTACAATCCTTTCTGTCTGTTGCCTTTTGTAAATTTAAAGCGGGGTGGTTTAACTTTGTGTATTGCCACCACTGTCTGGTTTTTGGGTCGCTTTGGGAGAGCCACAGATAGAACACCCAGCTCTGCAACTGATTCACAGGAAGAAATGCTGGCTCACTGGTACAGCAGCAGTAACAGCGGTTACAATAGTTTTCTGGTTCTTTATGTGGGCACAGGTTGTGGCATGTGGGCAGTTTCCTTTCTTTTTGGCGTGAGCACAGAGGAACACAAGGTAGTTCGCACACAAATTGGTTTAGTTACATAGGGCACCAGTTTTATGGTGCTGAACAAAATAAAATGAGTAGTAAAACCCAGCAAAATATACCGGGGTTGCTCCACTCGGGTTTTTCTCCAAAGGTCTTGGTAGGCCAAAATTTAAGGTTGAGTCTGCATGAGTGTAGTGCAGGAGGAAAGGCTGAGAACAGGACTGTCCTTTCTGGTGGCAGCAAGCTGTTGGCTACCTTGTGAAACTGTGGGATGTTTAGGTTCTTGAAAGATGCACAAAGCCAAAAGAAAGATGTACCTGACCTGTGCAGTGACATTAAGTCATGTCATGTAAAAGGACAGCTTCAGGCTGTGGTGTGCATACATGCCACATCTAGTAAGTCTTCTAATCCTATTAAAAAAGGCAGAAGTTCAGTAACAGGAGTAAAATGCCTTCAAATAGCAGGGTTCTTAGCAGAAGTCAGCTGTGATGTGGCCAAGCTAGATGTTCTTTTCATGCTGCTTTAAAAAAGAGAAACTCTAAACACCCTTTCAGCTTGTTTGTATCTGAAAAATGTGGTAGGAGCCACATCAGGTTAATCTCAGAAATCAAGCGCTATGTTGATACAAAATGTTAGTAGCAATCTTCTAGATGGGAAAATGAGGTACTTGTGACAAATGGCTAATTCTAGGCTTATTTTGAAACTTTCTTCCCAGTGACAGCGTTGACAAAACAAGGGAGATGTGGCAACTGGTAACGTCATCACACCTAACTTTGTGAGACGTCGATGCTCAGTTTATAGTCACAGATCTGAATGTTGTGTTGAGTTTCATAGCCTCAAACCTCCTTCTAGACTTCAGGTGTGTCAGCTACTTTGGAAAGGGGAATAAACAAACGGGCTTATACCAGTACACCCACATTAAGCAAGCCATTTTTAAACGGAGAAGAAAAGTAATCCTAAGAGATTATGAGTAAAAAAAGAATGAAAAAATTGGCAACTTGTTAGGTTGGACAGGCACTGCCAACTCTTCCTACTGAAACTGAGCTACTGCGCAGCCAAGACTGTGGGTTTGAGCTGCCTCAGGCTTAGGTCTCCCACTTCCTGGACAAGTACTGTCACAGCTAGCTGATTTTAGTAAAATGGGCACCCCCTTCGCCAGCTGTGTTTTTAATGAAAATGACTAATTTCTTCTGTTTTGTGCTGAAGTCATTTCAGACTTGCACAGCCAGGGCTCACAGCACGTGTCAGGATGCAGATGCCTTACAGCTTTGAGATTTACAGTGAAAGTGGAAAATATATTTCCATTTTAACACGTAACTGTTTATTCCACTTAAGCATAGTTTCCATTATCGTAGGCTAAGATTAACCTAAAACTGATACAGTTTATCTTACTCCTCAATCACTGTGTAGCCAAAACATTAGATACTGAGTCACCCCCCAGCCCCATCCCTGGCTGTGCCTCCTCCAGCTGTGTTTGGAATGGACAGAATGATGTAGAAAACAAGTCAGCAAACTTTGAGTGGTGTAGACACAACAAAATCTGGTCAATAACCTGTATATTACTTTATTTCTGTTTGTAATCCCATTTTTCTTTTTCTTGAGTTACTGTTCAAGGTGCTTGGCAGAGATTGGTCATCTGCCTTGTAAAATGTGGCTTTCCAGTAAAAAAAATGAAAAATTTTGGTCTCCAAGTATTGTACGGTAACTTAACATATTTGCAAACATAGTTTGTCCATTTTAGCTTTGAACAATGTTTTACCTTTTGACAGTAATCCTATTAATGTTGACTGGTTATTGTTGTAGGAGAGGTCAGAATTGTGTCCTTGGTAAAGATATATATGTAGCTTGAATTATTGAACATGTTTTTGCTTTTCCCTGATGAGTCTTAAAAAGATTGTGTAGAGCAGCCTTGGGGAAAGGTTATTGTCAAGAGGACGCTTACAGTATCAGTTATCTCCTTCTTGCAGAAAATAAGCGATTTGTTTTGTTAGTTTGGGGTTTTTTGCTTTTGGTTTTTTTTAAGTAGCAGAAGCTCATGTTTAAGCATTGGTTTGGTAATGGTTAGTGTAGTTAACACTTGTCATCTTTGAGGAGTGAGTGATGCCTTTGATAAAGCATGAGACAATTGGGATAAGAGTCCTGGGTGATACTGAGGCCAGTTGTCCATTTTGATCTTTGTACTTTGAATCAATTGTCGTATTTTGGAATTCAGGGGAAAACAGTACTTAAGGTATTTTTAAGGAATGTACTGAAGCATTAAGACTTTCAATTGAAGCTCCAAAGTTGTGGTCACAAAGTTGATTTGCATCAAATGCATAGAATAAATGATTAGGAAAAAGACTTGCACAAGTTGTTTACTCTTGAAAACCTGTTCCAAATTCTAGAATGCGAGTGCATAATTCGAACAAACGAGCAGTCCACTAAAGGCCTGCTGTGCTGGGCCACAGTGATGATGAGCAGTGTGGCCCATGTTCCCTTCTTGCATACCTAAATGTCTGCTACTTTTTTTTTTTTTTTTTTTTTTAAGTACTCCCTGTGGTTTAGAGGTAGCACTAGTTTGGTTGTCTTCTGGTTTTTTTTGTTTTGGTTTTGTTTATCTGCTTTGTAATGAAACAACTTGCTGGAAAGTGCCTGCTTCCAGATGTATGCATCATCTGTCTAGCAACTGAGGGGTCCAGAGACTTGTCCTTTGGGCCACATATTTTGTAAGTTTGCTTTAAAATGCTTAGTTGGCACTCTTTAACAGTAGGGTTGAAAAAACTCGATACTACCTGTTGAGGCACAAACATGCATTCTTTAAAGAAAGGGCCTTTAACATTCATTGCTGTTGTAGGAGTTGTGTTTGTCTTTGCTACTAAACCTTATAAAAGCTGTGAGTGCCATAGTGGATGGAAGAGAAAGAAGACCACAAATCAAAATGAGAATCTTTTCCGTAGGGCTTGTTCTTCTGCATGCAATGCACAATAAGTCTGTTCTGCTGGTGTAGTGTATGTGTGTGGGTTTCTTAAGCTGTTGAAATTTCTGTCTGTATTAATTCTGTAAATTGAGGAGCTTGAGTACTCCATTTCCAGTTACTAAGAAAATAAGTTATGCTGAAAAAGTCAGGCATGATTGACCCGCTAATAAGAATAGAGAGTGTTTGCTCTTACTGATTAATAATATCATCTGATTTATATTTTATTTAATTAATGATTTCATTTTGGGCTACTCTGTACTGTTGAGTAGGAAACTGTTGTGCTTGACTAGCTTTATGCAAGTACACAAGCAGTAAAACCTCTGTGTTGTCAATGAAGTTGAGACATTTGAAGTTTTTCTTAGAGTTTTCCTGCAGAATTTTCAAGAACACTCGCTTACATGTGATATAGGAGACACAGACTTGAGTCCTTTTTTTTTTTCCTGCTTCTCTCAGATCAGGGGCTTAAGGTGAAACTGTATGCTGCTTTGGCAGTTCAGTTTCCATGATACTTCTGCAGGACGAAACTCCTCTTTTTCTTTATCCTTCCCCTTGTAAAATGAATTTGCCATTTTTAGCGTCCTCCTGCATTGTCTTTGTTAGGAAGCTTTGTGCATCAGCCTTCCTACTGTACTTAGGCCTTTAAGTGAAACATGCATAATATATTTGGAGAAATATTCAGCTTTTTCAATCAACATTGAATTTTTCAGCCCAGATGAATGTAGGCTAAAATGGAAGTTGGAACTAGCTGTTGAATATTGAGTTTGCTCTTGGTGACAGCCCTGTCCATTTCCAAATTTTACAGGCTTTCCTATTCCCTCTAGTTTTACAGTTTACATGTTTTGTATGTTCTGTGTGACTTCAGAGTGACTGGAATCTACTTTCTGTACTGATTCTATAAAGCTGCTGGTAACTAAAGACATGACCTTTTGACTTGCAGTTCTTGGAGCTGTCACTGATGGTTTGCTGAAGCTGTCGGTTAGTGGCAACTGCCAACAAATCCTGATGAAGCATTATCCATCATCAGGAAAGATAGTGAGAATGAACAGGAAGCATCACTGTATGAAACCTGGGACCTGCCCACATGTTGGGTACTGTTTTGCAGTTTTGGTCTCTCACAAGAGGAGTCTAGAGGAGCTACAGAAGGTAAAGGGAAGCAGACTTCTTAAAAATGGTGTCTGAAATGGGTGGTGGGAGTTGGAACTGATCAGTGCTTACAAAGTCACCAAGGCAGTGGATAAAGCAGTTGTGGAGCTGTTATTCACCAAACTGTGAAATATTAAAACTGGAGAGCACTCACTGAGGTTTGGTTTAAATCATGGAAAAGAAACTACACAAGGAGAAGCGAGCATATGCAGTTTGCTAATACACAAGATCATTGAGGCAGATAGTACTAGCAGATTCAGGAACACAAATTCACGCACATCAAATCCCTAACAGATGCAAATGGAATAGGCAGAGATGTACACTTTACCAGCCATAATACAACAGCTGTCAATGTCGGGGAAGTCTGACAAAAATGGATGGCAAATAAAGTGACTGAGGCTCATGTGCTGTCCATCAGCATTGATGACTGTGTTGGAGATGGAACACTTTCTTAGACTGACCACTGGTCTCAGTGATATACTTCTGTTTTATTAATGTGTCTCTTCTAACTAGAAAGCTTTTAAGGAGAGCCTCATTTTGTACTTTGTTTATAGAATTTAAACCACTTCCTCAAGCTGTTCTCCAGTTTCTGTTTGACAAACAGAAGGCTACATGGTAAACTTTTTAGTAACTTCTAAATTCTAAAGTAGATCAGAGTTGCAGTATCTCGTCGTGTACAAGCTTTAGAGTAAGCTTTTATCAACTTTTTTGCTAGAAATATTTTTTTATAGTCATGCTTTAAGATTTGAAAATAGTTGGTCCCAGCCATAGTCTTTATTAGTCTTACAGACATCAGGTTTTTGTTGGCAAATTTCATAATTAATTCCTATAATGATGCAATAGGAAAAACTCTTGGAAACTATGCCCAATTTATAATTTTAGAATAAATATGAAACATATATCTGTTTGCAACATACCAAAATTCAAGTATTCAGAATTTTCTGAATAATTCTTTAGTAGAGAAGAAACCTAAAAAAATACATGGAGAGAAATGGATATATTTTAAAGGATAACACTGCACTTCTGGTAGCGTTAGTCTAAGAATATTTACTTTTCTAAAAGAGTTCTCATATTGACACATGGTATGTTACTGCCCTTCACTAATAGCTCTACTTCTGCTCTTAATGTGGGGGATAGGAAGGAATTGATGTCTTAGAAGCAATAGAGAGTGAATGCAAATGTGTATGTTGTGCTGTTAAAGGTGTAACTAATTGTTTAAATCTGGATTGTAATCCACGAAAAATGAAAGAGCAAGTGAAATGTTCTATGTAAAGGAGCCATTGGGGTGGAGGGAGAGGTGTAAATATCTATATATATCTATCTACACACACATATCATATATTATCATATATACATATATATTTTTTTTTTTCTTCACAAAGTTCACCATTGTTGTATTTTGGGTTTTTTTCTGACATGCTTATGAGCTTCTTTAAAAAAAAAAAAAAAACACAAAACAAAACAAAAAACAAACCCTTGAAAAATCCAGTAGGTTAAAGATCCCTGGTTAAAGAGAACTGACTACAATGATTTAACTGTCACTTAACTGAAGTGCATGTAAAATACTTCCACTTGCTATCTATCACTTTATTTTTACATAAGAAGTCTCACTTTGGCAGAAAAGCCATCCTGTTGCAACATATTTTTCAACAACATTCAGTATAAATTTCTTTGGATTCTTTTCAGTAGAAGTTTGCCTCCAGAGGTTGTGGGTTTCCATGGTACCTAATCCTTATTTAGCAGACACACTTGGTATTTCTACACAGCTGTGGAATGGCAGCAATGGACTTCTGTTCTGCTTTCCTGCCTCTAGTGCAGTTTTTACACCTTTGACCTTCTAACATACTAACTGCTGAAGTTGAAAACTTGCTGCAGAGATGCATCAAGAAAAAAACCCACCACTCCACTGTCATGAAAGGTTATTGCTAGATCTGGGTATGTGATAGTTGATGCTTGCCAAGTGATGGGATGGTGGGAAAAAAAATGATGTGGGTCTGTTCTGTGCAGTTGGGAATTCTGATCAAATTTGGTCGCTTAGTTATGAATACATAAAAGCAGCAAGTAGCTGAATGTTGCTGGACTTTTGTGTTTAACTGGAATGTACTGAAGTGCCTTATAAGCTTAATTGCTTAGTACTTTAGTAGAGTATTTATTAGTCTGAAGGCTCCCCAGTCTCTAGAGGATAATGCTTCTCTGGAGTGTTGTGGCTGTGGCCAGGACTGTGTTTCAGGAGAGAGTGCATTTGGTGCTGCCTACTAGCTGGTCTGCACGGGTTTGTGGCAGGTTGGTGTTACAACAGGAATTTGAAGAAAAAGTCGTGATGTTCTTGTAAACTACCTTATTGGTAGAGGATAAAAACTGATACTGAGGACAAAGCTAGTGTGTTGGGTTTGCGTGGCAAGGTTTTGGTAGCTGGGGGTGACAGGTGGCTTCTGGGAGAAGCTGCCAGAAGCTTCCCCTGTGTCTGATAGAGCTGATGCCAGCCGGCTCCAAGTCGGACCCGCCGCTGGCCAAGGCCGAGCCCATTAGCGACGGTGGTAGCGCCTCTGGGATGACGTATTTGAGAATGGGAAAAAAACCAGTTGCGGCAGGACAGAAACTGCAGACCAAGAGAGGAGTGAGAGCGTGTGAGAGAAACATCTCTGCAGACCCCCGGATCAGTGAAGAAGGAGGGGCAGGAGGTGCTCCAGGCGCCGGAGCAGAGATTCCCCTGCGGCCCAGGGAGGTCCGTCCATGCTGGAGCAGATCTCCCCCTGCAGCCCGGGGAGGACCCCACGCTGGAGCA
>JAVKLA010000008.1:15133029-15153327 GCA_034782735.1 Sagittarius serpentarius | reverse complement strand
GTTGGGGTTGTTCAGCCTGGAGAAGAGAAGGCTGCAGGGAGACCTTATTGCGGCCTTCCAATACTTAAAGGGGGCCTATAAGAAAGATGGGGACACATTTTTAGCAGGGCCTCTAGTGATAGGACAAAGGGTAATGGTTTTAAACTAAAAAAGGGTAGATTCAGACTAGATATAAGGCAGAGATTTTTTACAATGAGGGTGTGAAACACCGGCACAGGTTGCCCAGAGAGGCGGTAGATGCCCCATCCCTGGGAACGTTCCAGGTCAGGGGCTCTGAGCAACCTGGTCTAGTTGCAAGGGGAGTTGGACTAGATGACCTTTAAAGGTCCCTTCCAACCCAAACTATTCTATGATCCTATGAACTTAGTAATTCCTACGTGTGCTGGCGGTAAATATTATCACAAAGCATTTTTTTACAAGTTTGTTGGTATTTCCCTGCGGCTTTTATAAAGTCTTTGTCATGATGATATTTAGGCTATATAAGTACTACATACAGAATTTGATCTGTCTCTGTGGTCCATGCCTATAAAGTGACCTCCTGTATTTTATGTGCATGCAGTATACATTTCTGTTACGATATCAAGACAAAAGATGATGTGGGTTGTGTTATTTTTTTTTTATTTTTTTTTTTTTTTAATCTAGTGAATTTTGCTTTTGGTTTACTTTGGAAGTTTCAGCAGACCATTTATTACTTCTGCATCTCAGCCCTAAACTGTAGATTGCAGAGATAATGGTGATTTTTTCATCTGTATTTCCTTGGTTTTTTTCTGTTCTGGTTTGAGGCCTGTGCTAATGCTCATGCAGTCTTTAGCACAGTCCCGCTCCCCATCTTTTTCAGATCTTCTAATTATACAGCATCTGTGTTACAAAAGTGATTAAACAGCTAGTGTGTGTGATTTAATCCAGATCTGGGGCTTGTGAAATGCATAAAATGCAATCCGGTAGTATTTGTGCTCCTAATTAGTACAGAATTGTTTTGCCCTTCAAGTGAGAAATACCATACGGTTAACTCCCAGCTATCCAGCGGCAGCTTATCTGCGTGATGAATGAGTGAATGCCATGGGCTGACACCTGCACTGGTCTTGTTTGGCTGCCAGCTCTGCGCTCATCAGTTTAGTCACGGCGACTGTACTGCTGTGAGCCTTGATTTAGGTTTGAGTTTGGGAAAGTTGTCACAGCCACCCTGTGTCCCAGATCCTGAGCTAGTAAGTCCTCTGCAACTGAGCTAGCTGCATGCAGAGCTGTCTTTGGTTTCCTAGGCGGTGTCTCTAGTATCTGGACTACTGGGAAATACCGTGCAGAAATGTCGATATGGACCCAGCTTGGATCTGACATGGCTGGTTGTAACTCGGGTAAAAAAAATTTGGTCAGGCTCAAGCATATGCTTTTTGGTCCAGTCTCAGTGTCAGCATCGCGCTTTTCAGCACATCTTGAGTATCCCTATTAACTAGAATTTTTTGCATGACAGTGAGAAATTAATATCAGGCTGTTGTATAGAACATTTAAGTTCCTTTACGAACCCAGTTTTAGGTGTATTGGTTGGGTATACAACAGGTTAAAGCAGAGTTCCTGCTCTCAGGGTTATTTCTATGTCTAGCATAAACAAAAATCTCCTTCCCTGAGTGTATCCCAACTCCTGCCTGAGTGCTGTAGCTAGGTTAAAGGGTTGGGTAGCCTCTTACCTGCTTTCCCTTTGGACCACTAGTTTCCACGCTCACTGCAGCATCAGTCATTCGGGTTGGAGGGGACCACAGGGGGTGAACTGCCGCAGGGTCCTATTCAAAGCAGGGGCAGTGCTGAATTCAGACCCCATTGCTTAAGACTTCGTCAGCTGGGTCTTGAAAACCCCAGAGCGCAGCGGTTCCCCACGCTCCCTGGGCGACTTGTCCCAGTGCTTCGTTATCCTCATTCGTCATGATCGCTGACTGGGCTTCAATAAGGGATATGCTCGGTGGCTCCTTCCACAGCACCCCGGAGCTCTGAGCTCGCTCTTTGCTGGCGAATCCCGGCGTGAGGTGGGATGTAACCCAGGTCTCTGGGTTACCGAGCAGCTCTGCAAACTGCTCAGCTGTCGAGTGACAAAGGGGAAGAAAGCGTTTTGAGAGAAAGAGTGTCCAGTCTTTAATGGATTGCCCACGTTTCCAACACTGAAAAGGGAGGGGGGTCCTCCACTATTTCCTGCCAGCTTCTTTAAGCATCTTAGCGCTCAGAGCACGGGATGCTGTGAATTCTCTTACTCGTCCCTAAAATTGTTACTTCCACAAGGCCTCTTCCTCCATACATGGCACCTGGGTATTCTCCTGTGATTCCTCTTTCAGACTAACTGTAGGCTTTAATATCTGGATCACTTGCAGCAGGACTCATGCCGTCTAATTTCATTTGCCTTTTAGTTTAGTCATCTAGTCTAAGCTGGTCACCAAGGATTACTCTGTAGTCAGATCAAGAGATCCATCTGCAAATGATGCTTTTTTCCACCCGAAGCCATATGACCAAAACGGAGTCAACTCTATCAGTGCTGAAAAGTATTTGGACTGCAGGTTGCACCTTTCAGTACCTTTTAAAAAATGTGCCCTGCAGGTTCTTAAGAAAACAATAGCTTTTGGTCACGCTGGAGCTTGCTGAAGAGTTCCTCATTTATAGGAAAATAGCTTTTCTTTCTTTGAAATTCAGTTGAGCAATTTGCCCCAGCTTCCAGTGTTCCTGCCTTTCGGGGACATCTGTCCTGTGGCTGAGGATACCACAACTTCCAGAGCTGCCAGTCCCCTGGGTTCCCCCAGGATCCTGCCTCATATTTGGCAATGGACTTCAGTCTGTGGTGTTTTGAATGGAACAGTTTGGGCTTTGTGAAATCCTGTTTTCCTACAGACTTTGTTTCACAAGTAAATAAGGATCAGCTGTTCGCTCCCTCCTGATCCAAGAACTGAGAGGACGTAGTGAAGCAAGTACGCAGACGTCCAATTTTTTTCACAAAACATGCCATTGGGCTGGGGCACTCCTCTCCCCAGTATTTTGGTATTTGTTGTGATTAGAGTGGTTAAGTTCTTTATGAAGACCAGAGAAACCAATTTCCATGGCCAGGCTCCTTTTTGGTATGGCTGGGGAGGGCTGTGTGTTTTCATGATGGAGCTGACAAGGTGTGTTAAGAGTGCCACGCAGCGAGCTGCTAGTCAAAATTTGTGCTGTTGCCAGCTTGTTTACGTAGTTTATGAACAGTATTGGTGGCTGTTATTTTGCAATTAATTGCTACTTCAGTAATTTTGAGATTTCGAGAGGTGCTCTGAGACCTGCGGCCCCATTTGATTTTTGAATCCTCCCCCTGCAAAAGCAAGAGCTGTACCAGTTCCGAGTCTTACTTAGCAGCTTGGCAGGAAGAGTAACAAACCTGCTGCAGGGCGGCTGCTCAGCAGCTAGAGAACGCTTTCTAGGTAGGGCTTAAGGACTTGCACTGTCATGAATTAAATGATTTTCAGAGGCAGCCTGAGAGTCTTGGTACACTGCTGAACATCTCAGCTGCAGAAGGGGATCCTTGGCCCCCAGGCCAGTGGTGCGGAGCGACTTACATCTGCGCTGCTGCGATCCAGCAGACCTGCAGCAGGCTGGCTGCGTCCATACTGCATATACGTGGCCTTGGCTGTTGTTGGATCCTAAGACAGAGTATTATTTTGCATTTATGTTTTAGTTCAACGCACCTGAAACGTGGCCTATGTCACAGCTTTTCAGACTGGTGCTTTTCCAGCATGAAGCAGATGGTCTGCAGTATTTTGGAGTGCTCAATGGTTCCAAGGCTGCTGAGATAGTGTTTGGAGGACTGAGGCAGTAGCAGAGGAAAGAGTCAAACCTGGTGCAGTCTTTGCCATGCTGCCTATTGGGAGCCCCCTCTGGAATAATTCCTTGCCAGAACTGCATCCAAGTTCAGTCATGGGGAGAGAGCTTAGCTAGAGCAGTCCAAAATGGTGCCGGAGAATGACCCAACGGCTAAGCAGTGCAGAAGATCGGGGCTCTGGTGCTTGCATTCAGTCCCTGACTCCTTCATTGGGCAATGTGGGCATAACCTTAAAACCTATTTTCATGATGCAACAAATTTACTTAGCTGCAAGCTCAATCAGAGAAAACCCTGGAAGAAGCCTCTATACTGTTTAAGAAGTGGTGTAGATTCCCGCTCTCAGCTCCGGGAAACTGATTCACTTGCGCCAAACTAAGCAGGATTTTCTTGTGAATTGGAAGGTTAAGCCTCAACGTTTTAGTCTGTTACATGAAATGAGAAGGGATCCAAAACATAGTGCAGCAAGGTGAGGGACCCTAGGAGCATTTACTGGTGGCCACTGGGGAACCGGAGGGTCTACCACCACTTGAAAGCTCAAACCTGCCCTCGCCACCACTGTACAGGTTAAAATGCTGGGACTGTGTGACTTCCAGGCAGGTAGCAGAAGGTGCACGTTAATATTTAATTTTCATCCTGTGCGGTGTAGGAGTGCCTCCCTGCTCCCGACTCTGCTCCGTGTCCCATCTTCTGGCGGGCTGGTTTCTGTACAAAGGAAGGGAGTTGCAGCGAGCTCTGAAAATACCCCTGGGTCCAAACAGCTATGAAAGAAAGGTGTGTTACCAAATACACTCAGCCCGCCCAGCCAGAGAGACCACGTTTCAGAGAGTTTCACAAGCTGTAAGGCCTCAAATCGTGCCAACGTTAGCACATAATCTTTGCTTTGCGTTTGTAAGTGGTCCCCTTGCTTTCAAAGAGAGGGGGAGTTAAGAAGAGAGGCCTCTTTTCGTAGGACTAGGTTTTAGTCTGATTTTTCTTTTTCTTTTAAATCTCAATTAGTCTTTTTGGTTAAAAAGGAAACACATTAAATGTGACTCATTTAATATTGTAGTCAAGTTTTCCTCCTTTGGGTTTCTGTAAAGAGGTACGGAAAGGATTGCAAAGCTGTTGAAACAAGGGTAAATGATAAACGGTTGCTGTCTGAGGGGCTGGATGGGTATCTAGAAGGTAATGCTTCACCTGGGCTTCGCGTTCAGGCCCGGGGATTCTGCCCACCCAGAAGTCTCAATAAAAACCTTTTTCCTTTTTTTTTTTTCCCCCTTCTTTTTTTCCCTTTACCATTGTTCTACTGAGAGGAGGATTCCTGAATTCAGCTATATAAACTTTTAATGAGTGACCTATTTGCGAGACTCCTTTCCACATTGGCAAAGAGCGTGGATGGGAGGGAGCTCCTCGTGCTCTCTGCAGCGTGGCCGCCCTCCCCGTCCCCATCCCCGTCCCCTCTCGATGGGACCCAACCGAGGCGGCGAGAGCGAGACCCGAACTCCACATCGTGAAATACAGTGGCTGGACCCGGCATTTCTGCACCTTGCTCTATCAACACCAGAAAAAGTAGGTACCTTGGTGGTGAAACTGGTGGCGTATACAGTCTGCCCTGGCCGATGAGAGACTTCTCAGGCCTAAAGTAAACAGCCCTTGCTAAACACTGAGGCCTGCACTATTGTTGACATAGCGATAACATAGCGTTTGCAGCGTCCTTTCTTTCACTGCTTTTGAAAGGTGTGGTGCGTCCGAGCACCTAAAAAGCAATGGGTTTGGGTCTGGCGTGCCATGCTTTAGAAGGAGAGATCCCAGCGTCTGGCTGGCTGGGGCATAACAACCCTCGCTCCTGCTTCCTCCTCCTCCTCCTCCTCCTCCTCCTCCTCAGCCTGCCGCTCCCAGGGCTGGGGTTTTTCTCCAAACATAGGAAACTCTGGCTTAATTTCTCCGTACAAAGAAAAGACACTTTCTTGAAATAATATTTATTGCATGTTGATGTTCTTTAGGCTTAATGTATCCCTGGAAAGGGGATTAAGAACTAGAACTGGGGGGGAAGCCCCAAACCTGGATCAAAATAATTAACAAAAGTAACTGAAAAAGGTAAAGTTAAGATGTAACATTACACGTTCTTTGAAACCCAGATGACTTCATACTATGCAAGACAATATGGCAAAAGAAGTTTTTAATGAATAATCCAGTTCATCATATGATATTCCAGTAAATACTGAAAAACGGAATTGTTGCTCAAGGTTATGCAGTCAGGTGTTCTTTACGAAAATATTCCTGAGTTAACTTCTACAGACAACTCTGGTCAGAATTTGTCCCATGGACAGTTAGCTATGACTTTTTAAAGAAAACATCACCAGTAAACTTTAATTACTTAACTTTTGCTTTAACAGAAAGAGGTTCATAAGCTGTACTGATGACAGCTTAGTCCTCCATCTCTGACAGACTTGAAAGATATTTGTACTGCTACAGTGAAAATGAAATGTGTACATTACATATGTTGTAAAGAGACAGGATGCATAGAGAGGATAATAAACAAGCATGGATTAACAGCTGGTTTCACCTGAGGCAGGTGTGGGTTTCACATCTCGGACTTTGTTCCGTTTTAGTGTTCGCATACAGGCTTTGTGAGAGACCAGATGCACATGTTGATTACAAGCAGAGTCCATCTTTCACGTCTACGGTACCAAAAAATGCATAGTTTAATGCTGTATGCAGGGAGAAGGACAAAAACACCCATGTTTGTCTTGAAGTCGTACTTTGAAAGTGAAAGAAATGCCCATTTCAAGTCTTCAGCATTGCTCCCTGTTCCAGTGGTTTTCCAGTAAACTGCCCTGTAAGCCCATGTGCAACTCTGTAAAAAAAATTGTTATTACAATTTGCTTCCCAACGTTATACCTACTGTTTTTCCACAGTAACTAATAAAGGGTACAAGAGTGATACCCATTTGAACAAGTGGCCTTGAAACGCCAGATTTTGGTTGCAACGCAGTTCAAGGTTTGTGTAAACATCTTCATCCTGAAACTTGAATTTGAACGTTGTTTAATTCAGCCTGTTGGAAAGAGCTTGGTAGTATATTTGTGTGCATCTCATAACCGCTGCATAGTTTGGCATGGGGAGGGAACAGCAGCGAGGTGGTGGGTCAGGAGTGAGGTCGGCTGGCAAAATGGCAAGGAAGCTTGCACAATACAGGCCTGCCGTCGGTTTGGCTCTAGCTGATGCTAATGTCCCTTGCCATCAGGAGCTCTGAAGTCACCCACAAATCAAGCGACAATAAAGAAACACCTGGTGCATTGTAGATGTTTGTATAACACTGTAAACATGAATCAATTTTATTAATGGAATATGCTTTATCAATGGAAATGGGAATCCGGATTTGGGGGAAAGGAGATTGATGCGAGATGGGTTTTTTTTGGGGGGGGGGGGGGGGGGAGAGGGGGGGGGTGGGAAGAGGCATCTCTTCTGCTCAGTGAGATTCATTCCTCTGGAAGGTCCCCACCAGGTGTTTCGTTGAAGTCCTGTGGAGGAATGTGCAGTAATAAAAAAAGGAGATTCAGTGAACAAGCTGGGAGGCCAGGATAGATTTATGTCCCTGGCAGCTCAAGCCAGTCTCCATATGCTGTTAACATAAGATGGCGAGAGAAATTAACTGTATCGTATGCTATTGCACAGCCTGCGTTTTGAGCCTCTCCTGTTTAAAAACAGCTTAAAACAAATGGAAAAGATAAAATCAGAACTTTCCTCAAGTGAGAACAGATGGCAAAGTTTTCAGGCTCTGGAAGGCAGAGGGACACTTCTCCACGGCCAGGAGAAGGTAGGACAAGGAGCTCTCCTCAGGGTACTGTGTCACCTCTTTCTGCAGCAGGAATGTGTAAATCCTCCAACAACATGCTTTTTGTCGTAATAACTTATTTTTTGTAGCCAGCCAGGCTGCCTCTGCTTTACTATGGTTTGAAGCTGAAAATATTACGGACATAAAGTTCCTTGACAGACTTGGTCATTACTCCTGATGACAACTGGTTCATTGAGCTGCATTTTCTAGTTCCTTCTCTGGCAACGCTTGGGGCCTGTAACGTGGTACTGTCAAGCATCTTGGTCTTCTTCCTTTCTTATATATTAGGAAATGTGTGAGTTTGTTGTTGATTTTTGTGGCATCTAAGTTGCTCTCAGGTGCTCTATCTGCTCAGCTGGCACCTCCGGCTCTTCCTGAGCTGCGGTGCCAGCAAGCAAGGGAGCTGCACCAGACGTCGGCAGGACCCGGAGGTACCCTGTCACCAGCGTCCAGAGCCTCCAACTACAGCAGGGAGGATGCTTTTAAAACAATTAGCTCAGGAACTCTGCAGTTTGGCCCTATGTTTAATTAATTTGTTAAAGATGTGGGTTGACTTGTGTGCCTTAAATGCCTTAGTTGCAATTATTTTCTTCTAAGATGTGAGCCTTTTTAAGTCTCTGAAACAAACAAACAAACTCCACTTCCCATTTTGTCCCAAAATTTTGTCACTAGAGCACCTGCCTGGGGAGGCTTCAATTCTCATTTCACCTGCAGGGGATTTTTTTAACTTGTATCCATTTAACTACGACAATTATCCCTCCAAAACAGTGTCCCCAAGTAACAAGGTGTCTGAGGGTTATTTTTGCAATTCCCTGATGAAGACTTTTTCTTCCCCAATAAAAATTTATTGGGTCTCTGAAATAAAAGCATCATGAACGAGTTATTCACTGGTTTGCTTTACCTCCCAGTAGAGTACCCTAACTGGTAGGCCTTAAAGTCATTTTCCTCTCCCTTTTTTCAATGTATATTTAAGTAATTACTTTATACAACGGAGGGGAACGGCTCCAGGAGGAGAGCTTGGCAGAGCAGGGCTGCTTTGTTGGGGTGGGCAGGACCCTCTTCCAAGAGACGGCTGCTGAGGGTTTCACATCCCAGGAGGGAAAGACAGAAGTTGAACCAGTATCTCCCAAATCCTGCATGCAGGCTGTTGAATAAAAGCACTACTGCCTTCGTTCTGCAAATGATACCAAAGCGCAGCCGTTTGAACGTTTTGTTTGCCCTGAAACAGATTGGTTTGGTTTAATATCAGTGAGGACATCTCTCTTCAAGTCCCATTTTGCTTTAGAAAAAAATGCCTTTTAATTTTTTCAGTGGTTTACTTCCAAGGCTTAAGGAAAATGAAAAGACCCAAAGGATTTATGGACACATCTATAGCTAGCTGGGCCTTGCAGAGAAAAGGCAGAGAGGGAAATGCAGCTGCAGGTTGATCCCTGCAGGGCAAGGAGATAGCTTTTCATTTTCCATCTGCTACAAGATGATGAATTTCATTGCATCTGGAAAACAGTCATGGCTGTAGGATCGCAGTTCAGCTCTGACCTTCGGGGCGGTTCGTATCACTGTGGAGTCTGGGGGTTTGGATGGGTTTGTAATCACTGTTGCACCGCCTTACGTTCAGTAAACATTTTGAAAGATGACTGCAGCTCCAACTGCTAGAGACTTTATTTTTCAATGTAATCTGAGCTCTGAAGCATGTTTTGCAGAAGGGTTGGACTGTAGGCGCTCAAGAAATACGTAGCAGGGGCTGCCATTGCTCATGCCTGTATTTCTTATTGCTAACAAACCTGGTAGCAACCAAATCACTTTATAGCCTTTGCAAATGAGAACAACTGAAATACTAGGCCAGCCAAACAGCATGGTATGACTACAAATAAACTACACTATCTGGATGAATCTAGGGTGGCTTATCTGTCTAATCAAAATTTGTAAGGTGTATTCGACGGTACAGAATCTGAATTTCTCAGCAGCAAGTCATCAAATAATTCAATAGTTGGCCAGGAAGTTAACTGTTTACACTAAACCAGCTTTCTTTCAAGACTTTGGGTGTGGATGAAGCATAATATTTATTTAAAGATGGAGATAAAAATTTACCATGCACACATAATCTTGTATGTACATCTCTGATGTAAATACCTTCTTATCCCTAATGCCTCTGACTGCTGTAATTATGTATTGCACTATTTATACAACCAGGAAGATACGAATTAAAAAGGAAATCCTCTACATCTATTCTATTGGGGCACAAAAAAGCACCTAAAGCAGGGAATCAGAGCCTTTGTTTTCACATGGATTTTGTGGTTTTTAGCAAACAAAATGGCTTCTAAGGACACGTATTTTCTTCTCACCACACAGTTTCTAACAGTGACGGTATAGGCTATGTCTAGAGAAGATCAATCAGCTTTTTCCCCCTGTCTTTGTAGTTACAGTATAGTGGAGGGTTGCGGGTTTGGCACTCTCTCCTGTGCCTCGTTTGACAGCAGGCACGGGCTCCGTGCTGCAGCAGCCCCGGGAGCAGTTAATGGCGAAGCGATCGCTGCCACGAGGCGATGCTTAGCAGGCTGGTCCCAACACGGCATACATCTCCCTTACCAGGGATTTTAGACTTGTTGACTGGGAAAACCCTACTTGCCAGAACAAGATCTTTTTATGCACAGCAAGAACAATCTCCTATTGTCTCCGGGGATAAAATGGTGCCAATAAAAGATAAAAACCCCATGCCAACGTGGTGATACATAACTACGTTAACCGCTTCACCACTATATTTAACTATGAGGTAAAAGCCTCCGAGAGAGGTGGTTTTTTTGGTCTTGCACATCTGAATAAATGGAATGTAGCAATTATGTTAGAAAAACCCCCAAACGTTACATTCGCAACTGCATAACTGTGAGACTATGATTATTACCATCTTTTTTTGTCCGTTCTTAGGCCCTGGCTGAGCGTCTGTATGGCAGGGCAGGAGTGAAGGTTGAAGCATCTCCCGCCGCCTTCCCAGCTTTGTGGGGCTGCTGTCACAGGTGTAGCATTCATATTTTAATTCTCTATAGCCGGAAAGAAGGTGCGCCGACCCGCTTCGGTTTTTCATGGGAACGCGCCATTTCTTGTGCCTCTTGTCACGATGGTTCCTTCCCTCCTACAGAAACAGAGACTGCCTCAGTTTCCCCTCGCTAGGGCAGCCCAGCTCTGTACGAGCAATGGCGGCTTGAGGGTACCTGCTTGTTGTAGCCGGCAATTTTCAGGGAGCGGAGGGAGACTGGGGATGAGTCTTTTCTAAGACATGCATTGCCTCGAAAACCACGAAGCTGGCTCCGATATTTCCGACTCCCCCCTCTCGGTTTCACGCCCTGACGGTGAGCCTGCCGGGCTGGGGTTGCTCTGCGCCCGACTCCTCCTTCTCCTCGGGCTCGCACCCTTGACAGGCCGTGCCCCTCAGGCGAGGCAGCAGGCCCTGGCAGCAGGGCAGCCCGGGGGCGAGGTGCTGCGCTGCACCGGGGGCTCTCTGGGTACACGTGTGGGTGAAGCCTGAAGCGCCGTCTCCAGGGACATCGTCTACGTAGGGCACCAGAGTAATTCCCAGAAGGGACCCTGGATGCAGCAAACGCCTGTTTTAAGAGGAAAAGCGTTTAGCCATCCCAGGCCTGTCATATTCAGCAGTGTAGACGAGGGCTGCGGGATGTGAAGCAGGAGCTGGCAGGGCCTGTGTGGAAGATGGGTGCCTCTTCCCAGAGAGGAGTCTGCTCAAGACAAGGGGCTCTGGAAACTCCCAGGCTCAGCAGGGAGGTGCTGGGGGGCTGTAGGATCCTCAGGCGTAGGTGCTGCTGGCCAGTATAGGCTTTCAGGATCCTTTGGCTCCTTGGATATGGGTAACCACAAGGAGCAGTTGGTGGTCTGAATCTTGCTCTGTTCTTTCACCTGATTTTCCCTATGCAAACTGATGATTGCGCTGACAGTTTTTAAACAAATCCGCTGCTTTTCCTTTGATCTCCCATTGCTCTTCCTGTCCTGCTCAAGCCCATGTTGTAAGCTAGCTGGATGAGTGATGGTATTTTTCATGCTCGTGGTACTGGCGTTGCCTTTGAACAGTCCTCAGGTGTTTGCTGAGGGGTGCTTTACCTTGAACTATTCCAGCCCTGCCTTCTCTTTTTATTCCCTCCTCCCCTGCTCCGGTTTCCCTTCACTAAGCTCAAACAATGTATCATCTCCTAAAGACCAGGTAGAAAAGCAGCTTATAGTATGTATTGCATATATGTATATGTACGATACACATATGCCTGCACACATAGTGCATACATACAAACACAGAGTAAGTATTTATATATGTGTGTATATGCATAGAGTATTGCAGAAGAGCTCCAAATGCAGTGTAGCCTCTAGATGCTACCGTGTTACAAACAACCAGCCCCTCTTTCAAAATCTCTTTTTCTTAAGTTTGGATGTGCTCATTGTGGAGAGCTGGCCCCATTATGGGGCTTGCCCTTTTCCATTGATTACATGGCACCAAAATGTAGAATCGAATGCAAGTCTAGGTTCATGCTGAGAAAACCCTGCTAACCTCAGGGAGAAGGAATTAGTCGGTTCTGGAATTTTAATTTGGTCCCAACTGTATTTCAGCTTTCTTTCAAAAAATCTGAAAAGCATAACAATCAGGAAAACCATGCTACATAGATCCATGTCATTGAGGTAAAATGTTTGTTTGGAATAAATAAATGGAAGTGCAAACCACTGCAAACAATCTGGTTGCAGATTGTTGTCAAAATTATATACACACATGTATACATTTTCATTTCCTTCCTCCCCAAGATAAATTATCCCTTAAGCTTCTCCTGTGGAACACATGTGTCTCTGGAATTTCAGGAGACTAGAATGTGTGGAAATGCAACATGTGAAATCAGAATTACATCTGGTTATGTACTTTTTGACTCCAGTATGGCTCAGTCTCTTGCTTCCCAACAATGTTTAGATTAAGCCCTCCAAGACGAAAATTGATTCTCTTTGTGTCTCTGAACTTGCAGCCATGAGAATTAAAAGTAAAAGAAAAAAGAAAAAAAAGGCAAGAAAGACTTTTTCTGGTGTAGTCTTTTACTGTATGGCTCTACGTCTTTTCTAACTGGTAAAATCGGCTGTTATGACAGAGGCAACATCATAAATAATAAGCAGCAAGCTGTCCAACTAAGAGCTTCTTTCTCATGCTATTTCCTGCAGAGTCAGATTGTATGGATGCCTGCAAATATCTAAACTTGGGGCAGTATTTGAACATCCCTATTACCTTTCTGAGCTTTAGATCCAGCTCTTTGATTTGTTCTCTCAAGCTCCTTAAAGCTCCTTCTCTGCCAGTTTGGATGATGTGTAGGAGTCTGTGATGAATACGCTCATTATCTAATACAAAGTGGCATAAAACACTCATGCCATGAACTCCGCCACACAGCTATACCCTGCTGCAATTCTCTGATTCATGCTGTACGAGATTAATAGCATTTATGTTATTCATATATCTTGGTTGACCTTGATCTGTTAGAAACTCCCTCCTTTTTATCTCTGTCCCATACTGGGGAGGTTTTGTCCCACATTAACAATGGATCTTTTGTACTTCAAAGCACATTCCCCCCACGCCCAACATCCTGAGTTTTAATTTTCCTTACATATATAATATCTGTTCCCTTCTCTTTCCCTCTCATGTTCTTACCTATGTTTAATGGGCTGATACTATCTCAGGAGCTGTAAGCTTTTATTTTGTTTTTTTTTTTTAAAAAAATCATCTTAAGTTAACCCTTAGGAAGCTAATTGCAGAAAAAGATTTAAATTCTACTGGAAAAAAGTAAAAACATGCGCCAAGAAGAAACAGGATTTGTAGCTTTTCTCTGTGGCATTTTTAGAGCAAATACTGTCATTTCAGCTGGGGCAATACCTAAGAAGACATGCGCGTGTATGGGGAAAAAGATGATGCATGAGTTTGAACAAGGGAAAAAAGGGGTCACATAGTTACAGGTGTGATTTTTCAGAAAGCTACGGTTCCTGAGTTTCTCCTTGGGCACATTACAAACCTAGGGCATGTTCCTGCCTCTTGTGTTGCTCCTGTGCTCGGAAGGATGAATTGCGCTCCGTGGTCACCCGCTTTGCTCCCCGCCGCAGCACACCGCTCCCTACTCGTGGTGATGCAAGTGACCCTTCGTCTGTGAGAAAATCTGGGTTGTGTAGGAAAAAAAAGGCCTGTTGGAAGCAGGCGTCCATGGTCTAATGTGTTTTCAGCCAACGAGTCTGCCTTTGCTGATTGCAGCCTTCCACTACTGGTGGCGCCCAGGGAGGTCAAGGGTTGAGCAGGATCTGGGGCTGGGGCTGGGGCTGGGGCTGGGGCTGGGAGGAGCTGCCTCCTGCAGACGAGAAGCCATCCTTCCCTGGCCCCTGGTGACAACAGGGGTGCCTTGGGGAGAGTTTGCTGCCATGCTGGTGGGAAGGAGCTCTGGATGGGCCCAGCAGCTCTTCTCTCGGCTGCGTGGAGCAGGAGCTAACAAGGCTCTGGGCAGGATGTGCCCAGGAGGAGACAGAGGGACAAGAGCAGAGCTGAGCAGGGGCTGCTGGCAGCGCAGCGGGGCAGGGAGATGCGGGGGAGCACAGAAACAGATGCAGAGGGAAGGTGAGAGAAGGAAAAGACCAAAAGTGGGAGGTGGTGACTGGTGACGAGCCTGAGCATGAGTCTAGCGAAAATAAGAACAGAGGCCCCACGTACTGTGCACGGGCAGGTGCTGCCTGTAGTTCTGGGGCCAGCCTCACACCTCGAGGAGTCACGGCTCTGCTGTGGACTGGACATCCTATGTCCTTACTGTCCTTCCTGGCCATCTTCCACCGTAGCTGGAAGTGGGATCCAGCTCTGTCTGCGTCCCAGTCTGTTGCAATTGCTGTGACACCGTCACAGGTAAGCTGGGAACTCCAGCTACTGCCTCCCTCCCTTTCCTCTTCCTCAGCACACGCCGATACTGAGAGCTATCAAAACAAGTATATGCCTGAATCCAAAAACTGCAACTGGCAAGGACCATGTGATTCTTAGGGTTATAACAGCTTTCCAGTCTATTTATTTATTTATATCTCCCTCTGGCTTGTGATTGATGACTTCTTAGTTTTTATTTTCTCATCAGCTTTCTGAAAGGCTGGATCGGAAATGTAATAGCTAAAAACGCTGATCTGGAAATATGTATGAACCAAGAGCTGTGGGGAGAGGCAGTGTCTTTTATTAGACACACTGATGCCGTTGAAAGAAATGGACAACTTCCAGATACAGTGGCTCATCTGTAGGTCAAGAAATCTTGTCTTTATTTTTTTTCCCCAGTGATATTGGTTAGGACTAATAAAAGATACGACATCTTCTTCCAGATTCTTCCTTGCTTATGTCCCTGGACCATTATCTCTCCAGCAGCGCTTATCGGTAAATTCTTGTGGCCAGAGCTGTGCTGCTCGGAGGGGTTCCTCCCTCCGACTCCCTCCCGCCCCAGCTGTCATCTCCTTGTCGCCCCGCTGCTGCCGGCGTGCAGCCCCTGTGCCGAGCGGCCGCAGCCCAAGGAGCCGGGGGATGGCTGGCTCCACTCCACGTCCCTCATGCTGCACCCGCCTGCAGCTATTTTTGTAGGGCATTTGCTGAAAGGGAAATAAAACAATTGTGCTTAACGCAGAGTAAATAGAGCAGATCCTACCCGCCTTTCTTTGCAATGTATGGTGAATTCTGCATATTTTTTTCCTGCTGTTTTACGGGGTTTTTACGGTACATGAATTACCATGGATAAGAGTTTTTAAAGCAGACAGTGCTTTAAAATGTTTACGAGTTTTCCTTGTGCTCATGCTGTTGTTGCCCCCCAGGTCTGAATCACGTTAAGATCCATCTATGTCACAATCCATTGAATTAGCTAAGGGAGAAAAAAGGAGAGACCAAGATAATTTTTTCTAATCTCTGCTTTAATCCTGCAAAGAAAAACCTGACACTTTCTAAAAGAATTCCTAAGTGATAACAACCTTATCAGTATTAGACCCATGGTTTAACTGTGCTGTGCCTGTGTTAAAGGAAAGCTCTGTTGACTCTGGATTTGCAACAGAGCATATACTACTCTCATGGGATTAGAAACCCATATACTTTGGCCTTGTGAAATTGTTTTGCTTTCTCGGCATGTTCAAACTTCTTGAGGAAGTGAAGGACTTCCTCTATGAAGGGCCGTGCTTACTTCATTTCTTTGTGCTCCAAGTACTGAGACAGCAAGTTCCTTGGGAGATCTGCTCTTTGTTCACTCTGGGTTTATTGGGTTTATTTATGACATGCATCTGCCTGCCTTTTCCTCTCTGCATTCAATACTAAGAAGAAAAAAGAAAGAAAAAAAAAAGAAAAGAAAGAAACTCTTGGTGCTTCTACAAAACCATATCCCCTAATCTTTATTCAGGGATAGACTGACACATTAAGGCACAGTTTCACAGTAAATTAAATCACAGGGTGCAGTGCCAGGAAGTGTATCAACATCATCAGGGAAAATATCCTACCCACCACCATCCTCCTGGACTTTGAAGGAGCTCTGCTACTTTTTTTTTTTTTTTTTGTTACGGCCAAACATTTTCTAACCTTACGGCCTCCACCAGGCCACACTCAGTAAGTTTGTCATCTGGCTTTTCGAGCCTGAGTTTTTGTCTAAGTTTTTCATCCAAACCCACGTGACAATTTCCCTGTTTCCGCGCAGGTTATGTGAATTCCCACCAGTGCTACAGCACTCAGGTACTGCTCGCAAAGTTGTGCAAAAGCCTTCCTTAACAGGATGGGGTCCCAACACACTTTGGGTAGGACCGGGCTGATTGCTGCTGTCCTACAGCACCATGTAGGACATCATTGACTGAAAAGTGGTAAAAGCCTGGTAGTTCCCAGCTGAAAGTCAAGGTACCCAGAGAACAATCAGGATCATACAGAGATATTTGCAACCGTTCCTCCAAACACCCCACAGCACAAAGCCAGACATGGGATTTCTTTAAAAGCTGGACAGTGCTTCTGCCTTTAATACATGTGACAGTTTGTACTTACCAAAGCTATTTGCTGACTCCCAACATAACATGAGAAGATGCAATGGAAGTGGGGAGAGTGATGATAGCATTTAAATTTAACCTCCAAAAGGAGGAGAATCATCTGCTTTTCAGGTCCATAGGGACAAGAAATAATTTCATTAAACTGGAGTGGAGGAGATGTTGGCAAAAAGCCTTTCTGACATAAAGAGTGACTAGACGCTAAACTAGACTGGGAGGCCATGGAAATCTACCACTGAAGGTTTGTCAATAAGAGGTTAAACAAACTTTGTTTTAGTTTGTATAAAGAAACAAGATCAGTTGAAGAAAGATGGACCTGCTCCAAAGTTACAGAAGGGATTTCCCAACACTGACCTCTGGGCACTGAAGTCTCCTTCCTACCATGCCTGTAGCGAGCAGGAATTCAAAGTAGGAGGCTGTCTTACACAGCGTTGGGGAATGGCTGAACTGATGACTCTGGATTTGGGGGAAAATTTTGCATCAGGCTAAGAATGTGTGAATACAAGGGTTATAACAGAAGTCTGACTGGGCACAGCATTACTGCACAAGGACTGCCGAAAAGCCGTTTGAGTCAATGAGTACATGACACAAACCTGGAAACCAGGCAGCCAAGCCCTGCCCGATGTGAATTTAGCAACTTGGTAAAACGTCTTTCAGCATGAATGTAAAATAACTAAATGTTTGTAAGAAATTCCGGGAAACGCACCGAATGGAGGTAGCAGGCAGCGTGAGAAAGCAGCAATAGCGTAATGTTGTGTCTTGCTGTGCATGTGTTTGTGCATCCCTGCCACTGTATCCCCTGTAACCATCTGCAGTTATTGCCTGCCCTGTTTGGGATCTGGATGGGGACTGTATTTTTAGCTTGACTTCAAACATTATCAGTGCTTGGCTCCGAGTTGCACAGGCGCTTGCCGTTTCTCATATTCATTGTTTGGGACTGGAAAACCTTATATAGCCTTGAGCTGGAAGATAATGTATTCATCTTCTACAGTCACAGGAACTGACTGACTGATTTACACCCACCTGGTGCTGAGGATTTAGGTAAAGCCTTCAAAAACATCTCAGTGTTATCAAGTAGTAACTGGGAGACTTTTCTAACTGGCACCATATTTCACAATTTCATTTTACCTTGTTTCTTTTAGGAGTTCCTTTTAAAAGTGGATTCAACCAGGCATTTTAGGTGGAGCTGTTGTGGTAAGGGATGTGGCACTGCCTGGAAACACCAATTCCTCTCCACTTACTGTAGAAGGAGCCTAGAGGGCTAGCTTAGATTACACACTCATCTTTCAGACTGCTGACATTAGATTAGAGGAATCTGCACCTTTGTCAGTAGTGAAATTAAACCATGAGGAGAGAAAGTGCCAGAAAGCAGATCCACAGAAGTTGGTACAGAGTGGAAAACCTTAGCTAGCTATTAGGAAATAGTTATTAATAGCTATTAGGAGATAGATAGTGTGGTTTAGGCACTATTTCTGAAAGTGAAACACCTGCTTTGAGGCTGCAAAGAAACGCCTACTCCTAATTGGGGTCACAGCTATGAAACAACTCCTGGAGCTGGTTACCTCAGTGCATCTGTTCTCATGAAGGCCAGCCGAAGATGGGAGCCAGGGTTAAAGTAGTCTCTGGGGATGTCAGAAATACGAGGCCTTTCTTTCCACTTTTGACCACCACTTGCGAGAAATGGCTGGTTTAATAGCCAGCGTCCAAGAGAGGGTTCTTGGCCATGAATTCCACACAGAGGGATGCAGGTCCCTGTGGTTCAGACTTCGGAGCCTACTTTGTTTATAGAGATGTGGAAAGGCACGGCACAAAACCAGCTCCCAGACTGGCCTTTGCAGGCAGAGGAGTATGTGTTCTGTGAACTGTCTGTCTTTAGATGTGAATTAGGTGCCAGCTTGCTTGACACGGTCAAAACTCAGGTTGCTGCGGGCATACTCAGGAGAAAGATATTCAGGTATCGAAGAAAGTTTACTATAGAAACCATGAGCTGATTACTTCCAAGGTGACATGGCACCTAAACAGAGAATTTGAAAATCCAGATTTGGCCTTAGAGACAGAATAGCAGTGAAGCAATTCTGCAAGGGCCATGTCCTGGTAGCTTCTCTGTACGGCCCCATGGAGCTTAGCCCAGGGTCACCTTTTGAGACCTTACCAGAGTTCACGTGTGCAACCTGCCATGAATTTCAGGCTGCAGGGCCTAGAGGACTTCCAGTTCCCAAATAACAGGTCCCACCAGGTGGGACTCTGCCAGCCTTGGGGAAGTGACTCGCTTCATCGTGTTTTGCTACCTGAGTTATGAACATTTCTATGTATCCTGTAGTGCCAGTTCTAACCGTACAGGTGATAGACCCCATAGCTTTTCTAGACCTTGCTTTTAGCCCCCAAAACTCAAAACCTGAGAGACTCAAAACTTGGAGCCTAAGTGTACCTGAAATCACACAAAGTATCTAAGTTTAAGAGCGCGGTTGCTTTGCCCATGTGGGCAATGGAGAGAGAACCACCTGCAGAAAGAAGGTGCCCCTGCCTCTGGGCTGAGACGTCTGGGACACCTCAGTAGTGTTTGTGTGGGGACCTTGTCCTGTACCACTACCACAAACGAGACTTCTGCCACGGACTTGGTGGAGATGGATCTCCCTTATCGTACAAACATTTCTTTGCAGAGAAATCAGGAGCAAAGCAGTGCTCACCTTTTGTAAAAACAATTAATTTCGAGAAGAAGTGTGAATTTGCATGTGTCCTAGGTATAGATGTTTTTGGAGCAGAAGTCTAATCAAGTGTTTTTGCTGAGAGAGCTGTTTCATAAATCCTGTCGTGTTATACAATACTACTGGTCCTATATGTTTACTTTCAATTTACATTGTTAGCTCTGTTTATTGCCTTTTATTAAAGTTCATCAAGTGGATTGTTTTTAAGTCCTGTTATGAGAAAGATGAACACCAACATGTGGAATAACCTCGATAAATAAACTGAAAGTAGTTGAAAGCTTCTATACTCAGAAGTACCTTACTTGAACTTCTTGCGTGGGAGTATTTACTTGCAAAAGACAGGATATTGATGATCAAACATGCAATTAACTGAAAGGGTTCTGTGTTCTTTGTGTTAAACAAAAGTATATTGCATATAGGCTCTGGCAGTTTATTTTATTAACTCTTTTTTCACTCGCTTCTTTAAATGAATGAATGCATATGTTACAATATGCTTTACCATAAGCTGACTAAATGGAGTCACACATTTGTTAAAGGAAAAAGATCAGCTTTCAATGACTTAAAATCTCACAGAACTGCTGATATAAATTGCTTCATCTGTGCAAGCCGATCTGTCCATCTGTTATATTTTATACTGGTTCATTCCATATTTTATTTGGAAGATCATTATGAACATCCTGTCAGATCTCCTATGTAATGCAGTCTGTAGGTCAACTAGCAGTTTTGAGTCAAGTCTACAGTGTGTATAGGAGCTAGAGTCTCTCAAAAGCCATCTCATTCACTTGTAAAGCCTAATGGCAGGACATTTCTGCCTTAGTATTTACCACTCCGTCACGTTTCAGAAATGCTTTTATGTTATCATCGTCCCTCTGTGCCAGCCATTCTAGTGCACCTGTTTCTTTTCTTGTTTTTACTTTCTT
>JAVKLA010000008.1:15068880-15132918 GCA_034782735.1 Sagittarius serpentarius | reverse complement strand
GGATGTACCTCTACAGCCCCAGTCTTTCACATTTCCTGTTCAGTTGTCATTTTTATCCTACCCTCTACTGCCAGACACAGAGTTACCTTTGTGCTCTTGACATCTCTAGCAGATGTCTTTATCTGACCTGAGTGCTCCCCAGCACCTGTTAGCTTTTCCCCAATTCCTATTTTAAATAACCCCTTCCCCTCCCAGTTCCATTAATTTTCTTGTGGAGTAACTGGGCTCCACCACACTAAGTACTCCTTTCCTTGTATGACCCTGCCCTTCCTTATTCCCATCTAATCCAGTATTTAGGAAGAGTAACCCTCCTTTTACATATCTTCTGCAAATACATGGATTTCCTTGCCAACTGCTGCAAGGCGTAGCAATGAAGAGCAGCTCAGGATAGTATTTGTGTGGCAATTTCAGCCCTAATGACTGTGTATTCATACTTTGTACAAAGAATTGTGTTCTGTACAATGTACTTCTTGCAGGGATAAACTGCATTAGTACCACACTACTGAAGTTTGGGCATGGCCTAAGATTGTAAGGTCCAGCTGGTACACAGAACTGAAATGGTTCAAGAGAGGATTTAATATCCTAGAAGTCCAAAATTTGAACCATGTCCTTGATAATCAAAGAGTCACTCCCACGATCTCTTAACTTCTCCCCCAGATATGCAATACAAGATTGTGGCCAACAGCAGAGAAATGTGGATCCGTGGTGAAATACCCTTCAGTCTCGTGACGCACGGAGTTACCTCCGATAATCAGGGTCTGAGGGAAGAAGGTGCTGGATCACAATTGCTGCATCTGAGAGGAGAAACTCTTAAGTAGGCAACACAGATGATGTACAAAACAGGAATATGACCGGTTATTGATCTTCCCCAGCCTTTCTAAAGCCTGTATGGGAGTGACCCAACTTGATGCCCCTCCTAGCGACACCCAACCCAAATTCTGACCCCCAAAATGGAATTGCCTTTTCTTAAAACTGCTCTCCCCCTTCCCAGTGTCCTCACCTGCTGCTTTTCACCCATTCCCACCCTCATGTGAACGTCTCTGGACTACTCTGTCCCACGCTGCAGATTTTGGAAGTGTGGTGCAGAAATATTCGAGCTGGCCCCATGCAAAACTTGCCCAGATTCAGTTCATTTGCCTAACTGAACTGCAACCCTCGCATGCTTGGGTCACATCAGTGAGGCATGCTTCCCTGCTTGGGAACTGGTAGCATAGGTGACAGCTGAGCACATGAAGCAAACTATTTGCTCTGTTTAAAAGTGAAGAAAACTTTGCTCTTTGAAGTGTGTGGTGTGAACATCTCTTCTAAGAAATGTTTTTTTCTTAAGGAGGAATAGAGTACATCATCTGCAAACCCACCGACAGGTTCTCCCCATGTGGAAAATATGATCTCTGCTAAAATCAAGCAGGTGTATTTGAATTTAACAGAAGAGGTCAAGGTTCTCTTTTAAAAATGTATTTCTTATTAATCGGTACTGCCAAAGTATAGCAAGGTGTAAGATTTAGTACAGTGGTATCCAGATGTTTTCTGGGCTCTTCCCCTTTCCCTTTCCTTCACAAACTGCCTTGCCCTGTCCCTGAGCTGTCCCATTAGACAGTTGCTATACTTGGCAATACGTTGTACAAATGTTTTTTTTTTTTGTTTGCTTTAATAGAGTGCAAAAGTACGTGGGTGCAATGCAGGAAAACACCCAGGGCGGTTGCTTAATTCATCACTGAACTGTGGGCCATTTTAACTGTCTGCGTGGCCACCTCTCCGTACGACGGGCAGCCTACGGCACATCTGTTCAGGGACCTGCAACTGCATTAACCTCGGGATTATGACATCAAGAATGGCATTTGTACAATTAAAAACGTTATCTCACAGGGCAGCCTCTGTTGCCCTCGGCCACCTTTGGGTAAATAGTGTTGTAGGAAAGGTTAAAAAAAGCTGCTGGAACTAATCCTTTTGATGAAACCTTTAACAAGTATGTCAGGCTCCTCTGATCTTGGCCCTGGCCGAGTATAGTTGTAGTTAATGTCCTCGGCTCTAACTCACCGTCTAAGACCCTCTTTCCTGCCGCGTGTTTTCTTCATCAGTTTGTATTTCTGCCAGTCAGTGTCACAAAGCACTTCCTGCTTCATCCCCGCCTGACGGGGTTAAGCCACGCTGATGGTCTGCAGTTGTGTGCAGCTTCATTTTTCATAGATTCTTTCTGATAACCATAACATGAACTCTGGAGTATGTGTTAGGAACTGAAAACAGGCCAAGTGTTTTGTATTAGAGCCTGTATTCCCACATTCACCAATTCTCCAAGGGTTGAAAATGCATCAGTGACATGTATGAGAAAAAAAAGGCTGGGACTAAAATCAATTTTCTCCCCTCCTGCCTACATGAAACAAAATTAAAAGCACAATGAGCCTTATTCTTTTTTCATTTACTGCTGAAATTCCTGTGCCGTCTGTGAAGCAACTCTTGTTACACCACCGTAACTGGAAGGAGAATCAGCCCTGGTGCCTGTTGCAGATGTTTTTACCTTAAAAAACAGGAAAATACACAGCTTCGCTATCTACTCATTTTTTTAAAAAGCCAGTAAACATTTTATCTCTATGGATGGATCTAGACCCCAGAGAACTGCATTAACTGAAAACTGTAACTGGCTTTAAACACACAATTTGATACTCCCTTATACATGACTGGCTTTTAATATTGTAGTACATATTGTGACCCTAAGCTGTCAGTTTAGTGCCTGTGTTAACACAGATCAAAGGAGAACTGAAACAAAATAGAAAAATATAGCAATAAATAACTTTGTGTGCTTTCTTATCTCCAGTGAGAATTCTATATTAGGCTAGTTTATTTGCTTGGTATTACAGAGTCTTCTTTACTTCCGCTGAAAAAAAACTGGGGTGAAAAGCCACAATAATCCTTCAGATAAAATGGAAAGAGTTATTTATGCCTATGCTATTAATAGATGTCTCTTCTTAGAAACCAGCCATTTGTGGGTTTTTCTGTAGCATCAACTTTTCTCCTTGAGATCTCACAAGCTTTTTTTTTTTTTTCTTTTTTTCACTGTAATGCAGACCCATGTTAACAATTCTGCCTTCCTGGCTGTCAAAGAGATTTCCTGTGGTCTGTTTTTGGCTGCGCACTCAGCCAGTTGCAGTGTATATCAGGCATTTATCTAAAAAGTAAACAGCTACAGTCATCACTGGCATAAAAATTAACCCATGACGTGCAGGGTTTTTCACTTTCTTAGCGTGTATCTGAGAGCCACCTGAAGACTCGTTGAGAGATGGACAGCCAAGGAGTTGAATGCATTTGAGGGTGGTTGTTGCCATGAGAAAGGCAAGCCAAGTGTCATCATCTGAATGCTAAACAGGGGTAACCATGGATTTGCTCATGTGATTTGGTCCCTTTGAGCTGCTCAGAGAAAGGGACGGAGGAAACACTGCTGGGGCCTTTCCAGAAGGGGACAGTCCCTCCCTCCCTGCCAGCACCAGGCTGCACAGGTCCCTCATGCAGCCTCAAAATATGTCAGGTTCATTTTCTAAGAACAGATCAGCTACGGACGTTTTTCTCAGCATCATTTAAAGAATAATTGCAGTTTCACAAGTTATTTTTCACAGTAACATGTGAAAAAAAGGCTAAATTACTCTACTCTGGTCAGGATGCAGGGTACGTAGAACGTAGAAACATTTTCCAGAAGAAGGTGACTTTAGGCTTAAGAACCTAATGACATTTTTTTTCTTCCCCCCCAACCGCCCCACTGCAGTTTTGAAATAAAGTGCCTAGTCCTGTTTTAAACATCAGATCACTCTCTGGCCCTGTCTCGTAGTTCCTAAGTATTAAAAATGTTTTTTGAGGCTTGCCAAGAATGCTATATGAGTGAGTAATGCCATTTGACTTACTGAAAGGGTTCTAATACAACATTAATTCAATGTAACAAACCTCTCTCAGAGCAGTAATACAGCTTCCTTTAAAAGCTGATGAGATACCATATTATAATTTCACAACCATGAAGATTAGCAATGCATTAGTTTTAGGCTGGCTATTTAAATTTGGTCAGTATAGAGATGAATCTGTGTAATTATTTGCTTTAAGAATGAATCAGAAAATATATTTCCTGCATTAGACTGTATTTTTAAAGTAAGTGTCATTGGAGATAAATGCCTCAGTTTGCAGTAGCAATGTATGTTAACCCATCTTCCAGAAACCTCCTGTTCTTTCTGATACAGAAAACAAAATACTGATAAATTATGCAGAGATCTGCAGGTTTTCATCAACCTTGGAATACCAAACCGAGGGTTATACGACTAAATCCTTTGTACACAAACTGGTATACCAAGGCATGGTACAGAGTAATTTGGGATAGGTCTCATTTCATCTAACTTTAGCTCCCAAAATGTTAGTCTCCAGGTACCTATGCTTCTAGTGGATTATACACCCCATCTTTAAGTTGGAGGTCTACAAGAGCTGAAAAGTTTCTCATTTCAAGTTGTTTTTTTTCTCTCCATTGAAACATGTAACATCAAATGAGACAAATCTTTTTTTTTTTCTGTCTAGAAATATTGCAAGAAAGAGAAATGTTAATGAGCTCAAACAAAAAAAATTTACTGGGAGTAAACTCCTCAAAGACACAGAAGAAGAGTTTCAGAATAGCACATAGGCATCTCAAGTACATTTTAGGTAGCAGTAGGTGCCCATATTTGGAAGAAGAAGCCATTTGCACCTCCTGGGGTAGATCTGTGTTGTGAAAGGATGGGCAGACAGGGAGCGAACTCATGCACTGGTTGGTCTTGGCAGCTCCCTCCTGCTCTTTCAGGGACTCGTCTCTAGCATTTGGTAGCCTTCCTCTTCTTATATCACCACAGTGGCGAGCTCTTAGGTTTTACATTCACTCAAGTGTACAAGGGGGGCAACCTTTCCCAAATAATTCCAGTCCGGGAAGTAGAAAACTCAGTTGCTGGGCAAACTCAGTGATTTCTACCGTATCTTCAGAGAATGTCCTTGTGTGGTGCTCTGGAGCAAGGCTGGGGAGGTGGGAGAGCCTCCAGTCTTCCCTTGAAGCTTGTCCATGTCTACAGAAAGACAGCAGGAGTCCCAAGACCGAAGGGAGATCAGGAGAGAAGGGACATGATGCTTGTGCAGTGACCAGGAGACTGGGCAGGGGGTTGAGAAGATGGAGGTTTGGGTCTGTGCGTGGAGAGTGGTTCCCCATTTCCATTCCCTGCCCATTGTTGAAAGTACATGCAATCCAACCTCTGTCATAACTGAGGGACCATCGAGAAAAGAGGTTTTGAGTGATTCTCAGGCCAAAGGAAGAACAGAAAAGGGAACCCTGGATTTGGAGTTAATGCTGTTCTCAGAGCAACTGGAGTGCCTGGTTCCAGGGGTCTAGTGAAAGCTTTTCACGTCTGGGGGCCCTTTATGGGATGTGACATGAAATCACTTTCTGAGCTGAAACAGCGTACTTCCAGTGCTGATGAAGATGCCATTGCAAGTCACTCATTTCACATATTAAGTGGATCAATTATTTTGGCTCTCTGACCTTCCATTTTCAGGAATGCCCTGGGCTTTTTTGTTCCCAAGCTGTATTTCTTTTTGCACAGACCACAAACTGAATTCATTTCTCTAAGGAACATGAATAAAGTTTGTTTTTCCTAAATTTCTGGCAAACAAGTTGATGAAATCCATATGGATCCCAAGGACTGAACGCTTGAGTACAATGTTCCTCATGTGAGCAAACACTTGTCTTTTAAAATAGACGACTTTTAGCTGTGGGGATTATATATACACATATTTGAGATCCGCTCTGTGAGACATCAGCAAGATTTCACAAGCATAAGACAGGAAGCTGACTGCTTCTGAAGGCGTTTTCCTTCTTCCTCATGTTAAACATACGTGATTTTCAGATAAGGATTGTTAATTCTAATTTGTCATCCTATCTGATAATTAAAGAAGAATTGTTTAAAAGGGGTTTGAAGCTTTAATTTTAAACCCTAATCCTTCTCAGCCCGAACGGCTCTGAGATTTAACCTTATTCTTACCATTGTCAAAATCCCTTCAACACCACCACCCCCCTACCCCGCCGCCCCCATCCTGCATCTCCTACCTTGGCCAGGCTGCAAATGATCCAGCCCACTGGGATTTTGAATCAATCTCTTTTCGATATGTCCTGCGCACATCTCCGTGCCCCAGCACGTCTCCAGCCCACACCTTCCTGGCACCAGACTACCTGAGACATGCTCAAGTGCAGGCTAGGATGGGAAACCATCTCGGGGGCAAGTGCTCTGAAAGGTGCAGAGAAGGTGCTTTCTCACACCTCGCAGGCTGCTCAAAGGAAAGCTATGCCTTTCCCTCCCTTTCAAAAAGAAAGGGTGTGACCAGCTTAGCTAATTAAAAACTGCTTGTTGTTTGTGAACTGAGTAGTAGCGAAATGAATTATCAGTTAGCGGAGCTAATCTGTATGTACTTAAAAATCTGTACGGTGCTTTCTTATCCCTGCCTGTACACGAAGCATAGCAACTTCAGGTGCTAGACCCTATGGCTGTGTCACCAGCGGGGGACTGTGGTCCTCCACTGCTGCACCCCCTCTGGCATCCCCAAATCCCTGCCTGGGGGCTTCTGCACCAGCCAGGAGCTTCATGATACACAACCTTCCCTCTTTTAGGGCAGGAGCCAAAAGGCATGTTCAGTGATATTCTCTACTGTCTTGTCTCCTCACCTCCTCAACAGAGAGGAGAAGCGGCGACAGTCTTAGAGCTCCACGGGAAGCGCGTGTGGTTGATAGAGCTGAGAGCTGCGAGCACTGGTGGGAGGGTGAGCAGCCAAATGGGGAGACGACAAAGCGGGGTGGCTAGGTTTGAGTGGCTAGGAGGGTGATGGTGGGGTTGGTGTCTCCCCGTAAGGAGGCTGGGCAGGGCTGGGCAGCTGCCCTTGCACCTGGGAGCTGGAGGTGGCTCCTGGCCACCCATGGTGGCCCTACGCGGCAGTGCACAATCATCAGTTTACCTGCAAAATAAAGCATGAGCTTTTTAGCGTACAGCCTCAGAAACCTTTAGAGTGACTTGAGAGGAGAATACAAGCAATTAGCAAGATATGTGGCTAGAACCAAGGCCGTTTCCGCTGAGTTTTTTTCTAAATGTTTATTTTGTAAGTGGAGTGAACAGTGTGTAGTAAAAAAAATTAAATAATTGAGAAAAGTTTTCCTTGGCAAAAAGAAAGCATTTTAAAAGCAGCAGAAGATGAAATGTCAAGGCAGCTGTTGGATTGCAGTCGCTACGGCAATCGTAACACAACACTTCGATCGGTTAGGCACACGGCGGAGACTCGGGGTAAGAATCCGGGGGCAGCAGTGGTGAAGGACAGGTTAGTGTTTTCTGAGGAAGTTTTAAAAACTCAACACAGAGAAGGATCTGTCCTTTTTAAAGGAAAATGTATGCCGAGTTTTCTGCTAAAAGGTATTTATACCCACATTTTGGCACTTTAAAAAAAGCCCGTCTTAAAATGAGTAACAGCCAGGTGCTTTTTGCTAGAATAATCCTTGCTGGACAGAAAGATGATTCCTTAATATGGGGTCTGAGCACCTTACATCTTTCATGAGAAGCAAGGAAGTCTTTTATTCCCATTTTTTCTTGGGGAGACAAGAAACCAGAAAGGCTTTGCTGTGGGTTCATGAGAAAACACAGGTGTTCGAACAGTGTGTCACCTAACGCAAGCACATCCAAACTACCTGCCCAGTGAGGTAGGCTCACCCGCCTCTCCGTTTGTGCAGGTTTTTGACAGCAGCATGAGAACAACATGTTGAAGGCAAGGCAGAGCTTCCTTTGCTTTTCTTCCTGCTCTCCTCCACTTCTCACAAACCAGAACTGAGCCTTAAATTCGGTGTTATTGGGATAGAAGTGGACACTCCTTCCGGTCCATCTTTCAAAAAGAAAGAAAGAGGGTTGTTCAGTTTTGAAGAAAAGACCTGGCTTCCAAACTTCAGTAGTGGGCTGAGACCTGGGAAAAGCTCCTGGTGGAGCTGAGCAAGGGTACGTCTGTGCGGAGTTCGCGCCTGCTCATCCCCTGCTGCTGAGCTGCTGCTGAGCTGCAAACAAGGACATTTCAACTCCACGTTTGCGGTTTCTCTTCACACCTTTTGTCTGTTGTGTTTATTTTGACTACAGGCTCCTTCATGGGGTGGTGAGCATGGGCTTCTATGGCATGCGTGCACAGCACAGCACGCCTCTGAGGCAATTTGGATGCTGGAAGTACACATCGCCAATACAAACAATATAAATAATGTTACATATTCTTTCAAGGTGTTGAAATACATGAATTACCCAGGATGACACATCACCTGTTTATCCTTTTTATCTGTCTAAAAAAGACAAATCAAGATTAGCTTGGGTTTTTTTTGCATGAGGAACCTTGAATGGGGGTGACAGTCCCGAATCTTGCAACAGGCTTCCCCAGGACAGACTTTCTTACCTTTGTCAGAGCTGGTGCTGATTTTGTGCGGTGCTGCGCTGCGCCCTCAGAAGTCAGGGTGTTAAAATCAATCCCTTCTCCATTCTGTTGGTCAATTAAAAATCACCTCTTGCCGTTGTGAATTCAGGGGTTAATCCCTTCTTTCAGCTGGCACTGGCTTTCCTGGGCAGCAGCCGGCTTCTCCCCGCCATCCCCTGCGGCCGCGGCATCCCAAGCACCCTCATCCCGGGGAGCCCCATCCCCAGCGCAGCCCCTCACCTGTGCGCGGATTTCTCTGGTTTGACTGCACAGATCGGCTTGCGGGGCCGAGACCTGAGCGCACAGCCTGAAAAGTCATTTCAGCCCAGAAAGTGCTGGAGTAATACAGTAATGTAAAGTCATACCTAAACAAACCCACAAAACGTGGAAGGGAAGAGATTTAGGTCCTGTAATTGCCCTAAGCTTTGCTAATTGTGAGACCACCAGCTGTGATAAAGGAAATTGATTTCATCAGTTGTCAGTCATCCTCCTTTTATTAACGATGAGAAGTTCACATCTCCTCCAGGAAGGGCAAAGTCCTGCCCTGCTCCTCTCTGTCACGCTGAAAGCTTCAGCTACAGCAAACCTCTGCCTGTTGCGTGGGGAGTTTTCTCTCCCCCCAGTGGTGTCTTTTGCTGGGATTATGCTGAGATGAGTCCTTGTCCTGACAACATCACTTGGAATTTTCTTGTCAGGCTTGTTCCTTCACCCCTTCACTTATTAACTAATATATCTGACTTTCAGGGCAGAATTTGTCTGTGCTGTGGCTAAACTGGTTTCTGTTAAATACATCTGGGCAGCTACATTACCCTGAAAGGGTGATACCAAGTATAATGGGTAGGACAGAGATGTAGGACAACGCTGACTGCTTCTAAGAAAAAAGGGGGCATGCTTCTCTGAGCAACCTGATCTAGTTGAAGGTGTCCCTGCTCACCGCAGGGGGTTGGACTAGACCTTTGATGGTCCCTTCCAACCCAAGCCATTCTATGATTCTGCGATTGTTTCAGTTTTACATGAAATTTAATTAAAATTAGCCATATTCCTAATTAAGATTTTTTGTCTGACAATACAGCAGGGAATGTTCCTCGCCACTTCTCCTTTACTCCAGTGCAAAACTAACTCTTAAAAAAGCTTTTGAAAGATGGAATTTTATCAGAAGGGAACTTGAAATTTTGCTGGCTGCGTATCCATCAATTCTTGCTTGTTAGGGTTTCGGTTTCAGATAGATGTGTATTGACAAGCCTTGGTACTGCTCTTGGAAAAATGAGAGAGCTCTTAAAAATAATGAAAAAGAATGAGAAAGAAAACCAGAACAGGCATGTCCTTCTTCCTCTTCGTTCTAAGCAAATGATTCTGGCAACGCTTTGCCAGCAACACTGACTGGATCTGTACAGAGAAAAAGCTGTACCAGACTTTCAAACTATCAGCACTGAGCTTTATTCTCGGCAGAAATGGATCATTTTAAAATTTATTGAAGGAACATCGTAGGAAAACAAAAAAAGTTTGGGGGTCAGATGAGAGGTTTTGCCTCAGTGTCGAATTTTGTTTTGCCTCTTTCAGTCTACTGTATTCAGACTTGTCTGTCTAAGCTTCGGACACCTGCAGCAGGGCGTGTGATCCCCACCCCTGCAGTTGGACAGAAGAACTGGTACTGCAGGATGCAAGTGCTGCATTTAATCAGTGTCGCCATGAAGAATCGTGGGGTTACGCATCTTTAGTGCTTCAAGCAAAAATACTGTAGATTCTGGCATGGGAAAATGACAGGAGTGGAATGAAAGTGTAAAGTGGGGCCTTGGGATCCACACTCACTTTGTAGTACCATTGGTTAATTTTGCATGTTAATTAGACTTGTGAATGATGACTTGTGGAATTTACTACCTTGTGAGGTATTCATCTGTGAAAAACTCATCTTCTAATCACAAAGTTCCAGTGTCTTGGAGAATCTCAAAATCTTTTAAAGTCACACTTGCATCACGGCTGTTCTAGTAAAAATGTAGCTTTTATGAAAAAAATATATGAAGCAAAAGGATGATAAGCTCCAGAAATGGTAAACAGAATGGGGAACTAGTGAGCTGGGGTAGAAGACACGAGGATTAGTAGGTGGAAAGGAAACTTTGCAGAAGGAAAAGAGTGGGAGATGGCAGAGAGGAGAAGTGGAACGGGAGGAATTAGAAGGCAGGCGTCTGGGTACAAAAACTCATTGGAGCCCAACCTTAAACAAGAGCTGGGCCTGCGGAAAACACCTACACCCTCAACGCACGAAGGAGGTTATGCACAGGCTTGAGTCTTGTGTTTGCTGCAGCAGCGATCATGTGCCTCAAAGGTACCCACCAAAAAAAAGGGAAAGGGGAACCGAGTGCTGTCCTTTATGACGCACAGAAAGGTTCTCTGGAAAGCCCACTTAAGGGGTGCCACGCAGTGCCAGGAAGAGTGTTGTGGCAAGAAGGGGAACATCGCTTGTACTTTCTCATCACTCTGTGACCTTGATATGCTTTATTATTTTAAACACTTAATTGTGTTATTTAAAACCTCTTATAATTACTCAGTTCTCTAGAGGCATACTTATGGCTTTTGCGTAACAGTCCTGGGTAGGTCCTGAAGCAATTATTGAGGAAATCCTGTGAAATACTATATTGTAGAAGCACTTTCTGGGTTAGTTATAGCATAATAACTACAGGAATGAACATAACTTGCTAGCTTACTGCCTCTTCATACCTGCAGCAGGAAATGGCAGTTCTGAAGGGACAATACAAGGGACAGTACTGCAGTCCCTATCAGAACTGTCTTGCTCCACAGTCACCACCTGAACATTTCTCTTGACCTGAGGGAATGTCTAGCAGTACCGGAGTCCAACTGGGATGCAGACCGTCAGAGGTCAGGGAGCAGAAATGTCAGTCGTTACCATTGCTGGATGATTCTTTGAGTTGAATTAATATTTATTAGCTTTTTAGATACAATAGAAACAGCTATAGGTTGAGTGAGGCGCTAAAAAGTAATAAACCCAAAATTATAAGCCATTTCCAGCCTTTTTTGTTTTCATCTCCACTTAGGGCTATGTGCCGTAATTTCTTCTCTCGATAAAGTTCTTGTGGGACTTCTCTCTGTACTGTGTATTTTAAAGGCTTTTCTTTGTTCTGTTGTAAAAACTTGAAGTGGTGCGAAGCGGTACAGCATGTGAGTGTAGGCAGCTTGCTGTGACTCCACCTTTTCTTACAGGCAAGAAGCCTGGTGTCCATTTGAAGAATGTCTGCAAGGGAAAACAGATATTTTTAGAGGCACCCTCCAGCAGCGAACTGTTTTTTGCTAGTTTATCTCTATGTTTAAACAATAATCAAGCTCTTCCGCTCTCAGTTGGTGATTCACAGTAATTTTGTCCCATACAGGCTCTAGATTAGATGAAGGCAGCTGCGTACATTTGATCAGACTCTCACATCAGCTGAATTCTGACAGGCTGGCAGTGTCCTGTTTTAGCACCATCCTTCATGCATACAAATATTCTGGCATGAAGGTTTCCTAAACTACATGGCTGAGGCTGACCAGCATGGGAACCCTGCTACTGCAGAGAATGAATAAGTGCCTTGCCTACGAGGTTCAAACGATTTTGTTTCCCATTTAAGTTGCTGCACTGGAAACTCGATACATCCAGTTAATCTTCAACGGGCAATCTCAGATGTTATAGATCCACTTATACCTTGTGATGAATTACTTCAGTGTTTGGCAAATATTAAATAACATTTTTTTGTTGACATGGAAGTGTGACCTGCAGGCTGCAGCTGGTCCCAGTGTTTGGTGCTGTTTGTGTCCTGCCGTCTGGCTCTTCCTCCCTCTGTTCTCTCCCTTATTGAGACGCAGCTGGTTTACGTCCATCACAATCAATGGAAGGACATTTCCGAGCTGGTAATTGCTGAGAGGATCCGGTGCTGATGGCTTCTGGAGCTGCCAATCCGGGGAGGAGCTTTTGGCTCCTGCTGCGTACAGTATGTCTGCAGTTTGACCATTTATCTCACTTTACATACTTGAACTGAAAGAAAGGTTTGTGCAAACACTTGCTGCTCATTCCCTGGCATGTCTTTCTCCCCCTCATCCCCTCCCTCCCTCTCTTGCGTGTTATCAGCTATTGCAACAGCACTAAAATGTGTCAAATAAGGTGAATGCTGTTGTCTAGTTCTGAAGTAACACTCCACAGCGACTCCATTCAAAATGTGACTTTGAAATAATCACTGGTTCACAATTATGGGAAAATAAATGCTATTATACTGGTTACATTCTAACTGAGTGTTGAAGGCCCAAACTGTCTACCTTTGGTCTTTAAATGCAGCTGCAGAAAATTTATTTAGGCATTTTCATGCATGTTTCTAAGCTCAAAAGCTGGTGAAGACTGTCTGTTAAGGACCTACAGAAGGAGGAATAACAATGAAATCAGTCTGCTGCTGTAGGTGGTTGAATCTCTTCATTCAAGATATCAGATGATAAAAATATTGAGCGGTATCCAGTCTGAAAAATCCTGCTTATGCTGTGACGTAGGTTCCTAAAAGCCACTCAGTTTCCAGTCTTGCTTAATCCTGTAAGCATCTAAATTCAGTGTGCCTCTAGGCCTCACTACCTAGTTGAAAGCTCCTTTGGTTACTGGATTTATTCACCTGCAAATGCTCAGATTGCTGTTGCTAGGAAATGGGTGTCTGTCTGTCATCTAAAGCAGTTTGGGATTCAAGCTGAGGAGGACAGGTACTCAAATACTTCCCAAGCCCCTTGGAAAAGAAAATGAAAAATGAGATTTCATCAAACCGATGACTACTTTCATTTGACATAATGACACTGCCCATGTGTTGCTGATTAGCTGAGTGTCTAGCAGGCTGACAGAAGGGAGATGCTGGGTGGTTAGCACACTGACAGAAAACTGACAACATCCAAAGAGCATGTGGAGCCCTTAGAGCTCTTAGTGGAGCCTAGCTGGACCTAGCTAAGTGCAGTGTCCACACCCTTTATTTTAGGTTATCAGTGGATAAACAGGAAAAACTCCCTTGGGAGCAGGGATCAGAATAGTAGGTGTCTATCCTTTCCCCTTCAATTTCTCAATTTTTTATCAAGCTACACAGAAATGGTATTGAAGAAAGCTCCTAAAATAAAAATGTTACCCTTCTCCTTCCCTTCCCTTCCCTTCATTTCCTTTCCCTTTCCCTTTCCTTCATTCTCATTCTCATTCCTGTTCATTCCCTTTCTGTCGTGGTTTAACCCCAGCCAGCAACCAAGCACCATGCAGCTGCTCGCTCACTTCCCCCCCACCCAGTGGGATGGGGGAAGAGAATTGGAAAAAAAAAAAGTAAAGCTTGTGGGTTAAGAACAGTTTAATAGAACAGAAAGGAAGAAACTAGCAATGACACTAATAACAAAAATAAAGTGACAATAATAACAATAAAAGGATTGGAGTACACAAAACAAGTGATGCATAAGGCAATTGCTCACCACTTGCTGACTGATGCCTGGGCAGAGCTCCTGTCCCGGCCAACTCCCCCAGTTTATATACTGGGCATGACGTCCCATGGTATGGAATACCCCTTTGGCCAGTTCGGGTCAGCTGTCCTGGCTGTCTCCCCTCCCAACTTCCCTGTGCCCCCCCAGCCTTCTTGCTGGCTGGGCAGGAGAAGCTGAGAAGTTCTTGACTTAGTCTAAACATGACTGAGCAACAACTGAAAACATCAGGGTGTTACCAACATTCTTCTCAAACTAAACCCAAAACACATTATACCAGCTACTGGGAAGACAATTAACTCCATCCCAGCTGAAACCAGGGCACTTTGTTTAATCTGTTTCAACTTTAACTGGTAGCTACTCTCCATCACAAAGTTCACGGCCCTGCTGTCTCCTCTGCTGCTCAGTGCGTGCATAGCTGTACAGGGAGGAATGCTGTCTTCCCGCTTTGGCATCTCCTTTGTTTAGCTCACCGGCTGGTCAGACTGTTCGCATCCATTTGCTTCTCAGGCTCTGTGGAGACTGCGTATAAATCCAACATGAGGTGACAAAGACATCATAAAAAGTTGTGTTTGCTTCAAGACAGATACTGAGAAGTATCTGATACATAGCCACCAGGTAAGTGGAAGTAAATATCCTCCCAACTCTATGGGATAAAGTTCACAATAATCTCTCTTGTTTCTCATCTCATGCCTTCAATGAAGTGTCACCAGAAGGCAAGAACTGTAGTGAACCCCCCCGCATCCTATTTTCCTCATCACCACTTTCATCACTGGTCTATCATGTCAGATGTGTACGAGGTGAAGAACTGAGAACATCACTCTTTTCTTTACAAAAGACTGAGTTTAAATGATTACTATGCTGATCTGCAGAAGCCTTAGTCTATGTATGCCAGTCTCCTCTACCTGGCTGTGTTCTGGTGCACATTTAAATAGTGTGGCATGGTATTTGGAAGACGAAAAACAAGGGTGTCAGTCTGTCCCCTTCTCTTAGACTCCATGCCTGGGTGTGTACAACTCAGCTTTGCAAGGATGAGCCCCAGAAAGAAAGAGATCAGCTCAGTGCTGCGTCTGGTCTGGCTGTGGAAATCCATTCCTGATTCAGTTGCTTGCACATGGACTAAAAGAAAAAACTGTTCTGGAATGACTTTCTGGCCAGAACTGCTCAGTTACTGGAACGTGGCACAACAATATGGAAGGACATTGGTGATTAATTTGACAACTGACAGACATACTTCAGTGCAGCAATCAATTTCTAATTATTATTCAATTACACATATTAAAAATCTCTCCGAAAGCGTGCTCTTAAAGGGAAAGATCTTCAAAACAACAGGACAAAGAACTTCTGTGCTGACTTGTTAGCAGTGTCCGGCAGCTTTTTATGGCTGCAGATGACAACAAATAGAGCATGACGGAGCAAATCAGGCCACAGCAGAGTATCTGGTACCTAAACTGGTAGGCAATAAGGCACGTAGATAACTGATAAAAATACTTGCCTTTTAAAAAATTGGTGGAAATGTTGTGCTTTATTTCTATTTTCAGTAGGACAGAGAAAACTGGAATTCAAGGACCTTCAGTATGATCTAGGACAGCCTTGTTCCATAATTTTGTTGAATTTTCACAGAAAATTTCTGTTTTCCTAAAGTTTTATAGCAGCAGCGTTTGAGTAGAGAAAACACCACAGAGAGAACACTTACAGGATTTCCTACTGTCTAGGACTTACCTGAGGGAATAGAAATGTTTACCTTTATTTGTAAGATATGAAAAATATTAACTGAACATAAATTTTGAAAAAAACCCCTTTTTCTAGGGTTCATTCACAAGAAAGGTGAATAAATAGATTTTTAAAATCCAGACATCATTCAAGGTTTAAATACTCCTAAACTGCAACACAGTTCCACAGAATTTACTGTAGCCAATACTGTCCTTAAGAGAATCATTGTGCATGTGTTCTTACCCTAAACCGAACAAATCATTCACAAATAAGAGTGCGATGTATTCCTCTGTAGGTTAAAAGAATAAACCCCTTAAATGACAACACATTCACAAAACTTCAATAACGACAAAGGAACTGTAGGAACTGATCTTTCCATTGGCACGAAACAACAGCAGGTGCATTAACCCATTTGAGCTCCTTGTGGGGGAAAAAAAAAAGCAGCTTATTCATAAAATTGTGCATTTCATTTTTATTTCCTGGGGTAAACACTGGAATTCTTTGCAGTCCATTGCATTGCAGCCTTGAGGCCTAAATCCAAATATCTGAATGTTGCATGAACATTGGGATGTGACTATGACTGAAGCTTCTTTGACCTTAATGAATGAATACGTAAGGCAAACTGTGCCACTCATCATGCAGGGCTGAATCACACGAAGAAACTAAAAATGATAAACGACACTTTCAGAACTGACTCAAACCACTAATTCTGTAGCAGATAAAGAGGACAAATAGTCACAGATGAATGCAGGATTCAGGTTTGCCAGATTCAATTGACAATAGCAACATTCCTTGGCAATGACTTCATGTGTTAAAGGAAATAGTGCACGCACTGCACACTTTGGACATCAACAAAGATAGATAGATTAGATAGACAGATAGATAAAAAGATAGATAGATAACATGAAAGGGAAAATAATGGCAAAGAACAGAAGGTCAAAAAAATACCTGTATTGAATAGTACCAAAGATCTTTTTATCTCAGTTTTCTCTCTCCTGTAAACTTATGCATACACTTGCCACATTAGCCTCTTTCTTGTAAATTAATAACGAGTAGTTCTGACTGTTGTATCTGGGGTAAGGATGAAGGCTAAGGTCCTTCAGGACTCCATTAGCTCCTCTGCCATCCCATGCCACATGTCACCCAGTCCTTGGGGGCTGTGTGACCCTACGGCTTCCCTCTCCCCAAGAAATACTGTGGCATAGATCAGCTGCCTGCCACTGATTTTCCCACCATGTCTCAAGGCATGATTTTGGGGCAAACCCTGTCATCTGATACAGGGAGGGTGGCGTGACCCTGTCAGTCACTTGACACAGATGGTGGTCCATCCACTTCTCCAGTTCCCATCACTCCATCATCTTGTTCAGAAGTTAAACGTGCAGTAAAGTAGTTTCTTGGAGAGTTATCAAGATTTTCTTGACAGACTTCTCAGAGAAAGTTGGGTGACCACATGCTGGGAAGAAAATTGGATTATGTTTTCTTTAGATTCCATCTTTCTCAAGTCAGGAAATACACCTTTAATTCTAAAAAAACCAGGACTAAAATATAAAGTTCTTGGTCAAGATCCTTAAATTTCTGCAAAGAGATTTTTATGTTTTGTTTGACCTGTTCATGTATTTGCAACTATGCTCCAAGTACAACATGGCTGCTTCCCTTGTGCTCCTGTTGTATAAGCAACTGAGCTGTTGCTGAAGAAGAATGGTTTGTCTTACATATGTAAGTTTCAGCATTAATTCATATTAATGGTTCTGCAAGCTTCTTTATTGTCCAGTGTTGCCAACAATGTTTCTTGCATAAAATTTGATTTTAAAATACAGTGTGTACTATATACTTCACTGTTCTTTATCATAACACTTTACATTCCTCCTATACTGCAGGCTACTTTTCTTATTTAACGTATGTCAGAAAAAGCTGAAAAAGTAGTTTCTAGCCTACCAAAGCAGTACTTTGAACCCCTATCCCAACTTTAAGTGCTTCTTACTCACATCTCTGAAGTGTGAGCGGAGAAATAGGAAACACTACCTGGGAGGTACATCTGGTTTGCAAAGTTCTTTAAAACTCAACCAGTGAGAAAAGGCTGATTCTCTGATTACTGTGTTCACTGGGTACTCTTGCACTGCACCAGGTTTTGATGCACTGTCTGAAAATGAATTCAATTGAGAAAGAAAAAACCCACATTTCAAATGTTTTTATTGTTTAATACAAAGAACCAGAACTGAGCCTCCAGAATTCCCCGTTTGTCATATTTACTGTTCACACAAGGCTGTATTCTGATCTTATTCTTCATACCAGGCAGTGAAATCTCTGACTTATCCCTTTGCCTTTTTTTTTTTACTTTGGTTAGTAGGTTCAAAACATAGTTTCCTGATCAGAGGTTTGAGAAATAAGATTTTTACATAGAAAATATATTGCAGATGCTCATGGGTTTTTTTACTCAACATTCCTTTTCTGTTTTCTTTCGTTTTCTTTCTTTCTTCCCCACAAAATTAGCCTCACGAATGTAATTCTCAAAACCAGAAGTTATTATTCTTTACAGTCAGAAAACTTTGCTGGAAAGAGAACATAATATGACATAAACTATTTCATTTGTTATGCCCTGAAATATAGCATCTCACCTGCTTGACTGAAATAAATCATTAACACCATGAGTTCCTAAATAACTTGAATAACATTCTTTCTGAGAGTATTTTTGATATAGACCAGTCAGGCTGAATTCAAAACATTCCTATAGCTCTAAAAATATACATATGCATCATTTCTCCTGTTACAGATTGGTTATTACACTTGATACTAAAGTCTAGGCACTAGCAGCTCCAATATGGAATTTTCTAACACGTTTGTTTATTTTCAGCTCAGATTTAGACACAATAACACTGGTTATTAACTACCTAGTTGTGCTTGCTCTCTAAAATGCATAAAGCATTTGCTATCCTGTGCTATGATAACCAAAAAAATAAATAGCAGTAACATTGATTAACTCTGATGGTGACGAGGTTAGACTGTGCAATTCAGTGAACTCTTTATGAATATTCTTCTCTACATTTTGGAGGCTTAAATCCCTTTTCTTCTTTGCTACTCAGGTCTGTTTCATCCAACCTAATTGCATACCTATTTCCAGAAAACTTCCTTCAGAATTATAAGAGCTGTAATTTCCATTATTTCATTTTGAAAAGAAAAATCAAACAAAAATATGTGTGGAAGTTTATCTTGACTTTTTTTCCCCAGCCTCTTTGAAATATCAGAATCATTTTCTGCTTGCAAACAGCATGGATGAATATAGTTAGAGCCTACCTCTCTTCTTTAAAGTGTTTTCAACTCGCTCACTGTAATAGCTTCACAGTGTTGAGTAGTTGACTGGCAAAATAACAAGTATTACCTAGTATTTTCACTAAGATATTTCTGTTTTTCTTTTAAGAGCTCTGAAAACTTTGTGATCAGAAAAAAAAGAAAAAGGAAGGTGCTTGTGGATCTTTGGTCACAGGAAGAAACCTGGGAACTTCCAATTCAGCTCCCATTAAAAAAATTCAGTGTGTATGAAAGCGTTAACTGGGTATTTAGTCAAGGGATAGACCGTGTTTAAATGGTACAGTGTACAGCCATACCAATAAAATTGCGAGTCACTAGCTGGAGAATAATAGACAATTTAAGTTCTTTGAAAGTGAACTGGTCACTCGTGAGTGAAAATGGTTTGCAAGCTGTTCTACCAGCAGTGCAAATGATGAATCTATTGTGTTATACATGTGTTTCATACATTCCTGCTCCCTCACAGTTGTTATACCTATAAATGACCTGGGTTCCCTTTCCATATCCCCTCTGGAACAAGAGGCAGCCTGTGGTATGTCTGATTTTGGACTTTGCACATGTTTGTTGGCTGGATAGGAAGCACAAACCAAATAACCAGGTTAACAGAGGATCTCCATCATCCTTCATTGGGAAATGCAGATGGAAGATGAGTGGAGAAATGGAGTAAAAGGGAGGACTTACAGACTGACTTGCTTGCGTGCTCTTGATTTCTGAATGTGGAGGGGTCAGTGAACGTTTCTTCAGCACACATCTCATTGTCTAGCATGGCTTTAGCCTCATATCACCCTCGTGATAGAAAGAAAAGCAGCAGCCACAATCACAAAGAAGGTTAACTCTCCCACAGCCAGGTTCTGCAAGGGAAACCTACCCAAGCAGTGACGAAGCTACTGTGAGCTCCAGCAGGTCCCATGGCATGACCAAGAAACATTATGGCAAACATCCATCTGCCACTTAGATGTGCCTTGATGTGCTGCGTGCTGTAGCATGGTTTTCCCATCAATCCTAATCTTTTGTAGGCAGTTGTAATTGCATTAGTTCAAGTTATGTCATGTCTGAGGGCACAGTTGTCTGAACTTGGAGCTGCTACCTTTAGGTACTTTACTGGGCAATCAGCTCACTGACATTCATGTCCCTTCTTTTTGGAATATGGAGAAAGGCTATTTGTAAAATGGGTTCACCTACATTGCTAAGAGAAAGAGGGCTAGCTTAAGCACTGAAGCCCCTATTGAACCCCTGATTGTCTACACAGTTTAACTGCTTGCTCATTCCCTGTCTGGTTTTGGGTCATTTCAAAGTGTCACAGAATCACGGAGTGGTTTATGTTGGAAGGAAGCTCTTGAGATCACCTAGACAGCCCCCCCTGCTCAAGTAGGGTCACCTAGAGCAGGTTTTCCAGGACAATTACCAGTCGGGTTTTGAATACCTCCAAGGAAACTCCACAACTTCTCTGGACCATCTGTTCCAGTGTTTGACCAGCTTCAGAGTAAAAAAAAAAATTTTCTTGCTTTCAGATGGAATTTCAGGGGTTTTAACCTGTGCCCATTGCCACTTGTCCTGTCACTGGGCACTAATGAGAAGAGCCTGGCTGCCTCTTCTTCATCAATATATCAATGTATATTTTATCACATTGATAAGATCCTCCCCCCATGAGCTTTCTCTTCTCCAGACTGAACTGTCCCAGTTCTCTCAGACAGTATTTATATGAAAGATGCTTCTATCCCTTAATCATCTTCATGGGCCTTTGCTGGACTAGCTCAAGCATGTCCATATCTTTCCTGTACTGGGGAGCCCAGAACTGGACGCAGTGCTGCAGATGCAACCTTACCAGTGCCAAGTAGAGAGGAAGGTTCACCTCCCTCGACCTCCTGCCAATGTTCTTTCTAATGCAGCCCAGGAGGATGTCTGTCTCCTTTGCTGAAAGAACACATTGCTGGCTCGTGGTCAGTTTGGTGTCCAAGAGGACCCTGAGGTTCTCAGTAAAGCTGCTTTCCAGCCAGTTGTTCTTCGGTGTGTACTGTTGCCTGGGGTTATTCCTCTCCAGATGTAGGACTTTGCATTTCCCTTTATTGAACTCCATGAGATTCTTTTCTGAGAAGTTCTTCAGCCTGTCAAGATCCCTTGGAATGTCAGCACACCCATCTAGTATGTCAGTCACTCACTCCATTTATTTTTTTTAAATCTGTGGACTCTCTGAGAGTGCATGCTGTCCCAGTATCAGGTCATTAATGAAGAGATTGAACAGTATTGGCCCCAGTATTGACAACTGATCAAGCATGAGAATGTTGTGGGAGACAGTATAAAAGCCTTAATGAAGTTGAGGTAATACGGTGGGTTGACCCTCGCTGGACACAAGGTGCCCACCAAAAGCCACTCTATCACTCCTCTCCTTAGCTGAACAGGAGAGAAAAACATAACAAAAGGCTTGTGGGTCAAGATAAGGACAGGGAGAGATCATTCACCAGTTACCATCACAGGCAAAACAGACTCAACTCGGAGAAAATTAGCCAGAGAGGCTAAAGCCGAACAGTGTGAATATATGCTACTTGCAGCATTTGTGTGATGTGGCACTAGGCATAGGCATCACTTTCTGGGAATAATATATGTAACAGTGTTGTTTATTTACTTACCATATGAGCTGATGAAGGGGTCGGCAGCCTTCAGGCTCAGCTCCCCAGCAATCCACTTGGCAGCCTATCAGCAAGGCAAGCAAAAGGACAGGAACAGTCAGATTTTGGATGGAAACTTTCAGAATCAGCAGATTCTGAAACCCATGTGTGCTTCTTCACAACTTTGTCAGCCTCATATAATTTCTGAGAAATATTACACTTTTGATTAATCACCTGCCTCTGTCCAAAAAAGTTCCATTGAAAGACTTCTAACAAGTCATATGCATGGTTATAATTTCAAAGAGCCCTACACATACAACAGCATTTTCTTAAGGCAAGGTTTTCTAGAAACATAGAGTAAAAGTCCATTTCTAGGTCACAGAGATGGCAAAAGACTGTTGACATGAGAGATTAAAACAGACTGAAAAGAAGATAAACAATCACACAATATTAGTTACTGTGTTAAACTGTGGTATGAGTCTATTAGCCTACCAGCCTACCTATGGATTTTTTGACATATTTAGAATTAAACTTCTTGATTTTTCATTTTGAAACAATATTTTCCTTTAAAGTGGTGACCTAACTTAAACAAACACCAAGAAAAAGATAAAAAAGTTTAAAAGTGGATGGGAAGTTATCTGAACTACAAATTAAATAATATCTTTCATTGGGAATTGAAGTATTTTATATGGATCCAAAAACCTTCTTTCAAAAGCTTGGTTTAATTTGATTATTATTTTAATTTGATTACTTGGTTCTTTTGGAACTATGCTCACTTTCCCATTCTCTGTTCTTTTTTGTTATTCTACTGAACAAAAATATGAATATTCATACAGTTCTTTTCTGAGATGACTTATTTCTCTGTGTATGTTCCAGTCCCAACCAGAAAAAGCTGAGATTGCAGCTTTCACTAGGAAAATACTAGTACTACAAAAGAATACTAAGAAGCCTTTTTTTAATTATTATTATTATGTGAAGCCATTGAGACAAAATTGAAAGCTATTGAGAGAAAATAAAAAAATCCAGCAATTACCACCACTCCTTCTCTTACTTGATGCTAGATTTTCTTAAGGATGCCTTCCTTTTCAGTACAATTCATTTTGATAACTCTCTCCTCTGCCTACCAAAATTTTTAACAAATGATATACTATTCAGTTCCAATTCCAGATGTCAAAACTTTTGTTGCTTCTCTTTCCAACCTGAAGAAATGTTTCTATACTTACAGGCTTGTTTAATTCTTCCACCCACATCAGTTGATCAAATAACAGATATTACCTCTGTCTGCAAATACTGTCCTACCTGTATTTTTTTAATTACCATTACAGCAAAATAGTACTTTAGAGAAAGACATTTTCTAGACAGTATTTTGGAGAGCATCTCTCTCGCTTTCTCCGTTGACTATAGGGTAATGCAAGGGACACTAGTCTCCTAACTAACAGGCACTTCGTGAAGTAATTTGAGACTAATCTGTGCAAGATATCTACTTAAATCCTGATTCTTGCTGCCTCACTGGGTAACCAACTATTCAAGAAACTCTAAAGATTTCTACGGCACATGGCCAGAATGTCAATACAGAAAAATCCACACTGTTGAAGTCAGAACACAGCACTGATTTCATTTCACATTTTAGACATATAGCTTTTAGATTGCAGAATATACTTCCACAGAAAGAATTCCAAATGCCTGAACTTTATCTAAGGGTTTCTTGTCACCAGAGACCCTAGTGGGAGGATGCCTCAGCCTCTGGGGACTTGCAGTCTCACACCATTGTGTTGCAGTTTCCAGATGCACATTCCACTCAAAAGAGGGTGAAATCAGGGAATGTCGTCCAACATGCACCCTCTGTGATTTGTCATAGTCACCAAGAAATCACTTTCTTGTGATATTTTAGGCAGAATCTCTTGAAGCATGTAAAAAACCCACTGCTCCTCCATGCCCTGAAATTGCCTCTGTGGCAATGCTGGAAAACTATCTCTGCAATCTTTCAGGGGGTCTGTGTGGTTCTGCTTTCTCTTGTACTCATGCCTGTCTGAACGCTTGGCAAAGTCAAAGGAAATTGTAAAAGGAAAGCCTACAGAACTTAACAGGAAAGGTGAGACAATGGCACAGATAAGAGCTTCAGGTTCCCAGCTTCAAAGGAGTTCAGATAACAATGGCTAGGCCATCAAGCGATGGGAAGCATTTGCCTGTCTGGCTCCATCTTTTCTGGGATCAAAAGACATGGAAAAACCTCAAAGACCCTTGAAAAGGGAGGGGACTCAGGAGAGTGCCCAGATTGTGTCAGTGAAAAAAAGCTGGTGGGTTCCCTTCTCCCACATTAAAGGGGGGAGTAGGCCACTTCTTTTGACACAGAAATTGGGAATAAAGCAGGCCCTCCTTTTGATAGGGTGGAGAAAACTTGGTAAATAATGCATGTGGGTAACATAATTTGAAAAATAATTTTCCCAGTATTGCATTCCTTCTGGCAAAAACCCAAATGCTTTTCTTGCCATTAAAAATGTTTTCCTTATTACTGTAGAAGATACTCAGGCTCCAGGAAGAGAGCTCCTACAATGGCCTAGACTAGTTATATCTGTTGCTTATTTATAGCTAAGGGGATGATAAAACGTCAGAGAATGTATTTTGGGTACTTCTCTAAGAATGGACTCAATAAAGCCTGTCACTTTTGAGGGTGCATTCATAAATGGTTGGTAGTGTCTTACACTATGTATGCCACTCTGTGCATACTAGTAAGAAGACCATGTAGACCACGTTCAGACAGAATATTTGTTTTCCCCTCAGGAGACTCCTCTGAACACAAATATTGTGGTCATCAGATCCACTCGCCCGGCATGCAGAGCATTTACTGCTTTCTCATAAATGTCTGCAGCCCATGTGCTAGCTAGCTGCACTACAACTATTGATCATGAAAGCATACGAGCAAGAACAGAATTACTCATACTGTCAGAAAGCTATCTGGCTCTGTTTGGACCTGTGGTAGCTGTTACAGGAACATGGCAAAGGTGATGCTGTTTTCAAGCATTCAAGATTTGCTGATAGACTTTTTAGCAATTGCTCACAAACAATCATAATAGATCACCCTTTCTTCTCCAGCTCTTGTTTTAGCTCTTCTCTGTAAAACATTTCAGTAGGAGTTAGTAAACCTGGACTAATTCTGTTGTCAGTGGAAAGAAACAGGTGTCTTCAGAACATAATCATCATCCCTCTTAGCTGTTTTTGGATGAGATGACTCAAACTCAGGAGCTGTGTATGTCTTTTACATTGATGTACATTGGCAATGGAGGGGGAGTCAGTTTACCTACTGAATTTCCTTATGCTCTATTACTTGTCAATATGTTGACTTAAATACCTCGTATATACATGTGATATTAGAGGTCTGCAAACCACGACCCACAAGAAACTTTCAAATAATTATTTTTAGTCTTCAGAAGAAAACACCATAGATTGTCATCACAAATAATTAAATGGTAACTGCAAAGAAGAAAGAAACAGATTCTTTCATTAGTTCACTGGATTAGGAAAACAATAGCTGCCTAACATTGCTGTAGGGTGTATTTAGGTTAGATCTGAAGAAAAACAAGTATGGTTATCAATTAAACGAGCAGCCAATGGGGATTATGGGATCTCTGTCCCTGGAGGTTTTTGAGAACTGGATGGACAAACATCTGTCAGGAGCAGTGAGCGTTTTTCATGCATGATCTACCCCACTGCAAGAAGCAGATGATCTTATCAGGCTCCATGCATCCCTGTTTTCTAAGGCTACATCTATACTGATAAGTCTGCCTAGGATCATTTTCTGGCATGATTCCAGCTAGTATAGAGCAATGTATATCTGTAGTATTAAACTGCCTTGGCCATCCAAAACAAAGTGGCCAACTCTACCCTTCTCAGGATGGACACTGGCCTGTGCCAACTGCAAAATCCTGCCCAGAAATTGCTTGGGAAGCTGCTCATTGATGTCAGCCAAAGTTGTGTGGAGGCCCTTCTAGCATTTGAACAGTGCAGATGATTAACACAATTTGTTCAGGAGCATTCCCTGGCCCAGTTTAATTTACTAGTGTAGCTATAACCTGTAATTCTGTGGCCAAGTCTGTCCACACACTCGTCAGAACTGTTTTCAAATTGAAAAATGAAATAAAGCTCAATGTTCCCTACTGCTGAAAACAATCAGTCTTTTACTACTTGTAGTAGCTAGTGAAGATTCTCTGTAGCTCTCATATTTAGGCTTCTATCCTTTTTTTCTCAGTAGAGGGCATCCTTAGTACAGTCACTTCAGTAGTCTGTATCCATACAGCAAAGAGTGGGAGCAAACTTAATATTGCCTCCAAACTAGACTAAACTGAGTAAACACTTGGTACATGTGCAGATTTATGAGAAACACTAGGTCTTGTGGAACAATTTGGGTGAGTATTCACTTGGACAGGCTTTCTCCTCTTCACCATAATAGGCAGAAAAGGAGAAATAGGGACTGGAAGGCTAGAAAAAACTTGTGAAAATGTCTTGCTTAACCTTTTTTTGAGTACAGAAAAAGAGCCAGTATGAGCATAGAGTCAAACCAGCATATTTAAGTTCTTGTCAGAAGAAGAGGGAGAGATTTCTCCATTTACTTTAATTAAAGTTCTCCACAAGCTCTCTTTTTCCCCTTAGGTTTGGGAGCTTGGCAGGCTTTACGTTTTTTAAAAAAATCCAGCTTGCTCACTAGGCAAATTTTCCCATGCTTTCAAAGCTGTACTGTTTAGCAATCACATGTTAATCTGACCACAGTCTAGCTTTTGCTTTCTTCCCAGCAGCTTGATATCTACTGCCATGAACGTTATACCCTCAGATGTAGGGTAGACAGTGATGTCGCTGTCCAGCACGTAAGTGGTAACGAACTGCAGCACAAGTAATGAATTGATAACATGCATGTGTTCCTCACCCCCAGAGCATATGCATGGGTAAGCCAGCTGCAAATCATTTATTCTACGTACCAAAGCTATACTAAATCAAGCCAAACAATATTGCCTTTTTTTATGAGTGAAGTATTTCCCACGAAGCTGGTAACTTCTATCTATTAGCTTATAATCTATATAACCCAAATGTTTTGCTTTATAATGCTCTGCCAGTGGTAAGCATCAAAAAAATTGAAGACAGTCTCTAGGGGACTGTGTTAACTTAATAACTGGGAGAGCGAGCATGCAACTGAAATGAAGAAGGCACGTCTAAGAAAAGAAAGAATATAAAAGTGAAAGTCTAAATAGTTAAGAGATCTCAGCCTTTGAAAAGATGTTTTTCACCGAGCCTGATCTGCAAAGAGTTACCACCATGAATGTTTTGAAAAGCAGACCGATGTAAAACTTGAATTACAGCCCTTAAATCTACCTGATCTGTATTGCTAGTCATTGGTGGCTTTTACTGATACATTCAGTGTTCATCTAGGATTCTGGTTATATCTGGCAATAGGGAAAAAAATACAGAGGAAGTTTTAAAAAATGTATTGTTTCATCTTTTTCTAACATCTTTATTATAAAGGAGGTTTGCAATCAAAATTATGATAAAAAGTTTAACATTTTTTATTAGAAGCTAAATTTGAATGACAATAATTTTGCTATGATTGTTTTTGATGATAAACTGGAAACAGCATACAGTGATCACTACCACATGTATTTAGACTTGGGTTGGCTAGACTTGTATTCTCCCAGGGAAACTGGGTACTTCAACTGGATTTCATTTTTTAGAATTTATATCTCACTGAGAAATTTCCAACTTAGTTTCCAATCTATTTATTCACAAGAATTCTTAGGGTTTCTGCTAACTGTTGCAGATGTTCTTTGCTAGCCTGGGTTCCGCAATCTTGGAACAAGCTCTTGGGAGAGAAAAGGCCTGTTTTACAGGATCAGACTGTTTACGCACGCTGAAGTCGAAAGGACTAGCTGTATCTTATTGCAAACAACAGCAAATTATCTGATCAGATAGATTCCTTTTCATTACAGGGATAAATGTGCACGTACGCACACATGCACACACAGATAGACACACAGGCACATGCACACGTATGCATGAGCTGTTTGGGAGTAAATCTGAGAAAGAAAATGAGGGAGGGATGAGGTTAGAAAAAGTTAATGGGAGAAAAATAACCCCCTTGGGCTTAACTCTACTCCTGTCAAATAGTAATAAAGGGGTTTTGTTTGTTTTGTTTTGTCTTGTTTTTCCCCCAATGAAAACAGATGACCGAGGCCTGATCGAGTTCTCAGCAAAATTATTGTGAAAGCTAGAGTTGGAGGTTGAGCAAAAAGGGATGCTTGTTGGTGCTTGCCCAGAGAGAGAAGCTTGAAGGTTTAAGGCCTAAAACAGTAATGTGACATTAATGTCAGAAAGTTTGGACTTCTTTATTTATGAAAAATTGTCCATGTCTCCTTAGGTGCAGAAGTTAGATGGATGCAGTGGTAACAAAGGACCCAGTTTCTCAGAGATTCTTAAGAGCTGCCAGATAAAATTAGGGTTTCATGAAAGGCTGAGAGAGTGCAGACGCTCATAAATAATGATGCTGTCCTCCTTCCTTCAACAGCGCTGCAGTGGGGCTCTTCTGGCAGCAGGCACTGTGTTAACACTTTTAATATGCTTTAAAAATGAGTTTTATTTTTTAATGAAAGTCTTGCATGTTTTGAAAGAGATTTTTTTTTTAACGGAAAAACAAAAGTTCTTTTTGTTAAAACAATATAGCCATCTCTTCTTCCTCATCCAGGATGTGGAATTTCTCACTTGAAAATTCATAATGAACTGCATAAACCACATAGTCATGAACTTCCTTGGAGTCACTCTGTCTCCCAGAGGTGCATCTCTGGATGTCAATTGTACCCTAGGTTGCACCTTCCTCAGTGAGGATGGGAGCAGAGGCGCGTCATCGTTTGTCGGTTGTTGTATTTATAGCAGAGGTTATGCTGTATCGTGCTGGCTCTGTCACTGCAGAAAGCTGGAAGTGAAGAAAGGTGACAGAAAGGTTTCTTCTCTAATCCTTTCTCCCAGCCCCAAAATAATCCAAACATTTCTTCTTATAAACATGAAGGTTGCATTTCATTTAAAATAATGACAAAATGCATATCTGTGTCAGGCTGCAAAACTAACTGCTCTATGGTAATATTTTTCTGCCCTAGAAAACAGGTGTTTGCACTGGCCTAGGCATTGTCACATGAGTCAGATGACTCAAACCAGCTCAGTGCAAATGAAAGCCAGGGGAAAACCCCTTTTTGGGTTTGTTCGTTACTCCTTGTCTGTTAGAAGAACAACTATTCCACTGACCTTTTTTAAAATAGATACAAAAAATGCAAGCACAAGGACAAATCACCAAAAAAATCACAAGCCCTAAGCAAGCATATAATATTTGGCTGAAATCACCTTTCTATTTGAAGTGAAAAACCCCCAAACAATTGAAGCAACAACAATAGAGAATCTTCCCTTACTCTGGAGTGCTGGCATCCTCCCTGCCTTTTGGTTTTGTTTCAGAAGGAAATCCACCTTCCAGGCATTCGGCCCCAGAAGCTCCTTGGAACAGGTGGTCTCTAAGCTTCAGCGGGAAGCAGCAGGCTGAAAGGGAAAAGCTCCCATTTGCCTCCTACCACAGCCCGAGAAAACACTTCGTTATTTGTGTTTCTTTATTGAAATACAGTCTCTTTTATAGCTGAGGCGATACAGACAGCTGTTCCATTTAGTTCAAATGCTCCCTGTTTCTGGGGTAATCATTTAGAGCTGGTAGCTGAACCTCTGAGCACAGTCTGCTTGACTTCTTAAATAGGGATGAAAACCCAGAGTCTGGAGACTGACAGGAACTTTTCTGGTGGTTCTGGTTAATGAATTTAAATTTTCTTATTATTCTTTTCTTTATCTTGCAGCCAGACAGTCTTCCCACAGGAACTGAGGAAAAATAGTAAAACAATTCGTAAAAGCCTGCCTCAAAACAAAATCTTAATGTGCAATGTAATCTCTCCTTGGGTGAGGAGTTTGTTTTTCCCTTGACCAGGCTACATTGCTGCCAGTTCGGTGGCTCCAGAATTTGTGAGTCACATCTTGATCTGTAAAGGAGCTGGGGCACATATATCATCATATATTGCACTTGCTTTTCCCACTGCTACTGTCGGCAAGTGCTGCCAATTTCATTAGCGTGGCTAACGGTTCTAATTTACTTCTGGTTTATATTGGCTTCAATGAAAGCAGATAGAGTAAACCTTCACTTTAGGTGGCACTGGTAGAACTAGATTTGTCATGCCACAGAACAGCCAAAAGAAATACAGTTATTTCTGGAAAACAGGCTTATTTACACGTTATATTCTTGTTAGCGCTATATTCTTGTAGCTGTCTATATTCTTAACAGGCTTGGACACAAAAGATCTGGAGAAGAATTGTAAAAGAAGCAGGCAAAAGTGGAACAAAATAAGCAAAATACTGGAAATAACAGAGAAAACCAACAATTGATACTTACTGAAATACAAAATTAAGACAAGAGAATACTGAAGAGAAAAACATCAGTAACATAAAAGAAGGAATTGAATGTGGTCAAATTCAGGCCCTCTACATTAAAACAAACAACCAAACAAGCAAACAGAGAAGGTAAGCACTATAAAAAGATGCATTCTGGCCACTCCAGGTGTGCGTAGACCCTGCTCTCTGCAAACAGCCAAAGCTGGCTCTTGGCACCTATAAAAACCACAGTTGGACCCCTCGCTTTCCTTGTCACTTGAATGTCTGGGACTTTTGTTGCTATTATATCTAGGTAGTAATTATGTATAAACAAAAATATGTATAATGTGTACATATTAATGTATTAATGTAGTTTATTTTCTCAGGACCAGGAATGGAAAGTACCAGACTAATCTTTTACAACAATGAAGGTCACAGGAGGGCCAAGTGTTTCCAGAGCACACCTGTGTGATGTTAATCAAAATGTTAGTCCCTAAAAGGGAGAGACCAACTGACTGAGCTTAAGACACTTAAGACATCAGAGAAACATTGGAAACTGCTGGGCCTTGCCAATCTTGGAAGACACCACAAAAATTGTAATGTTGGCTTGCGAGATAGGGGGTTATGGGGAATGCTAAAACACTGAAAGATTGATAAATAAGCATATATGTTTTAAAAATTTGTCTGAAATAAACCCAAATTACAGCCTATGCTGAATTCGTAAATCAGCAGTGCTCACTGAAGAAGTGTTAAAGGGAAATTATGTTCTTCATTCATTGGAAAACTGGCAGAAGAGAGATTAATCACTATCATTTTCTTCAGTAATTTCAAGGGGTGTGGAGAAGGCTCTCAGAACAATTCAGATATCTGAATTGCAGAGCACCAAGTGAAAGGAGACAATTGCAGCTGATTTCTGTGAACTGTTGCCCAATGGCAGAATATCTTCTGTTTTTGAGGAACACGTATTCCAGATATCCGTTGCTGGCATTTTGTCATCTACTTCATCGGATGCTGTGCTTCCTGTTTTGGATCATATAGTGAGCACATGTGGTAACTAACTTTTATCAAATCTGACAGCAGACCACTGTTTGATAGACTAGTTTCTGAAAAATGTGTAGAACCTTTTGGACTTAAACACAAGGAAGTTCAAACCCTCTTGGCCATCCTCCAGTGGGCTTTATGAAAAAATACCTCATTGAAGATTATTAAAAGCATTCTCTTAGAAATATCTAAATCAATTTTGAGACATTACAAGTCTATAGCTTGTCTTGCTATAGGGAAATTGTCTGGAAAGTTTAATTTCTTGAAGGCAAATAAAGATGACTTTTCCAGATATCAAGCAGAGGAAGCCTGATTGTGACATCTCCATAAATGCTCAGGTCACAGCTGCCAATTTTAAAGCCAAGAAACACTCTATAAAAGAGGGGTGACAAAAACTGTCTTTGGAAACTCTGGGTTCAGTGTCTGGCTGGGAGAATATGAATCCTAAAAAGACACGACTCTATTTCTACACAATTTCCAGTCTTCAGAGGAAAACCCTACGGAATTTAAAGAGAATATTCGCCTTTCAATTAACTCATCAATTTCTAAAGCAGAGATGTAATTCTGTGTTGAATTTTATTGGATGGAATACAGACTTTCAGAAAGGATCTAATTCTACATTAGTTTCTACAGAACATTTCTCTACATCTTCATTGGCTTCATCTCTATTATATTCTATGGGATTTTCCACATGGATGAGGAAAAGCCCCTTATTACCTGAAAGAAGGGAAACCTGCCCATTTAAAAGCCATGGGGTGAGGCTATGTTTGTATGGCACATTTCGGCATCACGCAGAGATACTGGAAGCCGCCCTGGATAATCTTGCTGGGTTATGGGAAGCGTTATAGCTGTATTAACCCAGGACTCCACCCAGGCTCATGTTGTTTGCTTCTCAGCTGAGTTTATTAGCCTATAGAAGGTGGTGTACTGATGCACGGAGGCTTTTGGTGGTTCCACAGTAACCTATTTAGATCTCACTTGGCCTTTCTGGGGCATCACATCCTGTTAAGCAGACTCTCCAAAAGTGGCTGGAAGGAAGAAAACACTTGCGTGAGAGATGACTCATCCCATGTAAGTTAAGTTCACTGCATCCCTTATGGAAGGTGTCAACAAATGGGAACGCCAAATGCAATTATTGACTGTTGATCCTGATCTTAGAGATTATCGTCCAAGAAATAAGCAGACTCATGTACAGTGAGGAGGAGGAAAGTGTTTCTACTGTGGTTGAATAGGTTAGCCACAGGCCTAGCGATCTGATCTAAGGCACTTGAGCTGAAATTTTCAAATGCCTCTGCCTTCCCACTTGTGCACTTTAACACAGTGAGAAACTAGTTCTTCCACAGCATGTATGAATCTGGTCCCAGACTATGTCTGAGATTTTAAAATAAAAGTTTAGAGCTTCCTAGAATGTACCTAGAATGAACGCTACGTATCATAATTCACACCATTTTGTGGCGATTTTTATTATTCTGAGGGCAGTCTCCCCATATCATACAGCTTATGATTTCCAGTAGTAACAAAAGATTATTTTTTTTTCCTGCAAGTGGCCGGATGTTTTATCTGTACATTGATAACTGCAATTTCAATTTAAAAATTCAGCCCCTTTGCAAGAGCCAGGAACTTTTTCTTTCACCACATGTGTCTGGATTCCTTTACATTATCCTAACACACACACAATTGTCAAGCTAGACTTTGACAATGAAATTAGTGTCATGGATGAAAAAACCAAGAGCTTTAGCCTCTAGGTGCACCTGTTTACAGCAACTAGGCAGGCTCAGTGAGGGGGGGTGTGTGTGTCAGTCTGCTACTGCAGCTGTTCCATTACCATAAAAACCATAGTATTTATTAAGTTTTAAGCCTTTCTGAACTCCGTAACTTTGGCTTACAAAGGGAGGCTGTAATGCTATGTCTGGACTGTGATAATAGTTCAGATAACGATCCAGCATGTGACTCCTAATGACAGCATTAAGTCTATTGGAAGGAACTATATCAAACTATATGCAGTAAAGCAGACAGCAAATATGAACCATGAAGAATTAATGATTAACTACTCGCTGCATGCTTCACTATGAACAGCACTGCCATTGAAGGAGTCTGCAAACTCCGCAGAAGAAGTTAACTCACGAACTGGAGTTACACAACAAGATAAAAAATCACAAATGCACTGCTTAAACTTTGGCTGTGTGTTTTTCAGTGCAAAGAAGTTATTTCCTTTGCCAATAAATGTCAGGTCCTGTTCATGTCCTCAGTCCTGCAGATGATTTTATATGGACAGGACACCCTTGTGCCTTCAACAGCCTCTCCACACACACTGAATTTAATGGCAGTTCCGAGCATGTCCACATGGATTCAGCTAAGCCGTAGGAGTTCCACTTACAACAAACAACCAAACTCTTAGATGCTGTATTACATCTTCATTATTCTTTAAAGACTGCTTGTGGTTTTTCTTTTTCTAGGAGAAAGTTGTGTGGGATTACACTCATTAATCTCCCAGCATTCTGTAATTTCAGCAACCCGTAACATTTGAAAGCTGACTTTGGAGGTGCCGCCTTGTAAATGACTTCTTCTATGCTAACATCCACAGCTTCAAACTAACATCAGTGAGAGAACTGGCTGGAAACCCTGGAGAACCCAACGCCACGGCTACTGCCAGGCTGTGAAGATGACGTCCGCCTCCCTCCGTTCCTGGCAGCGAGGAACTGCTACCTTGCAACTTCTGTCTTACTTTGTGCAAGGTACAAATCTTGTCTCCTTCGGCCCTGGGAATTCAGTGTGAGCTGGAAAAAGTGGGCAGGAGCACCTGCCTCTCCCAGAGACAAAATCCTGCTGTCAGCTGGTGTGTTCTGGGTCACCACTGTCCATATCAGCAGCTTGAGGGCCAGCCTGCTCTGCTGCAGTGCGGGGCAGTGTGCGCTGGGGACCTGCCTGGCCTGTGAGACCCCAGGTCTGCACATCCCCAAAGGTGCGCTGCAGCTGAAATCCTGACCTGCCTCCCCAACCCTGAGCACCAGGGATGCACAAGTGAAGAGTGGTGCTGTATGAAACTCCTTCTGTAATCAATGGAGGAAAATAGACAACCCCAAAGGTCAATTCAGCCCGCCTCAGATTTAAATCGCCTAACTGCAGAAGCCTGCATTGACAGTGTGTAATGATGAGGTTCCAACCTTAAGGCTTGCTGGAAGTGCATGGTTGTTTACCAAAGTCAAGTGCCAAGTACAGAAAATATGTTTATGCCAATACTGTTCTATTTATGGCACTTCTATTTATCTTGCAGTTGTGAATGGGCCTAATGAAAATGAAGATGAGCTCCAGCACATTGAGGAAAGTAGGTTATGATGTTCTCTTCCTAAAACTACAGAAAATTTTCAGTGTTAAACAAGAAGTACTTAATGATTTGGGTCAGTGTTTTGGCCCAGACTGGTGCAACTCTTGATTGCTCCACCTCCTGGCGCTGGATCCCATCACTTTGTAACCAGCACAGTGCACGCTGATTCCATTTATATTCTTGCAATGGCTTTTACATTTGTTTTCTGTTGCTAGACCAGCAGGAATTTGAAGGACTCTGAATTAGCTATGTTTTATGACAGGTATGAACACCTTAACCACCTGTGGTGGGCTAACCTTGGCTGGCTGCCAGACTCCCACCCAGCCGCTCTCTCACTCCTCCTCCTCAAAAGGATGAAGGGGAGAAAATAGGATGGAAAAGCTCATGGTCTGAGATAAGGACAGGGAGATCACTCACCAGTTACTGTTATGGGCAAAACAGACTACACGGAGAAAATTAATTTAAATTATTGCCAGTTAGAGCGGGATGGTGAGAAACAAACTAAAACTAATGCACCTTCCCTCTCCTCCCCTTCTTCCCAGGCTCAGCTTCACTCCTTCATTCCCAGCTCCTCTCCCTCCTCTCCCAGGAGTGGCGCAGGAGGATGGGGAACAGAGGTTGGGGTCAGTCCATAACAGCTCCTCCCTGCCACTCCTTCCTCCTCACACTTTTCCCTTCCTCCAGCATGGGTCCTTCCCATGGGCTGCAGTTTCTTTCAGGAGCCTGCTCTGGTGTGGTACAGGGAAATACCTGCTCCACCGTGGTCTCCTCCAGGGGCTGGCTGCAGGGGAATCTCTGCTCCAGCCTGGAGAACCTCCTCCCCTCCTCTGGCCTTGATGTTCCCTCTGTTGTTTCTCACTCTCTTTCTTCCCTTCTCCACTCTCTGTCCTGGAGTTTTTTTGACCTTTCTTAAACACATATTCCCCGAGGCACCACCACCACCGTGGCTGCGGGGCTCAGCCGTGCCCTGCGGTGGGCGGGCTGGAGCCGGCTGGAACCGGCTGCGTCTGGCCCGGGCAGCCCCGGCCGCTCCTCACAGAGGCCGCCCTGCAGCCGCCCCGCTGCCAGCGCCTGGGCGCCTATACACAGTACAGCTCCGCAGAAGCCCAGATCCATAGGAAGATTTGCTCTTTTCTGTCTCATCTGATCTAAACATTGCAGGCAATTTTATCAATATGCAAATTTACAGTCACGTGTGGGAACTCGCGCCTATTTTATTCATCCAAAAGTCAGGTCTGTAGTCTACAGTTACCGATCAGGGTCCCTCTACAGTCAGCACAGAGAGACAGGCACCTTCAGATGCATGTTCAGTACGTGCTGAACTATGGATGGATGGCTGGGCCAGACATCCCTTCAGCAGGCTTGTCCCTCTCCCCTGGCTACGGAGGTAGACGACACACGATATTATTTCATTCTTTCTCTTTCCTAGAAGCTGCTGGGTGTCTACTATAAAACACCATGTTTCTTTGCCTTTCAGAGAGGAAACAGCCTTTCCTACATGACAATCTGATTTTAGTGCTCCGTGGATCAAACAGCTTCTAGAATTTCACTAGCACGGCAGTCCAGCATTTCGTTACGGAGATACCACAGCAGGACTTCATGAAGTTTCACGCAAGTTTTGGAGTCTTTGGGTCTTGGGTATGTGCATGCATGTGTGTATGTGCATGCATACGCAGGGGTGTATGTGTGTGTATTTGTGTGTGTGCGCATACACTGCTAAAGGGAAGAGATTAGGGAGTGGTTTTGAGTGCAAGACCTGTGATCATCCACCCTGGTCAACAAATAGCACTTTGGCTCTGTTTTGGACCTCTCCAACTAGCTGTCTCCAAGACAAATCTTCTCAGGAGGGCCCAAGCCAATTGGTGCCAAATGACTTTTGATTTAGCAGCAGAGACACAGCTATTGCCTGTGCTATAGCAACATTAGATTACTGTGTGTTGAATGGGCCTGAGGTACAAATAAAGCACTGGGTTTCAAGGAAGAAGTTAGGAAGTGTTTTTAAAAATAAGGATGTGGAATGATGACTCTATGGGAGAGGTCCAGTTTCTCAAACAAAGGCATTTGGAGCCATTTGAGATGCCCTGAGGTACCAAACATGTCCATTCAGTGCTGGGAAACATAGCACAGAGCCTGTGGGGGATTTGCTTCTGGCACAGAAACCAGGCACCCACTGGGCTATCCTGCGGTGCCTACAGTCACAACAGGGCTGTATGTTTAGGCAACGGTCTCATGCACTTATTCCTTAATCACAGGTTTACACATTTTCTTTAAGGAGTTGATTTCAAAATCTGGTTTTTCTTTTCTTCTTTTTCTATATAGCTATTTAGGTAATTATTATATCCTTACTGAAAATGAGTAGCACTTTGCATTATGAGTAGACATTGGTTTCAGTATTATTTACCCCCATGACAACTCTGCTGATGAATGTGAGAATGGCAAAACCAGGACAAAAATCAATGCATGAGAAAGGGGAACTGTTCCTAATATTCATCATTAATTTGAATTCTTTTTCTTTGAAAATGAATTCTTTTTTTTTTTTTTAAAGAATTTAGAATCAGCTAAATCTTTCTCCAATCTGCTTTTTAAATTAATCATTGCTTTGGATTCTCCAGTTTTATAAATGGGGAAAAAAAAAATCATCCTTGCATTGCAAAACCACATTTTCTTTTAATTTAGTGGGTGCTTTCCAAAGCAGGAAGTTAAGAAAATAAAGCAACTTTACAGCCAGAGTAAGATAAATAGTGCTGTCCTAAGAGGGAAAGCTATTTATACTCCCTTTGTATTTATATTTCCTATTCTATCCTCTTCCCCATTCCACTGACTGTAATTAAAATCATAGCTTCTGAAGTAATTTTACATTTTCTTTCCAGTGCTAATGCTGTTTTACCCCCTACAGAAATTATAATGATGTGATTGGTAGTGTAGGCAACTAAAAAGGACAGCTAACACTTTAATCTGTGCCGTTTAAACCTGCTCTTTGTAGGCGAGTCATTATGATGAAATAGGTGATGGTTTCACAAACGTCTTGTCATGAGTAGAGTCTTGATGTTGCACATGTTCTAACAATTATAGAGCTGTCCAAAAATACCCATCTTTCTGAATGTGGGTCCTCTTCTCAGAAGAAGGGGAGGTGACCTGGCTTTCAGCTGGGATGGAGTCACACAGCATATGTGTTGGATCTTTGCTCAGTCTGTATAAAGAAATACATGCTTAGGGTTCTTGGTTTGTCTTCTGGAGCTCTTCATAGGCACATATGTCTCTTCACTGAGAGTAGGGGGAAACGTGTTGCAACATTTATCAGGACTGTATTGCTACTTATGGTGACACACATCAGGTGTAGGCACAATACACCCTAGAGCTGGGTGCTTAAATTAGCTACCCTAGACCTGGATATAGTCTATTATATAAAAGTGGTGCTATCTTTGTCATCATCAACAACTTAGCAAAGAAAAACCTGGAAATAATTCTCACTCATGGACTCCAAGTAGCTGGGATCAGGTAAGGGACAAAGACAAGAAACATTTCAGGGACACCCTTGTCCTCGGTGGCTGTGTCTACACAGCAAAAATGCATTTGTTCCAGCTGATGCAAACCAGCCGTGTCGCTGTAGCCGGGGCTGTAGCGGCAGTGGCACTGGGGCAGCAGCTGTGGGCAGCCACGTGGGCTGGTCGGAGTGGTCCCCGAGTTGTGTCTCCCTGGGATGGCTCACAAGTCTGATGTCGCAGAGAACCAGTTGCTTCGTTTCAAAAGAAAGCCAGAGAGCTAATTAGTGCTTATGAATTAGCTTAAGGACATTAGATAATCAGGAGTGTATGGGGGGGGTGCCAAGACATCTGGCAGTGTAAGAAGAACTATTATTTCCTAAATTATTTCCCTGTATGAGTAATGTGACTGCTGTGGTGGATTCCTCCTGAGATACCTGTCCTGCACCAACTGGCTAGGTTAAGCCTAACAGAGACTCTGGATTTAACTGTAGGTACACTCTGGGCACTGTAGTCCTTTAATGAATCTAATTATGAGGGCATTCATAATGTGGTATTGTTTACATGTGGTGCTGGGCAGGAACTTCATGGGACTGAAATCCATTAATACAAAATGCACTGATAAAAAATAGCGACAGCATTACCCTGATGTCATAAACTCACACCTTTTGGGACTTACGAGTCACTGTATGCAAATGGAAAAAACAAACTGAAACAATGCAGTGTTAATTGGCAAGGCTTTTTCAGGATGAATAAATGTTCTTTCATACAAATCCAAACAGTGCCAGGCACAGTGGAGGCTGATCCCTATTTAGGATCTACAGGCAATATAGGAAAACTGCACGGTCTGAGGTTGCCTCGTCACACTCCTTCAAAGGTGAAATAGAGGTGGCAGAGTTAAATCCCTCAGAATACCGCAGCTCCAGTAAGAACAAGCACTGCCCAGTGTCGAACAACATAAAGAAATGCTGATATAAAACAGTGAAACATACCTTTATCCATCCGTCCTCTAAAGCCAGTGACTGGTTTGAGTAAAGCTCAGTCATACCTAGAGCTTTTCCAAATCAGTAATGTGCGTAAGAGCTGTCTGGCAGATGTGGAATAAATCCAAGACAAATGCAGGACATGCTGGACGGGCTGCACGTGCAGCCCAAGGGGCAGTGCTCAGGCTGCCTGTCTGCTCCTGCTCTCTGGAGGTGTTAGGTGACGGTGGGTGGCCAGAGCGGGCACCTCAGAGGAGACGGGACCAGGCTGTCGTATGGCTGGCAACCCCAGATGTAAAGCTTTTGACCTGTGCCAGGGCTTCCAGACATGCCTAAGTCACAAACAAAACTCTCAATGTATCAGAATACACCTAGAGGGAGTCTCTCAGCAGGAAGGGGGGGGGGGAGGGGCGGGGCACGTTCAGAAAAATTTGGAAAAACCGGCTACGTGCTAGAGTGCCTCCAGACAGGGACATGAAACAGATCTCAACTCTTCTCGGTGTTTTTGAGGCTAGAAGAGTTCTTTTTTAAATGTCATTAGGTTTTGTGAGCTTATAAACGTTAAAACATGATCAAAGTAACAGTTTGTTAATAACATGCTCTAGAACTGAGCAGTGATTCCTAACTGCAAAATGGGTAGTACTCAGCCTGGCTTTCTGATTGGCTTTAGGGAGCTTGAATGCATGGCCTTATTTCACTGCAAAGCCCTGGCAGACTTTGCACATTAAAATTCTAAACTGTCTAAGTAGGTGTGAAACTAATTTTGTGTTTATTTTTTAAAAACCACCTATGATCATTTAGGGCCATCCACTTCACTTTGGGAGGCCCTTACCTAGCTGCAGGTGGGCCCTAGGAGACAATAAAGCCCACCTCAGAGAGGATAATTTCTTGAATATCATAACCTGAATATTTATAGCTTCTGGAATCGTTGTAGCTACTTATCCATGTTTCCAGCCACAACTTTTCTTAATAAGAAGGGCTTTGAAAAACTTGCTAAATCTGGACATAAAAGGAAACAGAAGTTTTCCTAGTGCAGTGGAATTTTTTAAAAGTCACATAGTAACTTTATTGATGAAACAAGGAAGAAAGCACTTTTCCACCAGACTTTGCAGAGCTTATTTACAAAACACAAGATTTTTTCATTAATGTGTAGGCAAGGCAAAGTCATGACGAGGTTTCCTGCAGAGTGAGGACGCTTATGTGGCTAGTCATTTCATCAGCGGGTTATCTTACGCCTTTGCCTGTGGTGTTTTAATATGTTTATGAGACACAAGCCTTGGGGGGGGGAAAGAACTTTCAAAGAGAGATGAAAGAACTCAGAGACATTTTGGCATTTTAAAGTTTTATTTAACATGTGACAATGCATGTTACATCCTATTTACACAAATGCAAAAATGTTTGCAAATCACCTTGTGCATCTATAATCCATGTCTTGACTGACTCTGCTTTGCAGTCCACTTAGTCACTGACAGAGACAAGATCCAAGTAACCAAAATTGGTCAGTGAAGTCCAGAGAGCACTAAAATCCCGCTGCCTGACTGGGGTTCACCCTCAGATTCAGACACCTAATTTTGGCTGTCTAAATAAAAGTGTCTGCATGTAAACTAGAGAGCTAAGCTTCTTTTCCTGTCAGTGGAGAAGAGGAGAGCTAGGGCAGGATTCAGTTACCTAAGCGCGGGTATCTGGTGTCACATGAGATGCCCAGGTGTCTCCCACCAGGTTCCTTCTGCTGCCTTAGAGAGTTTCAGGTCACTTGTAGGTGGGTCCTGGGCCTATCTATCAGCCCCATGTGGGTGATCTGGATATCCCAGGCTATCTCAAATGGCACAGATGTGTTAGGCAGCAGACCTGCACTTTTAAGTGTTTGAATCCGGAGCTGCATCCTAGCCTCCCTCCGTTGTTTTGCATGAGCGCACTGCAGCATTCACATAACGTGATCGTTGCTTCTGCTGTTGCGTGCTCTTCTCTGTATTATTTCTCAGTGCTGCTGTTCAATGATTTTTGAGAGGTCAGACCCCTGGCTCTGCTGTCTTTCCCACCACCTACGTAATAGTTGCATGTAGCTCTGGAAAGACAGAAACTACAGCTTTAACAACAGTGTCTCAAGTAGACAAATTGAGAGAGCATATTAATGGTTAGCATGTAGTTAGATCAATGTAGAAGCATAAACATGCACATACGCACGACATATCTACTGTATTGAAGGAGGCGTGGGTGATAACTAATTTTATTCTTAGTATTTATTTATTTCTCAGACTCCAAAGATCTGAAGATGAAGGGAAAGCTAGGATATAGGTGCTAAGCAGTTTTGCATCCCTGTTTGGCATGAATGACAATAGAACTACAGGTAAGAGTGCAGATAAAAATCAGTGCCACTAACTAAACTTTCAGAAACGGAGCCAGATTTTCAAAGATCCTGCAGCCAATAACTTCATTGTCCTCTGCAGGGATGGTAGAATGAAAAGTGCTTCTGCAAATGTGGCCCTTCTTTCTCAGAGGTACAAAAAGATCCTGCCATCACCAAATGGGGTGACTTTAGCTGCTGAATGGGATTTCAAACTTCAAACCTCAAACCTCAACTTTCAGACCTTAAAAATGAGGTTATAAATCATCTAGGGAAGCTGTAATGCCTTATTGTGAATGACAGGAGCTAAGAAGTATTGCAGTTCTGTGTAAGTGTTATCACTATGCGTGCTTAATACGCTACTATGTATGTTTATGTTTACATTACTGTGTATGCTTTTGTTACCACTACGTTTGTAAGTGTAGGGACTAAAAGCTAAAGTATCATTTTTCCACTGTGTTTTGCCCCACTAAATCAGAAGTAATGACTGTAAATGTGTAAAAAGTGTGAGTCAGCAATGCCATTCTCTCCTGCGAGTAAACATTTGCTCTGGAGACCATCTACCATCAGTTTCACAGCTTTGACCATAAGATATTAAAAAATCAAGAAAATTCTCTTTACAACCACGAGGTCTTCTCTCCTTTAAGGGAAAGCTCACAAATAACAGACCATGAGCCAGATCCTGCTGCCTTTGTATAGAAGGAGGAGGCTTTAGTTCTTTAATTAAGCGGTCCGAGTCCTTTTTTTCCGCAGTGTTGGAAAAATAAAACAAAAAGACTGATTGATTATAACAACAAGCTGAACACCAGATGTTTTATGAATATATGGCTTCCCCAGCCCACACCCATGTGCATGTAAGAGAAAAAGAAAAACAAAGGACTGTTTATAATTGTCAGAATATTAAAACCTTTGCTTATTCAATGTTCTTTCTTCCCTGGCCTGTTCATGCAGCCAAAAAATTGATTTATGACATAGACCATTCATTGCCTGAGTTTTGCTTTCCAAACTTGGTAGAACTATTTCATGGCCATAGTCAGATGTCTTTCTTTATGTAAATTTTGATAATTTGGAGGCTATCTTTAAACCAGTTCCTGAAACCGCAGGCCGTAATAACTCACTTAGTTTCATGCACTCTGCTCAGTCCCATCAAGACAAATTGCCGGGTTCGGTGTCCTTTGCCAAAAGAGAGGAACATTCCCTTCTCCTGTTACATAACACTGAGACACTTGAACAGGAGAGACAGGAACCAAGGCTTGCTGACTAGCAGGTATTCTGCAGCCTTTGGGGCTTTCTGCCATGCTTTAGAGTATCTTTTATGGAAATCCAAATACTGTTCTCCTACAAATTTGCAAATGCAGCTATTACTAGTGCATCAGCCTTTCCCTGAAAGAGAGGCTGTGGACCAAAGCTTTCCTGCTGTACCCATACAAACACTTCCATTTGCTTTTAAAGGATTTTTTGTTTCAGCAATGCAAGAGTTGGTCCAAGAACACATTAAAAAAAAAAAAAAAGTTCATCATACTGTTTTATAGTTTCTATAAAAATCTAAGGTTATTTTTCCAGAGTTGTGAAAGAGCACAATCCTTCTTAGGATTCATTACTACCTTTAACTCCTTGGATGACAAGGTACCTGAAAGTGATTTTTTAATGGCATTACTGGTTTAATGGGTTTACTGTTTCACATCATTTGATAGTGTTCCAAAACACACTTCAGACTTCACAGGTTAGTTTGAGTCTGGTGCAGCCACACAGTGAAGATGGAGAGTGAAACTGGAAAGTATGCATTAGCGGGAGACAATAGCATCCCTGCGCAAGGCTGCTGTTAGCTTGAATTAGGATCTTGAGCTGCCTGAATCTATGCTTTGCACGTGCCATACTTTGATGTAACTGAAATGAGAAATGACACTACTGCCTTGTTTAAACTGTGAGATGCCTAAAAAAGGGTCACATAAAATACCTTCCTTTTCTGTTTGAACAGTTCTTCAGCAGTTTTTATAATCTGTGTATTTAAATTGAGATAACTCCCTCAGTATTTTCCCTAACTTAAATATATACACGTATGTGCATGAGTTTAGCTTGGTTTCTGAGAGGAATGAGGCTTAAGCCATCACATGGTGAAGAGTATGTCCATATGTCTTGCTCATTCCTCCTCTGTAATAACTTTTAAACTAGTTGCTATGTGACAACCAAAACTAACAAGCAGGAGATCCCAGAAACACTAACTTCCTACACATTTTGTGCAAACTGACAGCTGCAGAGGCAAGAGAGACCCAAATAAGGGCTGCTACCAAGGGAAAAGCCATTATAATCCAGCTCTGTAATGTCTGAAGGGTTTGCAGGTGACCGGTTTGCACACAGTACTGGCCGCAGCACAGCACATGTTGCTGCTTTCCCGACCAAAGTGCTGGGGGACACGGAGGGGCATCTCGGGACTATGGATGGACACATGGAGTGGGAACACATGAGGAAATAAAGCTAGTTCATCCCACTGCTCACTGAACAATTTATGTGTGTATCTGTATATACATAGCATGATTAAAAATCTGAATAGGTTTTATACGTACTACTGAGGGCAGTGAGAACAGATCTGTCAAGTTGGCAATGGCCAGCTGAGGATCTTGGGGTTTTCTTAGGCAGTATTTAACCAAAGAAGGAGAAAAAGGGGAAAGAGAGGATTCAGATCATAGGCTAGTTATTTCTGGGACTTAAATATTTTGTTAGTTTACTAGACTTCCCAGACTAGACTCCAAGTCTTCATTCTAATGGACAAATCAGCAGTTTCTTCTGGTGCAGATATGGAGACAAGATTCTGTCAGCACACTTATTCTCAGGAAGACCATCAAATAGACTATAAAGTTCCTCTTCAATCTATAAGCGGAAACATCTGATAATACATAAATGTTTATCACTTTTCCACTTAAAATAGAAGCACCAGGACTGCCTTTTACAAACAAAATTTTAGAATCCCTGATATTAAAATGCTAAAAAAGTATATCAGGTTATGCTGTAGCCTAGAGAAAATGCAGAGTATTTTTAGCCCTTTTACTAACAGTTTTGATTTCTTGTTGAAATTTTATTTCCATTCAAGAAAGGGTCACTGGAAGACTACCAAAACCAAACTTAGCACATTGAATTTTAGTATAACCCTTGTAAGAATCCTGATTATCCCTAGTAATAAGTGGAAATTAATCTCCTCTGTTTTTTCTTCTCTATTTTCCTTCCTAACATGAAGTCATGGATTGGAAAAAAACCCTTGGGAACTAGGGTGTGGTTTAATTTTGAGCACCTGATGGCAGTGCACATGATCTTTCTATAAAACTCTGTACTATACAAATCTGAAGACATTTATAGTGCTCCGTAATATTGTCACTGAAAATGAGATTCACAGAATTCAGCAGCTGACATGTGCTAGGTGGTTAGCACAGGCTCAGTTCTTCAGTATCACCTCTGCCAGAAAGTACCATCTCCTCTATTCTTGTTTTAACATTCAACTGTGCTCCAACCCAAATCTTTGCAAGTATCTTGCTTTAAAAATATATGTATAATTTTTGGTGGTGGGAACAGTAATAAGAAAATGCCTTGGACTGGGAGCATAGTTTCCCTATAGGCTCTCTATATATTCTTTGAAGAAAGTGAGGCACCTGCAAAATGCAGTCAGACGTTTTGATGGGTTAAGTCACCCATGCAGTTGAGGAAAGGGTCGTTAGCAGCTGTGTCTGTACCATTGGCACCTCTGTGGGTCGGCACAGTCCCTGAGCTGGGACTGCGGAGCCCCTGCAACCAGCCGCAGGAGGCCCACTCGACGCTTCCCCAGGCAGCTTCAGAAGCCAGGCAGGAGGCTCAGCATGTCACTGTACGTCCCACCCACCGGTGACACTGACAAGGTGGGCCTCCATCTTATCAGTGACTTACCACTGAGGAGGAGAGAGTGTGTTCAGTGAAGGGGTAGGGTTAGGTCCTGGGAGATTTAAGAGTACAGCTGATTTTGTGCATTCATATTCTTCCAATTTCAGTGGGAGCAGTTTCTAAGATCTCCACAAAACCATTACTGGAATCTTTTCTCTGTTCAAAATCCTCAAAGCTATTCAGGTATCAAGCACTCAGTACTTATAAAATTCTGTGCCTCATTTTCCCCTGTGTAAAGAAAACGTAAAGAGTTCTGCCGTGTGTCGTGGGAGCTAAGGTGTTACTGCAAAGGAGCCCCCAAGGCTGTAGGGAGCCGGTGCTCTGAATGTGCATTACAGCCTGCGTTTTCTGCTTCAATCTCGCATCAGAAAGTCTCCTTTACAAAGGGATTCCCAGATTTTATACCTGATTTCATCTGAACTTACACTGAAATATACCAAAATTCCTGAAGATTTCCGTTCGTCTATGTAAAACGCTGCTGTCAGTAACTAAATGTGGATTTAGAGAGCCTACATTTATAGCAACATCTCAAAAACTGGAACTGCTGAACTGACCATGATCTAAAAATATTCTGTGTAGCTTTTCAGCTAGTTTTATCAAGACTGAGGAGCGGACAATGTAACTTTGAATAGCTGAGTTTTTTTTTTTTTAAAGTAAAGAATGGAAAATACATGAAATATCAGACAGTTTGGCAGTTAAAGCAGACAGAAGACAGAAAGCGGAATCATGATATAATAAATACATGAGGGGAAGAAATAGTTCTTTCTTTACTTTTTCCACACACAGGAATATTTAGATGCAACTTCCTTTTTTTAAATGCACCTATGTCAAATGCATGAGGAACCCGATAATGACGTTAATACTAACAAAAGAGGGAATTTGATAGCCTAAAATATGCACACTGTGACCTCAGGTTTATTTTACACAAACCAGATAGTATCAGCCAAAGATAATCTCTGTCACAGAACAATGTTTTTCATTCAAATATAGAACTCTCCTATATATAGCCTGCTTTATTATAAACTTTATTCTTCAGAGATGAAATTATTTAGCTCCTTAGGAGGTATAATATTGTAGTCCAAAGCCAAAAGCACCTTTCAAAGCCTATCACTTTCATTAGGATGCATTTCACTGTTCTCAGTTTCTAACTTGGTAGGGTAACGAGACAGCTATTTTGATTCCATTCATTAAAGGAAAAGAAGAAATCAAAACAGCAAAGCAGTTGGGGAACAACCTTTTTGGGAGCCGGTCCTATGACGCTTTTGTTCTGAGAGCCGCACTGTGCAGAGCAGCCACATCCCCTTCCGTTCAGAAGCACAGGCCGTGGCAGTGCCCACCTTTTGTGCAACAGCCCAGAGCTCAATGCAGCTGGGAGACCTGAGTGCAATAGCGTGAGTGTTGCCTGAATGGAGGAAATCTCCATCGCTCCTCTGGAAGCTGGGCTGCCATTCTGTCAAAGCGGAAAAAAATCCCACAGATCAGGGGGAGAATAGTTTACTCCCCTTTAGATAAATGTATGGGCTGGTGGTGAAGGAGGGACACATGCATTCAAGTCACTTTGCATCTAGCTCATCAGATCTGGGTTAGGACTTTCCACTAGGGAATTGAATCCTAATGACTAAATAACAGGGTCCTTGAGAGAGGCCTTATTCTTCTATCCTCCTGAAAATGGTTCATTTGAAATAAATGTGGATTGGGTGAAGAAAAAGACTAGAGGTTTATTGTGTGGATGGTTGGGAGAGAAAGGTCATTCTTTGACTCCAGTCCTGGTGGCTCCCATTTGCCATGCAAAGCAGAACAGCTTTCCACAGAAAAGCTCATGTGTTTGCTAGGCTGGTTATGTGCTCTGGAACATTGAAGGACATTTTTTAAGCTCACACACTGAATGAGGAAAAAGGAAGATTTGAAAGTTGGCTCCCTACATTGGACAATATTATCCTACCTGGTAAGACATATACCTCTTCTGATTTGTGAATTGTTCCAAATCTCCTTCATAAACATAGCCCCTCTTTATCGGTTTGTTTCGGAAAGACTTAGATGAGCCTATCTGTAATTTTTGAACATTTTCCTCATCTTTTGTGCCAATGTAAATTTGCCAAATCTGATTCACATTGAAGAACCTCTTCCAGGTGAAATAGCTTTTTTTTTTCCCAGAAATTGAATTATTTATTGAAAATAATTCACTTGGCCACCCTATGGTACAGCATTCCTGGCTATGCTATAGGAGAGCATGTATTCTCCTCAGTGCCTGGGCTCCTCATTCCGCGCATTTTCTGAGGCAAGCTTGGCAGATTAATTCCATATTAACCAAAGAGTGTGATCAGAGGCCCAAACACAGTGGAATATTAATATTTCCATCTGCATAAGCCCCTGAAGTGAGAGGTGTGAGCAAGCTGGAATTTTCTAACCCTACAGGGCAGAAGTGTGAAGGGAGAAATTCAGCCAGGCTGCAGCATAAGCTGCCAAGTGTTAGGACAGGAATAAGAGAGGAATCTCTGGCTGCTAGTGTTAATCCTCCCAGAGCTAGCTTGCTGATGGCACTGCCAATCATTCTCAATTTTTTAGTGCACTGCTTTCCTATACGCTTTTATTTATTTATTTATTTCATTTATTTCCTGTAGGATTTAAATCATTAGAATTTACTTTTGAGGCTGTGGATTTTCCTGTTGAATCATTGCGATGTCAAACCCAATACAAGGGCCATGGCCCGATGTTACTTCCTTGCTTTAGTTGACATTTACCTAATACTAAATAAGAAAATTGTTTTTGAGGGAATTTGTTCAAAGATGGGAAATTTGGGAAGTTTCACATACTAACAGAATGAATGAGTGAGAAAAATGATGTAACAAGTGTCCTTGTAGAGGTTTTTTCATCCTGCATTTTAGAGCAATGCAGAGTGTCTGGAACCATGGAGATTCTCAGAATTTTGCTTAAAACAAAACAAAGACCCCTGTTTCTTTTCAGCTTGAAACCACCTGATCCTCATCTAAACCTGGAAGGCTGATAGTCTCTTTGTTCTCTGCTTCAATCTATTAAGTGTACGTGCACAGCTTTTTTGAATCTGCTTACTGCTTAGTTATGACACCAGAAGGATGTTCCAAACTGGTGGTCACAGAATTCTTTTACTTAAATCAAAACATTCTGTGGAAATCTAAATTTAACCATCTTTTCTTTCCCCAAGACTGATAATAAGCAGACTCATAAACTAAAGATGTACAGTATCTCTTTCTAGTACAGTGTAAAGACAGAACCGCATCATATATTTAGGCTAGATGGTAGAGGCCAAATTCAGTCCTCTGCTGCATTCTTTGGGATCATATTGAACTCAATGAGAACCACCTGCACACAGAATTTGACCCCAAAATGAAAGCCTGGCCACAGATTTGATTTGAATTACTTAGAAGTGAGGTAGGCTTTTTTTTTTGGCAGCATTTTTGGAGCAGTTGTAATAGTAATAGTAAAGATAGGACTCTTCTCTGTGGAATATGTAAGAAAATATTTAGAAATACTTTTGAAAAATAGTGATGACCTGCTGTGCTTTACCATCTTTCAAAATGTGTCATTTTCCTGTGGTGTATCGGAGCCATTATGTTTGAGATAGCAGGGCTTTTTGGTGTCAGATGACTCACAAATTCACCTGAGCAGTGGTTTATGAATGGGTTGAGTTGTTAAAAAGCAGAACACTGTCTGGTCTGCTTTGGTTTAAGGAAACCTGTGCACCCACCACACACTGTGGCTAACTTGTTTTAATGTCTTGTTAAATGACAAAACATGCAAGTCAAGGAATTTGCTTTCTACTTTGTTTACAAGCAAGAAGTTTAAAATTGTGACAATTCTTTAATAATAATAGTCTCAAAAAAAGAAAAAGAGAGAATATTTCTCACTGGCTTAAGCCGAATGTACTTCTATTAACTCTACTGCAGCTAAGAGGATGACTGGAGAATTTGGTCTAACATTTCTTGAATTTTCCTTAATTTCCTCAATTAATCATTGTAATAATGAAAAACAAGCATTCCTTTACTTAATGTACACCTGACTGTGCCTGTCAGTGAAGAAAGATGACTTCTGAGGTCAGAATATCTCTGGTTCATGTTCCTTCTAAGTAATAGTCCAGTGGTGGCAGCAATGTCTAGTTGTTAGACGCTAGAAGAAGTACCCTTGAAATATTTCAAATACTCTCACGTACTTGAAAGTGAAACACTCATTTAATAAAAGTGTAATCTTCAACAATGGAAAGTGTGAGTGATTAAAACATGTACACTAATCTTTTGAAATATAGTTTCTCTCTCCTCTTTCTTTGTCCCCTTTGTAACCAGAAAAAAACATGAGTGAATTGTACTGGCAGCTCAGAGATGTGTACTTAAAATTGAGTGACTGGATGCCAATGGTATTTTCAAGGATGTGGGAGACATTGACTTAAACCAAGAACTGAAACCACTAGAACATGTTCTTAGGCATATATTCTCATTTCCCTTCTTCTCTTCTGCTCCTTCAATTCCTCCTCTTCTCTAAAAAAGTGTTTGATTAAATAGAAGAGCTCTCTTGCTTTTTGAACAGTTACCTATTTAGGGCCAGATCAGATACCTTTGCTTAGAATGAGTAGTACCTTCCCCCACAAGAGTCCTTAACATTGCAATAGTACTAATGGCAGCATACAGTGTTCCTTCAAAGTAATAGTATTCTGGCCATTAAAACACATACCTGCTATAAGGTCACCTATACAAGATGTTTCTATTATGTATTGCAAGTGTACAATTATCAAAGGTAGTTTGGACATCCAAAGCAGTGTCACTGCAATAAAAAGGCGATAGCATGAGCTGAGCAAGCTTTCCTAGCACCCTGAACACAGGTGTGAATAATCAAAATACGCAGAAGCATGTATGCCAGAGTGGTACTGGTGCCAAAGGGAGCTCACTTTGGTACATGCCAGAAGCAGGGAAACTTGTCTAGTCCAAGCTTCAGTATGGTTTAGCCACGTACACCCCCCCTGTTTTCCCCATGCAGACATTGGACTAGAAGTTGCAGCGTGGACTGACCTCAAAGTATGTGGCTTGGCTACATCTGAGGCAACTTGCTCCAAACACCTTGCCAGTGAAGGTCACGGGCTCCCAAAGCATTACCTTTGCTTGATTATCAATAAAAGAATAGTTTTGCATCTCTGGATTTGCAGTGATCCTGTGTTCTGATACAGGAAGTACTGGAGCAAGCTTTGAGAGACAGGGTGACAGTGCCCAGAGGGCATCCACCGTCTGGGGAATTCGGCTGCCTGGGCTGGGGGCCAGCATAGAGATGATTTAGGTGTCCAGCCATGACACACCTCCGTGGGGCTACTCCTCTTTTGCTTGGGACCTGCTTTTGAGCCCGGGCTCTCACCCTTGCTCTCTCCCTGAGCTGTACCCGAGCTGTGCCAGCACCAGGTCCTGCATCACCCCGATTTGGACCTTGATGCTGGCACACTGACTCAACTTTGTTGCTTGGCCTTACATCTGGTGCACCCCTATGGCTTTGCAGAGTGATTAATGGGCTCTCAGTTGATGCTGGTCACTGTCCCTGCACTTGCCCTGCTCGGCACGGGTGCTGTGGGGCTGGGTCCCTTGTCAGGCAGGCTGCTGCCTTGCCTGAGTTGCTGTGACCCACGGCTCCCAGGCTGCCTTCCCTCTTGGTGCAGCCTGTTCTCACTGCTCCCTGGCCCACAGCATGGGGTTCGTCACACCCAGCTGTGGGCTTCAGCAGTCCCGACATCGTCTGATCTACAAGTTTGTATTGCCTTTTTAACAAAAGGAGAAAAACAGATGCTTGTGGTCCATCTGACCTATCTTATATGGTCATTTTAGTTGAAATAAGTTCTACCCTGGAAGGGTATCATTCTCTCTATTGATTAAAAAAATTAGTCTAGAAAAAGTCAATCAAACATGAGCATGCACTTTATAGCTCCTGAAATTTGGACAGGTGAGTCCCAGCTACGGTGTCTGTAGCTGTTTCTGACCAACTGTTGGTCAGGTTGTTTGTTTCCTATAGTCTACTCTAAATATTTAGGTTGTTATACCTAAAGTTATTATACATTCTTCACTGAGGCATTTCTTACTGTCTGGCCCTGTAGACCACAACATAATACCCCACAACCTGGGTATTGGGACACTACTGTAATACAAATAATATTAATTTCAGCATTACATCAAATAAAAATATACTAATTCTCTCTGGCTAAAATTATACTAAAGCTAAATCCTAATCTTAGAAGAGCAATACAGCTTAGTAAAAATTTGAACTAATACTTGTCCCCCCCATTTAAGATATGGAAGCACTTTGTACATTCCTGTCAAATATGTCAAATCTATTTCCAGGGAGTTTGGGGTGATAGGGAAGAGCTTGGTTAGTGAACCAAAGAATCTGTGACTCAATCAGTTCTAGCAATGGTTATTAGTATCCTTTTTAATCTCTGTAAACTGTATATTCAGTTTCCATAGCCTCCTTTGGGTCCAGATAAACCAATTACTCTCCTAAGAGAAGGTGATGTTAGCATAACTACCACCATGTCATCTCTGAGTTGACAGTGCTCTCTACTGTGGACAATCTAATTTCTAAATCCAAAGGTGGTATTGTCTATCTACATTTGGTCAAGAGATCATCTCTTTTGTGTTTATTGCATTTGGTGACCTGATGGTTGCCTGCTTGAGGTATTCATTAAAAGAGTAGTTCAGATTTTTTAAAAGTAGATTTGAAAGGCTAGTTCATAGCAAGGACCAGCCTGATTTTGGAAATTTCTGAGAGCGTAACATCTCCCATATATTTGAGCTACGGGCAGCTTCTTTTCCTTGACCATCCTTACCTATCGAGCTGTGTTTGATTTTAAGCCCTTGTCCTGGAAGCTGATAGGTTTCCATTCCAAACAGTCTTTTCTTTGTTTTCATTCTTCTGGAATGTGAACACGGATCCTAAAAGACCCGTTTGGCTACAAACATGTCCAAAACTCAGCTACTGGGGGCCTGTGATGCGTTTCTTTGCTTGCTAGTCATATTAAGCATGTGGGTATAATTTTGCTTTTTGAAAGTTTTGTGCATGAATTAATGAGTTAATCTAAATTAGCAGAGAAAATAATTGGCAGAACTGCTTGCCTCTTGTTAGCCTGAGGGTTCGGAGCAAATGAATGCTCTCAAATCTGCATCTCCCACATGGCATCCCATGCCTGTGCCCACTTGAGTCAAAGGACAAGAAGCAAGTACTCCTTTGAAGTACTACCTTAAACAAGAGATAAGGAATAGTAAACTTAACAGAAGCCGAACTGATGGCAAACAATTCTGTCTTCTCATGCACAATAAGCAATTGCTGAAACTCTTTCAACCTGTGTAACGTAATCATGACAGTAATCAACCAAGCCCAGTCTCTTTTTCGCTCTTCCCATGTTATTCTTTTACTTCAGCAGATCTTCCCTATAAAGCTGAGTGATAAGACTTTGCAATTGCATCCATGTTTCAGGAGAAACAGCCCACAAGGTAATGACAGGTTTCGTCACCATTGTGGTGGCTGTAAACAGCTCCCAAGCTTCCTGTTCCTGAATGATATTGCAGTGGCTTCCTGCAATTACACAATATATTGTCATGCAGATTAGCTACGGGTCACTGCATGGGGATAGGAAACTTCAGAGGTTTCTGTTAAACCTGTCAGGTTGGCAGATCTAACATAATGTTGGGATCCCCTCCAGCATTCCTCTCCGTAATCCACACAGCTTATTGCAGGCCCTGTCTGAGAAGGGGATGTAAAACAAGTTGTACTGTTCCCCTGAGGAAATGCCCAAATGCCTCGTTTGGGAACAGAGTCTGTAATTCCTTGAGGGAAGATGAGGACTGCAGGCTTGCAGGAAGGCAAGCTGAAGGAAACTGTAGGGATACAGAAGTGTCTCTTTTGGGAAGACAGGAGAGTTTGAGATCCTTATGGGCTTGGTCTGCCTTCCTCTGAAAAAGGGACATAACAAACATGCCCGTACAACTACTGTTCTGGGAATGAAAAGAGAAACAATGTCTGGCTTTTGCGTTAAGGTGCCAAGGACAAATCTGGGGAAGAGATGTGCTTCCTTGTGCTCAGAAGCTGGCATTTAACAGTGGTCTTGTGTATCTAAAGTCAGGGGAAATACCCAATAAACCAAAGACCTGAGAAGAAGACATCAGAAACAACTTGTAAAGTTAAGTTTAGAAAGGGTAAGCTGAGAAAAGGGTCAGGGCTAACACAAGCAGGGAAGGAAACAGTCACAGCGTCTGCCTGCGACGTAGAAAATCTCACACATCCAAAGTAAAGGACAATGTGTTTGGAGTACAAACCACATGCTGATACTATAATATAAGCCATGTATACCAAGAAGTGCAAATGCAGACTGCATTTAATGTGGAAAAAGCCATGATTTGGAACTTTTATGACAAAACTAAGCTTAAGAATTAAGCGTAGGCTTAGGAACAGACATGTCATGAGCCCTATCGGAAAGCACAGTGGTGTACTATGGTAAGATTAGACAGCGGTTTTGGGATCTAGAAAAGCTACTTGCCCCCACTCCCTGTCCCTCACGGTGGTGTTTTTGTATATATATAATCAATTAAGTTGTATAGCAAATGTGAGTGATTACAAAGGACATTAGCCACCTTTCGAGATGTTCTTTTCAGAGGACCTTAAAAATGTTTTCTCCTTTTTAATGGGATCATCTCTGAGAGGAGTTTACACTTTCCCTACTTTTGCAACAAACTAATTCCCTATGACAATATCAGCCACTATCTCTATTAATCTTTTCCCTGCTTTTCAGGGATACTGTGACTTACAGGTCTGATAGTATTGTGAGTACCTAAAAAAACTGTTAGAAAGGCTGCAGAAGACTGGACAGGTCTGGGAATACTTTGGTTCCTTTCCAGCTCCTTGCACTGAAATCTTCTGCTGAAGGCAGGAGTTCTGGTCCAGGCACCCTAGAAAGCCCACTGCTCCCTAGTCTGTGGTGTTACTATGGTAGAAGAAGGAAGCATATACTTATATTCCTGCCTTGTTTTAAACACTCAGCAAAGTCATTGATATGAAAGTCCCTTTTTCCTTTTTCTCCATTAAGTGAGTAACCCTACAGAAATTGTTTTTGAAAAATGATCTCCCCTCTCGCTCAACAGATGTCTGTCCCTCCTTTCTGTGTCCCCACATCTGCAATTATCTTCTTGAAGCCATATGGGGAGGAGCACAGGCCAGACATTCAATGAATTGACTCATTTATTAATCATTCATTATCTTTTGTAAGAATGAGTGAATTTACTGGCTTGTGTCTGAACAAGAGTTTTCTGAGCAGATTCTACAAGTCAGCATTTTCTGAGGCTGAAAAGAGCCTGAAGATGAGAAAAGCGCTGTCTTCCTCCATTAACCGTGCTTCCCCCATAATCTGCTGCTTACTCTGAGTAGCCAAGATGCAGTTTGTGCCCTGGCACAAGCTTCGTGCATGCAGAACATCTTAACTTCTGTCATGGTAGAGGACTGTGTTCTAACAAGCTGGTTGAAGCTTATGCTTCAGCTTGTCATGGTATGTTTATTTAAAGGCTTAACAGCTTGCTGTGGTTTCACTTGATGTTATTGTTAACAGGAAGTGTTTTGTTTTGACTCTCTTTCCTTCCTGACTTAGGGTCCTTTTTGCATCATGGCCATCCCCAGACATCTAAATGCACTTTCCTTTGGTCTCTTTCCACATATTCTGCAGTCACATCTGCACGACCAGCTAGGCAGCACAGGGATCACAACAGCTAAAATCAAGGCCAAAATGATCACAGCCTGCCTCAGAGCAGGCTGGCCAGATTTGAAATCTTCTATATTTGGAAGAATTTTTCACATATAAAAATATCCTTTAAGCCTCAGTACTCTCCCTGTCCCCCACCAGAGACAAACACTGGTGAAAAATCTTTTTGGGAAGTATTACAGAGAATTCAGGTTTCACCTGTCATTTCAGTTACAATAATGTGATATATGACTATCTTAAAATGAAACATTGTACAGAAAATATAAATTAAATGCCTGCATTTCTGGAAAGAAAACAAAACCCACCCAAAACCTTTATGTTTCGCTGGAATTAAATTTTAGAGTGGAAGAATATGCCTGAACCAAAATCTGTTAAAGTGAATGGCATGACTCCTCTTGACCCTAGAGGCTTCTGGGTCAGGGCCTGCGTGACTTAATTTACCCCAAAGAGGGCCATTTAGTAGGTAGCTGATTGGTGTAACTAAATTCTGAAAACAAGTACAGTAGCTGCAGTGGGCTGATGAATATAGCTAAACTGCTGTTCTCTAAACAGTCAAATAGCTAAATATCACTTAAGTGGCTTGGCTTAAATTACCTTGGAACAAGTTACTGTGAAAGGGAAATGAAAGCATATAAATGAGTCTGAGACACTTGTATTCATTTGTGGAGAAGTGAGGGAAACAATTAAGATAAACCAGAAAATGGCAGGCGTGTTGAGCCATATGGCCCTTTCCTGTTTCTAACACTTCTTTTGTTTAACTTTTCCAAAGCAATTTTGTCACTATTATTACTGTGGTTGTTTCAGTTTTAAACATGTTTTCCTAGCATTCAATCTTTTCCCCAGCTGCCCCTCTCCTTAAAAAAAAAAAAAAAAGGAGAAAAGAAAAGAAAAAAGAAAAGAAAAGAAAAAAGAAAAGAAAAGAAAAGAAAAGAAAAGAAAAGAAAAGAAAAGAAAAGAAAAGAAAAGAAAAGAAAAGAAAAAAGAAAAAAAGTCCCAACCCAATTAAAAATAAATGCTGGAAAAGTCTTTAAGATGCTCTTTGGCTCATGTTGCCTTTAAAACTTTGCACTGTATGCTAGTTTCTTTTGTTTTTGCTTTCTGCCTGTTTTGCCCAGCTGTTGGGCACTCCTATGTTCTGCTATAGCAAAACAGATGCAGAGTACAGATCACATGGACTGCTCCAGTTGAATGAAAGCAGCTTTCGTCATTAATCCTGTCTATAGGCCCTTTGGCTCTTTTTTTTTAACAAGTTGTCTTTTTTTTTTTCCTTTTTTTTTTTTTATTCCAGCTTTTAATCATGGTTTACAAAAAATTAAGAAATGGGTCTAAAAAAAGTGTGAGAGACAGCAGGCTGCTGTGAGCTTTGAAGCATAAAAAATAAAGGAAAAAAGAAGCTTTTATTGTCAGGAAATGGCAAATACCTAGCTCAGTTTAACAATTCTGTCTGGCTGCTAGATAGGGAAGTAATGCCTTTGGCAGTACATAAACTCTTGTTTTCTTGCCCTTTGTCTTCCGGTGTAAAACACTGTTGAAAAAATCACCTGTCCATTGCAAAGTTAAACTACTGGCTTTAACACAGTTGCATGGGAACTTCGGTTTATTAATGAATACAACATACCCTCTTTGATTTGAATGCTTTCAGAGCGCTGAAAAGATTCAAAAGGCATCGCTTCCTGCACCAGCGGCGTGCCTTTATACATCTCAGTGGTTCACCCCTACCCAGCTGCTATATCTCATTAACAAGCGTTTGGCCATCGCAGCAAACTTCGCAGTGTTGACACTTGAAAGGCCCAGGCAGGCGCTGGCAGGCTATCAGCTATGGCAACAGGAAACTGCCCCAAGACAACACTGAGAAAACAGCAGCTGCAAAAGCCAAAAGCAAAAGAGGACGGAGAGAGCTAGGTGTTTCCAGGCTGCGCTGTTTTCCATATGGGCTGTTTGTGCAGGAGAGCCATGCCAAGGGAGGGGAGGAAAAGAAAAAAGAGAAAAAGAAAGGTCTAATAAGGAGGTTGATATAAGCTCCGTACATGCTAGGGCATTAAATACTTTTTTGTTACATTTTAATGGCTTCCTAAAGTCTATTTTCATGCAAATAGAAGCCTGCCTGTCTAAGGAGTTCACAAAAGCCAGGCCTGGGGCCCGTCTGTGAGCTGGGCTCCCTGAGCCTTCTCTGGTCTGGGGTGGCTCCAACCTGCCACCCTTCCTGAAGGGACACACTGCCCCTGTCCCCTTCCTTGCAGCACATCCCCTCTGCAGACACGCTGGACACTTACATCCCGCAACTTGGTATCATTATACCCTATGTAACTGCGGCCGCAGCCCTCAGCCCCAAACGGGCTCCGTTTCCTGAGTGTCACTGGAGTGGCGAGGACCAAACCTGCTAGTCAAAATGAGAGCTTCACCATGCCAAGAACACCCGCTCTGCCGCTGCCCTGCCCCAGGCAGGGTGTGCTTTTCACCGACTTTTATGTCAGACAGAGAGCTACTGAGCTCAGACCGGGGAGGAATCCTACAGAAGCCGGTGGGGTGAATGCTTTTATCACTGTACATCGGGATGGATGAAGCTCATTGGCAATTGATGACAAAGGGATGAAGCAGTAAAGGAATGGTGACTTGTGAAGCGTTGGAACTAGGATTCTTTCTTAACCATATCGTACTGCTATTTCACATGTGTAAAGGAAAAGTAAACCCTGGATGCTGTTTACCCTACCTATTACTCTGTGCTTCCACGGGTGTACCTGAGGATAGCCTGCAAGCAGGCGCCAGGTTAACTGGCAGAGGTTAACTAAAACTCCTTCTGCAAACATCTGCAGCAAATCTTCAAGTAACCACGGTCAGAATCATACAACTGTAATGAAAGCAGCAGCAACAGAAAGCAAACTGACTTGAGCTCAAGACTCACCACCACCTTAACATTTTCAATGGTCTGGAAAAAACCTCTCAAATAGTTTTAAGTTTTTAATAAGGATCAGTCATTATTTTTCCAGTGGTTCAAATGTAGCGCTAACCATTGCCATGTTTCTTCCTTCGGCTCCTTCAGGGGCTTTGCAGCTGTGAGAGGCTTACAGGCGGATGTTTAGATAATCCAAGTTTGTATTTTACATTTACAGGTTGAAGTTGTATACACTATCACTATTACAGAAAATGGAAACTATTTTCTCAAGCCTCATGCGCGTCAAGCTCCATGGTTTATACTAAAAGTGGATTTTATAGCCTGTTGTGTACACTTTGTGTTTCCTGTGCCAAGGAACCACAAGACAGAAAACCTACAACCTGTGAAGTTCCCCTGCCTCAGACCTCGGCGTGGCATCGTCACCAATGGTTTCCAGCACGGCAGCACATGCTTCCAGCTCTCTAATATGTGGTTCAGCTACGGGGTGACTCAGGTGGTGATTCAGTAGGTGGCAAGCTTCCCTCTGTCAATATTGAACTTATGCCCCACTAACCAGGTAGGCAGCACTGTTTAAAGGACTATCCTTCTTATGGGATACAAGAGTAATGCGGTGACCGACTACTGTTGTTCAAGATCCCACAGCAGTTAATTTTGGCACAGGTGGAAATATTAACTCCTGGGCGCAGGCCAGGTTTCAGTTTGGAGAAATACATTCTGCTTAAGCTTTCCTTTCCCATCCTTATGCTGATTTGTAATCTGGCTCTTCCTGATGGCTTCTTTCCACATGACACAAGGCTGCATGCTCTAATGTGGGAGATGATTTTTCTGGATCCAAGGAACAGGGGATGGTGCTGGTATCCTAAGTCAAGCAGAGAGAAAGCATAGCAGGACTGATGTTAATCCCCATTATTAAAAGGGTCCAGTCACCCTTTGCCCAAAAGTCCAACAACCTAGAGATGTTTGAGATGAGTGCTGGATTCTCATGCGATATCTGTTGGCAAAACAGCATGCACATGACACGGCAGAGCAAATGCAAGCCTACCATGCTGCTTATTACTGCAATACAGGCCACTTGGAAACATCAGTTAATTCTAAAAAAGATACCTTGCTAGTAAAAGCTGTGTGCTGCAAGAATCACATAAAGCTAGTTCTCCTGAATTCATACTGGTTCCATTTTATGTAACCAAACTATGTTATTATTTTATATTTCTGGTACAATATTAAGTGTTGATCCTGATATTCCTAAAAGCTTTCCGTACTTCAGTTGTTTACTAGTTGGGAAGTGGCATTCTTGGCAATTAAAATGAGCAATGCTTGCTCTGCGGCTGGCACGTCCCTGTAACAGAGCAGTCAGCTACCACGCTTTCATGCCAGGAGTACGTGGGTGTGCTCGCCTCAGTGTGTAACTCTCTCTCTTTTGCTCATTTGTGCGGCTTCACAGGATTTTTTTTCCTCTCCTGATCAGATACTTTCATGTTTTGGTATGAGTTATCTGTCTGTGCACAGACCCAGGCTCTGCTCTCTTCTCTTGCTTGAGGAGGAACTGCAGGATTCCCCCTGTGACTTGCAAAACCATATCTAGAATATATAGGGGTGTTTCATGATTTACTTGTCATTTGTGTCACCCAGATGGGGAATTACTGGTCTGATGAAACAGCAAAGAGAGAATTTGGAGATGTAGTGTTATTTCCCCTGGGTGCTACATTAAGACAATAAAACATTTATTGATATCAGAGTTGGTTCTTCATTGTCATTAAAAAACCCACACCAATTTCCAAGCAAAACAGGTTTACAGAAACAAAAAAGTATTTTCTGAGTCTATACTAAGAAGTACTTATTGTTGATTTTGAGAAGCAGCAGAATACATGACAGAATATAGCCTTGCTCTAGAAACATAGAAACAAATATGTATCAGTCCTTTTAGACAAAACCAGTGCTCTGGCTTGCTCATCGGACAGCACTATTTTAATTTTATACACATGAAGACAGACGCGTGAGAAGTAATTACCAGATGAGAATATCGCCAAATAGCTACTTTATTGTATAACTGCAATAAAGTATATCTGAAAAAAACCCCACTGTCAAATAGAGTGCAAGTCTGTGTTCTTGTTTATAAAGTCAGATTTTTTTCTGTAACTTGATGAGTTCAATGTAATTCATTCTATGAAAGCTTATGTATCTCAGATAATATGAAACATTATGTATGCTGTTAAGACTAAATCTATTATTTTATTGTGATGTCCTGCAAGTATTCATACTAGTGTATCTTTTTTTTTTTCCCTCATTGGACCTGAAAAAAGTACATCTGACCTTGCATGTTTAAAATTAAAGTGTAAATTATTTTTCCATATTATAACATTGATCCTCATACTAAAAAAGAAATTTTAAGGAATTCCTTTTTCTTTTTTTGGGGGGGGAGGCCAGGAGGGGATTAGAATTTTGAATTTTATATTCTATCACTTCAGTATTATGAGACTTTTGGGAATATTGACTATACAAAATAAAACTGTGTACCCATCAAATAAAACATAATAATTTCTGAAATGAGATTTTAAATGTGAAGTTTTGCTCCAAGGTAATTTTTTTCTTCCTGTCTTAAACCTAGGGTAAGATGAAACTAAATAGAAATGTTAACATTTCATTAATTACAAGAATACTACTGGGTATTGTTAAAGGAAGTCCTTGTCTTACAAATGTCTTTTAGAGGAAGCAAGTTTTGAGGTAGTAACTTAGCCACATAGATTGTTAAGGAGTCTTTTGGGTTTGTTTCTTCACGTAAACATCTAAGATTATTTCTGGTAGACAAAACAGCTAAGCCCCAATCCATGAAGCACACAAACATTTACACAATTTCCAGTTCATAAAAAGTGCCATGAAAAATAACTTGTTATAGGCATATTTATTTGAAAGATTTCTTGGTGTTCTGCTTCAAGAAATGTCGGCTGATTTGCAATTGAGAAAAGTGCCATAAAATGGGTTTCTTCAGCTCGATCAGGTTCAGTGAAGATCGTAAAGGACTGTAAAAGCCTGGATTCATTCAGTCTCGTGCCTTTGCAAAGCTCCTGTGAATGTTTTGTATCATTGCTGTCAGATGTGATTTTCTCTGCCGCTGCAGATGTGCACAACAGATTTACTGTTACAAGTAATACACAGTAAATTCCTGACATAGAGGCATTTAGGGCCACTGCCAGATGTCTCATTTTAATAATACATTTGTATATCCTAGTTCTAGAGGGACAATTAAGCTGTGAAGAATAAAGATAAAATCAGTGGAGGACAGGTATTACCACTTTATTGTAGTCAATCTACGGTGCTCAATAAAATGAATCACTTCAGTTTGGGTTTTTCATTGTTACAACAGGATTACTATCATCTAGGTCTCATTCAACAAATAGTGGATGGGGACATGTCTATTACAGCTGTCTGCATGGGAAGAAGGTTGCCTGTTGCTCCATCTCTTCTCTGACTGTTTGGATGCAGAATTATCTCTGTCAAGCTCCAGGACGCATTAGGCAAATGCAGTCTCATTTCCATCCTCAGCAAATTAGCAATGATGAGAGATCTGTTGGCTGGGCACTGCCAGTTTGTTATCTGTGCAATGGCCTGGGAAACATTGCCTGACCTTGTGAAGGGCTTCCCTGTTTGCTACAGGTATGGGGAAACGCTGCAGGGAGGTTTTAATACTTACCTGCTTTCTAGATTTCCCTTGGACAGAGTTCTTGAACGAGTTTTGTTTAGCTGGTACAAATAGGAAAGGCTACTTCCACAACTAAGGGTGTCTGGGAGTTGCTCAGAATAAAAGCCTCAACCCCAAAGAGAAAGAGAGGGAGAATGCAGGTCTAGATCTTACCTTTACTTAAAATTAGCGGGATCGTGCAGACACTGTTATAAGAAACAGTAAGTCCCTTGTGTTTACTGTAGCATTAGGTGAATCAAGACCTGACCTTTCCAGAAATTCAGTATTGTTTGAATTGAATGAGAAATTCTGATATTGGTACTCACTGCTCTGAGTTTACGCCTATGGCGCCCTCCAAGATATCCTAGGATTTTATGTTTAGGTGTTAATATTGAGATGTGGATGGATTATAACAATCAGAATAGAGAAGAAATAAAGGGGTTATTGAGGGAAGTTTTCCCTAAAAACTTGTTGGTTTACGTAATGCTTCTTTATGGCCTTAGATAACCCAGCCTTACCTCACCTAAAGTTGTCATAATTTCTTCCCGTTAACTCCTACACTGAAACTCACAGTCTGCTTTAAGATAAAGTGTATATTCCAGAAGGACATTCAGTTTTGATTTAAAGTGCTTTGAGAGCACTTCCTTGGGTAGTTTGTGCCAATGGTTAATCACTGCCATGGTGAAGAAAGAAAAAAGTCCATTTTGAAGTTTGAAACTGATTGGCTTTGACTCTTAGCCTTCACTTCTCCTAATGCCTAAATAAGCAGTCACATGGGCCCAAACTGCCCTTGTTCTGGCTTGCAGGGGTCTGGAAGATGGTTAACAAAAGGTGTCTGTAGGCAGCAAGCCCTCCGGACTGTTGTTTCCGATGACAGCAGTTGCCTGAAATTGCCAACAGCAGAATGTGACGCAGCCCCTGTCCCCATTTTCAGGGCCTTTCTTGGGCTGGTCCTTCCTCTGGGGTTGCGTCCTCTGTCTCCGGGTCACCTAGGCCATGCCCCCAGTGAAGGCTAAGTAAGCTGGGCAGTGTGCCCCGTCGTCACAGACCCCAGTAACTCTGGGCTGCATGTTACGGCTGGAAGTGGCTGTGCTCTATCCTCACTTTGGGGAAAAAACATGCGCAGAGATGAGGAACGAGCCCTGGCATTTTCCAATAGGCCCACCGAACTAGAGTGCTGGGAAACCAGGATGGTGGCCTGCATCTGCCTTCACTTAAAACACGTCCCTTGTGATACAGAAGAGACAGGAATGTGATATAAAAACTACACTTTTAAAAGATTTGTTTCTGAGGTTGACGGTTGGAAAATCCCTCTCTTTTCAGAGCCATAGTAACATTATTTAGTATGCATTACAGCTTCCCACCACAGAGTCTCCCTAAACTCTGGTCTGAAGCAAGCATGCTTGACTACAATCAGTCTGGATCACATGCTTTAGTAAATTCAATTTGCAAGTGTCCCTCTTCAAACTACCCCTCCTTTCCCAGTAAAAATGAGACAGCATGTAGACAGACAGTTTTTAAGAATTATCCCCTGGGCCCTGTTAAAGAAACCAATTCATAGATACTCATGTGTTAACCACATGTGTGTCACTTTGCCAGTAAGTAGTTAGAAGCTAATGGTGATGGGGTAATGAAAACAGCTGAAGCCATGGAAGGCCACTCTAAAACGCGCAAAGTTTTGGACAACAATTAATCAATTAAGAAGCCACTGAGCTATCAACATGGACTATCACAATAAGAAGAAAAGCTATTAATAGTCCTGCCAAACCATTCTTATCAATTCTTAGCTTCCTTCAGGCACATCCTCCTCCCCCACCCCTACCCCCCTTACATTTTTCCTTGCAAATAGGAGAAGCTGAGTGCCAAATTGCTTTCCTGGCTTCAGCAGTCCAGAAAGTCTCCCTGGCATAAATCAACCTGTTCTGGAGACATCTCCCTTCAGCTGGTTCAGGCAGATTAACCATGGAAAGGCAAGAGACAACGCTGCAGACAGACAGCCCACCACAAAGCACATTAGTTGAGCGCTAATAGCTGATTAGTAAAATCTTCCCATCATTTAAAGATGCATTTTCCTTAGTGATGAAAGCCAGGCCTCCTAGACCTCAAGTCAACGTCTGGTCTTCTAGGTCTATTCCAGGGTAGGTTTCCATTGCGATTAGCATGGGGTTTGCAGTTTGGATTAGGCCTATGTGCTAGCTTTTAATGTCAGAGCTTGGACAAGATTCAGTGGTGTAGCTGCAGCAAAACCTGAAAAGCCCACTCAGACTGAATTGCATGCTGCTGTTAGGGCCCAGTCAAGCTAATGATCCACACAAGACCTTGAGTGAGGTTGTAGCAGGCCAAACGCTTCACCGTTGCCCTCTGCAGTGATTTCAATATTGCCTTTGGATCGCAAGGCAAGTAATGTCCTCTTCCTTGGTGCTGAAGAGTACATTGATGTTTTACCTTGCTTTTCCTCTGTGACGTGGTTTAACCCCAGCCAGCAACTCAGCACCACGCAGCCACTCACTCACTTCCCCCACCCAGTGGGATGGGGGAGAGAATCGGGGAAAAAAAGGTAAAGCTTGTGGATTGAGATAAGAACAGTTTAATAGAACAGAAAGGAAGAAACTAACAATGACACTAATAACAACAATAAAGTGAC
>JAVKLA010000008.1:14957370-15068780 GCA_034782735.1 Sagittarius serpentarius | reverse complement strand
AAAGTCCTTGACTTAGTCTAAACACGACTGAGCAACAACTGAAAACATCAGGGTGTTATCAACGTTCTTCTCATACTCAACCCAAAGCACAGCGCTGTACCAGCTACTAGGAAGACAATTAACTCTATCCCAGCCGAAACCAGGACACTCTGTAAGACGAAAAGAGTGTCAGTGTTCAACCTGCAACTCTGTGAGCTATGATTTTCTCAAGTCTTGAGAGTGACATTTGTGCAATTAATTACAGGTAACTACTGCATCCAACCTACTTTAAAGTCTGCCACGTGGCTCTGTGAGCTGTTTTCCTTCTTGGTCTGCTGATACATAAATCAAACTTTTTAAAAAAAATGCTGGAATGCAAGGATATATGATTATAAAAGAAATTGCGACTAGATGAGTATTCAGGGACAAGTATATATATTTTCAAGAACATTTATAAATAATGACTTTCCATTTTTAATCCCATTTTACTATCAGATCATAAATTATTTATAAAATGCAAAATTAGACGTTATTATACAAATACCTTCCTGTTAAAGAGCTCACATGCAAAAAACCTTTTTTAAAACAGCTATGACTTTGTGGTCTTGATTAATTTTTTGTTGTTGTTTCAATAATATGAAATAAAAATTATAAATAACATATTTTAACTCTATGATAATCTATTGGAAGCCTATTATTGGTGGAAAATGTTTTAATGTTCTTCAGTGCATCTACTAAATAGATTAAGAATAAATTAACTGCAATGTGTAAAGGTGTAATTTAACCTGAGTTTAGCAGGATATTTTTGTCTATATATGGTTATATATATAAAAAGGAAAATAGAGCTATACAAGACACATAAACACCTCTCCTTTTCCCAGAAGAACCTATAGCAATGCATGCCATAAAACAATTTCCATAGAAGGTGATTATCTTACAACCTTAATGCTCCTGTATCTTGTGATACGTCTCCCTGCTTTTTTCCAACAGCTTTCATTGTCAGAGTAAGATGATTAAGAAGGAACCTCAGCTTTCATTAAAAATCTTAACATTGTCTCCTATCTGACAGCTTGCACAAAGCTATCGACTAAATCTATTTGACTTTTGTAGTCACCTGAACCTTAAGAGGCACACTGCAGAAGCTGAAACAGCATCTTCTCAATGTTTGGGTAACTGCATCTCCTCCCTTACTTCCGAGGCATTCTCTGACTGTACAACTACCTGATAAACAAAAGACAGGCCACGATCCCCTCAAGCACTGGATCCCTGATTTTCCATATTGCTTAACTACTGTTTCGTTCCCTGACTCCATTTTGGACTGCCCCCATTAGCTGCTGCTGTGGCAAAGCTTGGGAGTGGCTAAGGAGGGTTAATTTCAGAGGACATGACTGTACCAATCTGGCCTCAATCTATCCTAAACAATCCTCCAATAGCATCCCAACCCTCAAACACCCATACAGGCCTTCACGGCACCCACTAAGGAAGGCAATAAATAACTTCAGTCCTCCCTGGCAGCTATGACATAGTCCCTATGCTATTTTAGACACTTGTAACTAGAACAAAACATGCAGTGAGTAATAAAAACATCTCAGGGACTCATGGTACTGAAGAAGACTCCGGACAATCTTCTATAAAAGTGTGGGCATGGTCAGCCTGTTCTAGGTGTCACTAGCCCTGGGATTCCAGGTCCAGACAGCCTTGGGATCAGTGCCTGTCTCTAAATAGCACAGTAGCCTTTGGAAAATGAGGCTTCTGTGTTTGTATGCAAATATAATTAGTACATTATTTTTCATTATGCCGATTTTCCCCAGCAGCCAAGCCAGATCTCCATTTACCAGGTCATTAATGATTTGCCTGATAATGAGAGCTTAGTTGATTTTAACTGTTTGTTTTAAATCCCTGGGGATTAGAATACCTGGATGTTTTAATGCTATTGGGGACCATGGAAAATCCCACCGACTAAGTAATGCTTGGTATGTTTGTTCAGTTAATCCTAACAGCTCAAGCTTGTTCCAATTAATTTTATACCCAGACAACTGCCTGAACTTTACAGTGTATTCTAACAATTTGTGTATAGAACTTTACAAATCACTTTAAAATAGAGTAAAATAGAGCAGTCTGAACCCCACCTTTACTGGACAGAAAAGTTTTAAAGCTTATGCAACATTTCTCTGCGCACTAAAAGAGAGAGCCCTGCCTGGTTTATCCTATGCAGCAAGCATTTATGCCTGGCTTAGCTTCAGTGCATGAAGGGTTCTATTAGAACTGGTGCATCGATGCATAAAGCTCAGACTATATTTATAACTGGACTGGCTGGGTCAAGACTTCCATTTCCTCAGTTAGGGCAGCCCCAATAGCCATTCTTGCTGGGAGTCTTAAAATCAGGAAGGAAACATTTACCTATAGGCCCATTTTTCCTCCAAGTCCAGCTTGCAGAAATTGCAGCTCAAAAGTGTTGTGATACAGACCACCTTGTTCTCCGGGGCTGGCTCAGATTAGGCACAGTCTTGCCACAGAAACAGAGACAGCCCAGATCCCCCATTTATGGGGCCATCTGGAGTCTCTTTTGGTCCTCCCCGATTAAATGCACCTGGAGGCCCTTGCTGGGTTAATGGCCTTCAGCAGGTTACTAAAGAAAAGACAGGGAACTTAAATATGGCCGATGCTCTAGCTTGGCCCTTGGTAACAAGGTCTCCTGTAGCACCAGCACATTTCTGCAGAAGCCCAGTTGACAAACTTGGGGGCTACTAGTTTACTTTTCATTCAGCTCAGGTAATGTGATTATGTATGAGAGAAAATTAGGGAAAAGTAACCATAAATCTCCAAAGACATCACTCTCAAGTGTTCTGCCATGCTCTCCTGCAGGGTTACATGCCTGGGACTCCGTTCTCATCTGCCACCCGTGGGCCATCTGCCTCAAGACACAGGTGCTCACCAGCTTCATTACTGTCTGCCCAGGTGCCCTGTATGGCTTGAGCCTTGCAGGTACGGTTTCCTAACTGAGGTCTCCAGCCTTGAGGCTGTGGGAACCTACAAAATCGGCGGGTGTTTAGCTAGTGTAGCCGTCTCCTGCGCATTTGGAGGAAGTAAAGTATGACTGTGGCTGAGGTGGAACGACTGAACAAGGGGAGGCTATGGCGTTCCCTCTGCAGTTTATAGTCCAGTCCATGATTTAAAACTGTTGCTCCACGCTTCTCACACCTCTGGTTTTACTCCGTCAGAAAACATGGATAGTGCTAACAGTCTGTGATTATGATGGAGCTATTGGCTCTTGGCAAGGTTGTGAGCTGCCCAATTGCTCATCTCCCAACAAAGCTCCTCCGCAACCTGGGCCCTCCCTGCCTCTGTCAGGAGCTGCTGGGTGTTCTGGAAACGATGAAGCGTGCCATCCACAGGAGAGATGGTGGGGGATGGCACCATCTGCGCTGCTACCAGCCCTCATTCTGGGGCAAGATCGCCCCTTGTGTCATTGCAAGTTCACAAATAGGCTCCTACTGGGTAGACATAATTTGGTCCTTTAAGCCAAGAGTTCATGCTACAGCAGCCTGTCAGACACTTAAGCCCAAGGTTTCTTGAAGGAAAGGCTGAGGTTTTATTCAATACCTAGCATATCCGAGACCTGATCCGTCTCTCTTGCAGAGGAACAGCTGTCTTCTCTCTGCACACAGTCCGCTCTGTCCCCACAGGCCTAGACAGCCACAAACAGACTCAGCAACACCTTTTTCACCAGTGCCCTTGGTCAGGGAGGGAGGAAACTCCTTCAACAGTGGTACAGACTCCTCCTAACACTGCATCTCTTAGGCAATTCACCTATTCAAACAGGTGTATTGGGTATGGGTGACTTCACTGGATGGCCAGTGGCCTGCTGTCTGGTGATGAAGGATGGGTTGCTTGCAGAGCTAAAGGTTTGGCAACCAAGAGGAGGCTGGGAGGAGCTATTGGCCTGGACAGTGCCACATTCTTATGAAAGATAGGGCAGCATGTCATACCAGAGCCACTGAATTGGAGGGGGATACTATGTCTAGCAGTATGAGTCTCCGGGGACACGCACAACGCTAGCGGCCTGCAGAAACATATCAGCAGGTCATTCCCAGGCCACCTGGAAGTCCTCTGCAGGGTGTTGGGAGAGGTGGGGGCACACGAGGGTATCATTTGCATTCAGAGCGCCTTGAAAAATTGTTCTGAAAACTGCGTAAATAGGGAGTTCAGCACTCACGCCAGGAGCTAGTATCCCGAGACAATTTGTGCAAGCACTCCCCAGAGCAAGGAAGGGGTCCGCAGTCACTCTCAGAAATACAGGCAACTTACAGATGCTGAGTAACAGAAAATGGAATGGTGACCAAAATGACTGGCAGTAAGAAGTTAATACTGACTGCCAGACCTAAGCACCCTTGCTAGGTATTTCTCTCTTGCTTTTCTACCCCCAGAACAAGAAAATAAGACAGTGTTTTTTGTTGACAGTTGCAAGAAAAGCAAAAGGCTGGGGAAAAGCTTAGTCCAAGCCCTCCTTGCCTTTTTTGCAGAGGGAGGGCTGGGGTGGGGGGGAGCTCTCAGCAGGGGCGAGATCGGCGGTTTGGAGGGCGATGGCAGGGCTCGGGGGGAGACGACAGGAAGCAAGAACCGTCCGTCTCCCTGCCCGGCGCAAACACGTACAGACTTAACCTACAGCTGAACTTTTGCCCTTGAGTGACCAGTGCCATTAGGACGCAGGTCAAAAGGTTGCAGGGTGACAGAAAATGGAACTTTCTTGAATGAAAGAGAAAATGAAAACATTCCTTTGTTTGCTTAACTCCGTGTGGTTTGTATAGCCACTGTGATCCCATAATGGAGTCCAGAGTGAAAAAGTAACTTGATTTATCCCATGCAAAGAAAAAAAAAAGGGGGGGGGGGAATTTCATTAAGGGAGTAACTAAAAAAACAGTGAAAGAATAAAACACCCAAATCCCTAAAACATTAGAATAAATGTGACTTTAACAAATAAAAGCCCTTTTATATAAATGAGGCAGAGAAAGAATTTTCATTCTTTAGGAACAAGTGTATATTAAGAACACCAGTGAGGCACATTAAAAGAATATTCTTCCTGTTTGAGTAAGGAAAAATGTGCACGTAGATGAGCATCTGGCTTAAAAATATTTTGGCTTGACACATTTTTGAGTGCCAAAATCATAGTTTATATGCATAATCCATCTGCATTTATATGCAAATGCAAAAGCCAGATATTTAAAATCAGTCTGAGGAGAGGAAACATCTCTGGATATGTAGAGAGAAAAAGGGTACAACTTGTACGACTCTGGCTGAAACTGGAGATTCCAAATGAGTTCAGGTAAGCGTAACCCGAAATCTCAGCACATTTGGCATGCTTAATATGTGTTAGATTTTGTCATTTCTTGACAGAATGTGGTCCATCAATAAAGATATGATTGGTTAAAATCAGATGTTTTAAAATACTGGATTTTTAGTAGAGTGGCGTATTCTGAATTAGATCCAGAGAGTTCTAAGGGCTAACGAGCTAATTCTGAGCTGTCACACTAGTGAGGTAGAAATCAGTGGAGCTACAGCACAAGAAATCTAACAAATTCCAAAGCTATGCCAAGCAGTAATTTTCAGGACAATACAGGTACTTCCAGAAACACCAAAATTAAAAAAAACTGTGTTAAAGACAGACCTTTAGTGAATTAAATGCTTCATGATCTGTCTTTCAGAGCACTAAAGAAGAGATTTTGCCACTTGTGTGCCTATAGAAGTGCTGTGAGTGTGATGAGAGGTACCGTACTTGGTGTGTGCATAAATAAGTGTTCAAGGCCAGGTTGGATGGGGCTTTGAGCAACCTGGCCTAGTGGAAGTTGTCCCTGCCCAGGGCAAGGGGGTTGGAACTGGATGATCTTTAAGGACCCTTCCAACCCAAACCACTTTATGTTGCTATAATAAATAGTATTTGAGAGGCAGGAGGCTGAAATGCTACTTCGTATGAACAGGGCATCAGAAGCTGGCTTCCAGCTGGGGTTCCTACATCTCTGATACTCTTCCCCCTTCCTTTGCAGTGTTTCCTTCTCTCTCCCTCCCCTTTTTGTCAGTCAACCCACGACCTGCATGGCTGCAACAATTACATCTATGTCCTCAGCATGCCCCACAGCCTCTTTTTTTTAATCACTGTGAACAACTAAACCATCTGGCCTGCCTCTTAACTCCAGAGAGTAACATGCTCTGCAGATCATGTCTCCAAGGGTCCTCATTTCCAGAATATGTGTATGTTTTGCTAACTCTTTTTGCGTTGTGTCACAAGCACAGGCCTTTTTTTCTCATCCAAACAGCTAAAACTCTTATCCAGACTCGTTTTGGGTGTTGCAGTCACGTATCTCTGTTACTGCAGTATGCTGTGTTTTTGTTCCTGACAAATGCAGCCATGCTCTCTTCATATCTGTTTGGACTGCTGCTATCAAGATCGTCATCCCCATCTGTTGCCCTGAGTTTGTCATAACTCTGTCTCTTTGCGCTGTCTCCTCCTTCTCCACTGTAACAAACGCACTACTTTTCCCTATTCCCACTTAAATGATACTGTAATCAGTACTAAAAGGCCAACTGTTACCTCCATTTGGACTGTGATACCAGTTTCCATCATCTCCTTTTCAATTTTCAGACATGCATTTCCAATTTTTCGTCTTTCTCTCCACCCAGGTGTGGGAAGAAATCCCCATGAACACATGCAAACCTGCTTTTTTTTCTGACCCCAAAAAGTCTATTCCATTGACCGGTGCTATTACATAGTTTCCTTCAGCTCTTCCATCAGGCTGTCTGATTCCATCTAGTGTAAGCACTCAGACCCCTGAAATCTTCCTTTTTTGTTCTCATTAGTACAATGCCTAAAGCAATGGGGTCCTCATTCCTGACTAAGGTTTCCAGTTTGCTTGGGTAATACAAATAGTAATTATTAGTAATAACCTTCTCGGTCACACAAAGCTAAATCAAGAGTAACTCCATTAACTGTAAGTATAAATAAGCCATGTTTATATGGGTATAATGGAGAACAAAATTTTCTCCTTAGTTCAGTTTTTCTGTTCACCTACAGAGACTAGGTTAATACCATATATCCCCCCTTATACCCCCCAAGATTGTAGAAAATGTGGCTTTAAGAAAAATAGAAAAAACCAAAATTCATAATGAAGTGTATTTTATGTGCAATACTATGAATGAACTTTGAGGCTGTGAATTAAATGCCTATGAAATTCCTTAAAATGCTATTTAAAAATAAACTTGTTTCTACATGAAATCTTGAAGGCACTTTTAAGTTTCTTTTCTCATTCTCTCTGTTTTCTTTTAACAAGCATAGTTAGACACATCATAGTTTACTGGCTTGCATCTGTCTCTTTGAAAACAATGAAAGCTGCTTTTAAGGTCATGGAAATAATCTGAAAGAAGGATTTTATATTTTGTAAAGCAAATTTGCTTCTGGCCTAAGATCCTTTATGCCAAGTTTCAGTGAATTTTTACAGCCAAGTTATACACTTCGTCTGACAATTTTTTAATGCTACCAGACAATTTGGCTACATGGGATTGTTATCAAAATGCTAAAAGAAAAACTCAGCAACTCATTATGTTGGGGAACTAGTGGCACTAGACAGTTATTATGATTTTTAGTGTTGTTTCTGTTCAGCAGGTATTAACATGTTTGGAAAAAGGGAAGAAAAGATGGTAATAAAAGCTAGAATTTTTTTGTGGGTGGATGAATGATTAGGCTTCAGCACACTGCCAGAGACAGAAAGTAGTTTGCGGAAGGCATTGTTCAAAGCAGAGATATTTTGGGAGTAGAAGTATTGTGCATTGTATACCGTATGCCAACCTTTTGGGAGGTCATGTCAGAGTGGTGGGAGAAATTTAGAAAAAAAACCCAACAACAAACCCCACTGTATTTCATCATTTTCACCTACTCACCAGAAATCTGGTGCCTGGAAAATATGAATCTAGCAATTAAACTTGCCTTTCTCAACAATAATGTCTGCTAGACAATATAGATGCATTCTTATAAACGGAGCCAGTATATTTTCCACAGTGACAGAAGGTTTCTGCAGCTGTTACAGAAGGGAACGTAAAAAATGTTGAAGACTTAGTGTAGAATTCTTCTGTGACCAACTAACACCTATCCTTGGTATGGACAAAGCATCTGTGGATGCATCTTTTAATCAAGAGGCTTGGAGTACAGTGGCAGACTATATGATTCATTTAGACCAAACAAATGACGTTAGATGTAAGACTTGTAGATGGCTGAAGGTAAAGGATATGAATCCCACTCACAGAAACCACCTACACTTGCTTTGGCACTCCTCGTTGTGCGTGTGAAGAGCCAACCTCTGATCACTGCTGGTAGCATCACAACTGCAGTCGTGATGTTGAATGCAGCAGAATGCATTTATGCAAAAGCAGCAAGATGATCCCGTTTAATATTAAAAAAGCCCACCATGAAAAAATATGGATCATTTGAAAAAACAAATACCCTCCTTAAAAAAAAAGAACAAAACCAGGTTAATTACTTTTCAGATATCTGCAAGTACCGTGTGCCGTCAGTCTGTAGCTTCCCTGTGAAAACTGCCAGCTTGTTCTGGTAGTGCTAGAGAGGGGCTGCTGCTGGGAAATAACTAAGATGCTCTCTCATTTAACACAGACCACAGAACAGCTGCCGGATATGAATGCCTTTCAGTCACCATTGATCAGGGATCGATTCGAATTAGTGACCTAGAAATAAAAGGCTTCATATTGAAGAACAAATTTCCTATACCATTCTGTCTTCAGTAATGAGAAATGCAACTGTCTGCCACATTTAGCTTTCAGCTGTCAAATATAGAAGCAATGGATGACCTCAAAGCATGACAATATGAAAAGATCTCTAAAACTTAGGGCGTTTTTCCTGTTACGTGCTTTTCTGTTTTGTTTATGTTTGTTTGACAGCTTCCTCATTGAGGTTGGTAGTTAGGTGTTTACAATATTAGGCAAATGTAGGAAACTAATATTTTGTTTTCCACACTTTCTCATAAAAACTTGCTTTAGAAATGGTTTCTCAATCCTAAACTTCTCATATTACATTAAAACCCACTGGGAGGATGTGCTTTCAAATTCTAGGCTAAAGCACTCAGGATTTGTACTCCAGTTCTCAGCTTTGCAAGGACTGCCTCCGTGGCCTTGGCAAGCTGTTTATATTTTCTCCATCTCGGATTCCCATTTACAAACGGGGAAAAGTACTGTTTCCCTATCTTGGGAATATTTTGAAACTAAGGTCACAGGTAACTGAAAGACGCTCTGCTACACGTATACAAATGATCAATTTGAGAATCTTATTGGTCTCTTTTGCCGAGCTAATGTTTCCTTTGAAGGCTGAGTTGGGAATAAAAGGCTGAAATGCAAGATTTATGGCTATCATTTTCATGCTTATGGTCCTCAGAGATAAAAACAAACAACACTGCCCTCTCCCCAACCACTGAAGAAAATGGGTCAATCGAAAATTATCACAGTGACAGGTTTTTCCTCTCATTAGGATTACAAAACACTCAGCGTTAGTAAGAATTGTAGAGATTTTTCTGACAGAATTAATTATTTTGAATGATTAGTTTGTTATGCTCCTTGCAGGCACCAAGTTTGGAAGAGGAAGTGCTTTGTCTTTCGATTAAAAATATCCAAACAGCTCTGTGGAGTCATGATCTGAGAAACCAAAACAAGTCCTTAACCGTAGATAAATGAAGGTTGGCTGATCCCGGTCTGTAGAAAGCCAGAGGAAGCCCTCTGCTCTGACCCCACGCCCTCTGGCATCACAGCTGGTGCATGAGCACAAAGACAACTTGGATGTAGATGCTACTGTGGGCACTTTACACAGGCTAGATTGTAAATTTGTCCATTTATGAGTGTCCTGCGGGGGTTCCCACCAGCTCAGAAGACAAAGCAAGAGTTGAAGCGAACAAAGTATATCCATAAAAGCTCCTCTGATTGCCACTATTAATAAAATGGAGGCCATAAACAAATTTACTGTGTGCTGTTTCTGAAGTGGGGGAACAGGAAAGCAGGTGATGCCTCCCTGGAACTGAAGGAGGTGTATGTGCTACACAGGGTGAGTGCAGAAGTTCTATATGCTTTATGAAAAATAAGTCTGGCTGCCAGAAATGTTTTCCTTTACGCTTCTTACTACTGGGCTGTGGACATGAATTTCATTCTACCTGAAATCTCAAATTGCCTTGGCAGAAGCTTGCAAATTTTCATTTGCAGCATACGTAGAACAGACACATTGGGATTTCTGGAGTGGTTTTTGGTTTTTCTTTACATAAATTCAGAAAGGGAAAAATAGTTTTGAAATTGTCCTGGCATGTATCAGCATACTTCAACGTACTTCAAGGCTCAGCTTCAACTTGCATATTTTTCATTTTCATTCACCCTTTCTAGCAATAAGAACACCACGCTTATTTTTGATGCCAACACCTATTATGAAGCATTAGATATGGTCCAAAAATCACAGCAGTTTTATACAAGTGACTCAATTTTGGGGGAATGATTGACAGAGCAAGCTACATTTCTTTCAAGATGCCAGGTCTGGTGGTTCCTTCCAGTCCTGTGTACAAAGAGACCAGTTCACACAACGGTTTCACTTCAAGGCCATAGATGTTCACGCATCTGCTCTGGTTTCCTACTCACGCTAAGGAGTTCTGCAAACCACTGCAGAGGCTGGTAAACTGAGGAATGAAGCCTGTGTGGAGGTGATAACACAGCAACCTCTTCAGTTGTCTTGATGGAAACAGTTTTTGTCTGACTGTGTGTCAGTCATCTACCTGTTCTGCCGTAGTCCACCTTGTACTGCAGGTACCCATCCGGAAAACTTTACTGCTTCCCAAAGCTGCTACTGTGAAGTTAAATACATTGATCGTTGACTGGACAATGAAGACTCAAAGCAAAGAAGAGTGGATATTCCCAGTGGGCCTGCAAGTCACGCAGGTGGTAAGGAGTATCTCTGTGGCCCAGCAGTGGGATGTCCCCTATGGCACAAAGACCTTTAGCACACCTGGGACCAGTCCCTGGCAATGTGACCCTCTGAGGTGCACAGCAAATGCCAAAGTCACAGGGTATTAGAACATGAAGATACTACCTGTGCTGTAGCTTTCTGCATTGCACTCGGATCCTTTTTCAGATAACTGTTTTTTAGGACTTAGAAGAAACTTTATACTGAAGAAAACTGGATGACTAGCATGGCACTTAATCTGCTCCCCAGGGGACCAAGCATCAAACATAGCCAAGAGGTCCACGTGAAGGTTTTTTTTTTTTATTATTAACTTTTAATTAGTGCCAGGTAAGTTCTGGGTAGAAACTGGACACCTAGCTTAGCTGGAATTCATGGTCTGGAAACCACTAAGAAAAGCCAGTTCCCGTGTTTTACATCGCAAGCCTAACATCACGTGGTGACACTCTGTCATGCGGTAACGCTGACAGCAGGGCAGGAAATAGCTTGGAGCAACGCCCTCATTCAGTTTCATTTGGAGCTCATTCGTTCTGAAACTTCCAGTGACAAAATTATGGTGCAGTTTTAATAGGAGTATGTGTCTAAACTCATACTCGTGTTTTTTCTGCAAATCTGGGTTAGAAGATCTAATTTTTCTCCTCCCACACATGCACTCTCTGCCAACTGCACAAACAATGACCTGTATTCATCCACACTGTAACTCTGTTGACATCATCAGGCTACAACAGAGATAAATTTGGTCCAGTGAGGAAAAGTGCTGTGAAATCGTTTGATTTTTCTCTTTTACCCCAGGAAAATGCATCTGGAAACATATCATACTTTCATGTTGACACATAGGAATGTCTTCATCATTAACAGGTGATTGATTTTCCTGCAGATTCATGAGGGTTTTTAAAATAGATGCTTAAATTGCAAATGCAGTGCATATTTTATTTTCTATTGCAATACAAACCCATGAGTTCGTTATTATTCTGCTTATAAACAACTTTTTAGAATTATCAGCATGAACTTTTTTTTTTCTTTCAAAATGTTAGGTCTTTCCTGCCTTCCTTCTGTTTTTAAGAACATTTGACTTCACTTCCATGAGATCCATGATCCAAAGATGGAGGATTCAAGAGTGCCTAAGTCTTTCTGGAGACTAAGTTGCATTTTCAAAAGTAGTTTAAGTAATGACATCAATAGGATTGAGGAACACAAAGTCAGGAAGAACTCAAAGAGTGGTGTCACTCAGTGCAATAATGTCTTTTAGCTACTTAAATGAGAGTGGTGCACACAACCCTAAGTTAGGAAACTAAGTTGCCCGGTCCACGAACAGAAAGTGGTAGTGCCGAAAACTAGGATTTGCAGCACCTAGCACGCTGAGCAGAGGTACACCTAAACAACCCAAAAGTAAAAGCTGTGAAAAAGATATATCTGAGATTGTGTCTCTTGCCCAGACACAAGAATTAACTGCATCCTTGAGACAGGTGCCTCTGTAATGAAGGTGTAGAGCCAGAAGTTGCCTTTGGATGCGCATAACTGGATTGCTGTTTTCCTTTAAAATGCAGCTTTGTAAGAGCAAAGTGTCCTTTACTTGAAGGAATGTGAACTTCCTTTTCGATACAGTACAGTGGAACTGGAGAAAGAGAGATTTCCTTAGAATGGATTTGGGTTTTTAATCTTGGATTTATAACAGAAAAGATAATCAAAGGTGCTGTTCACAGAACAGAAAGCTCTTAGATAGTCTAGCTAATATAAGCAATAAAGTGTGTTGCTAATAAAATCAGTTATCGGGCTGTTCACAATGAAATCTCAATTACCAACTCCTGATACTGGCAGATTTTTTTCAGAGCTCCTCAAAATATGAAATGCTGCTTTCATATCCAGCCTTCCAACCCAAGCCATTCTATGAACACGTGTTGCAAGACCAACATTTCAGATTCACCTGTAAACTACTTATTAGAAGTGGGACTTAGAAATTACCATGTCTGAGGTTTTAGAGTTTTCTTTGGCTTTGGTATAATCAAATTCATATTATCTTCCTGCAAAATTGGTATAATAATATTTAAATAGTTGCAAAAGACTTAATTAGTTAATTAATATTTTTACAATCATCAGAGATCCTTGTCTGTGAGATATCGTGCTAATTATACTACAAGAAATTTCATTGAAAATGTAGTAAAAAAATGTAATACAAGGGTTTAAGTTCCTTACTGTATTTGAATTTAATGTACTTAAATTATTTTGTATTCTTCAATACAAAAATTAAAATTACATTAGTAGCACACCCCCCCCAAAAAAAAAAAAAAAAAGTCAGGGAATCAAAGTCATGAAAACAAAAGTATGGGAGCAGGAAGATTTTGTAGTAAATAAAGAATCATCCAGTGACTTTGGAAGGGAACCAAATCTTTCCTCTATGCCCCGTGAAGCTGATTTTCATCTTGCTGCCTGGTTTACACATACCACAAATAACCGCATGCAGAGGACAGTTCTGCATGATGGGAATTCAGCCCCTAGTGCCAGTCCTTCACAAATTGACTCCTTGTAGTGCCTAGAAAAATGGATAGAAGTGAAAACAACTGGCTGGTTCAGAGCGAAGCTAAAGTCTGGTTTGGGACCACTTGCTCCCAGCCCAGATGACTTTTTGCAGCTATTTGCTTTCACTGCATGCGCAATGGCAGAGTCCTACGCTAAAACACGTGTGCAGCTGACTGTGAGGTTCGCTTGTGGCAGGGCTGCCCACAGCGCTGGCTAGCCAGCTGGGGGAGTAAATGAAGTACAACTGGAGTCCAGGACCTGCGGATAAACTGAGCCAGCATGGTACGTTACACAGGCTCTGAAACTAAACATCTCATATGGTAAATTGAAAATGGAAATGGGGGTGTTTGCCTGGTAGGATGTACTTCCTCTTCCCATCTTCAAGTTTCATATATGGTGAGGGAAAAAATACCAGAAAAAGAAACCAAAGCTTAGGAGATTAGGGAGACTGGCAGATCCCTTTTGTCTGTGTCTGCTGGAGAAGAGGTTGAGAAAAAGTCCGTTGCGCCCAGGCAAGTAGAAAATAGTGCCTGGCTGAATCTCATGTAATCCCTTACCGTATCAGGCTGGGCCGGGCTAGCGGATATGAGAGCACCACAGCTCAGCTCAGAGTGGGGCAGAGGTACCAGATCACAGCGGTGCCTGTATTGCTGAGGAGTCACGCACAGACTACCACAGGCCGTGTCATAAATTTCTAAATTGGAAGGAACCATTGATTTCACAGAATCACCCAGAATCACAGGAGGTTTCAGGCTGTTTTGAGACGCTGCAGATGGGTCACACCAGTGCTGAGTAGAGGGGAAGGATCACCTCCCTTAACTGCTGGCAATGCTCTAATGCAGCCTGGGGAGGCTGTTGGCCTTATTTGCTGCAAGGGCACACTGCTGCCTCACGGTTGAACATGGTGTTCCACCAGGACTCCCAGGTCCTTTTCGGCAGAGCTGCTTTCCATCTGGTTGGCCCCCAGTGTGTACGGATGCATGGCTTTGTTCCTAATCAGGAGCAGGACACTGCGCTTCCCTTTGTGGAACTACATGAGGTTCTTGTCGGCTCATTTCTCCAGCCTGTCAAGGTCTCCCTGAGCACTCCCATCTGGTGTATCATCCGCTGCTCCCAGTTTTGAATTGCCTGCAAACCTGCTGAGGGAGAAGTGTGTCCGGTCGTCTGAATCATTAATAAAGAACCTTCAAAGTTTTCAGCGCAGTAGATGTTGTCTCTAAAATTAGTAGCTACCTGCTCACTTGTGAAGGTGCTGTGTGTATCACCATACTGAACGTCTGAAAAGGAACTGGTAGGTCCATACTAGTAATTGTGTGACGACAGTGAATTTTTCATCTCTGTTTGGACTTTAAAAGTTTGGGTGACCTTTGCTTGAATTGTGTGGTATAAGCAATTAATGGACTGAGCTCTCTCACCACGCAGATCGTATGCTGTTTTTTTCCCATGGCTAGGAAGCCAGTCTCAGGTAAGTTGCTGGTATCCCTCTACACAGCATCAAAGTTGCACATAATATGCAACCCTATGCGTGTCTAGAACATACTGGGAAAAACTAAGTTATGTCACTTATTGACAAATTCAGCCTTAAAATGTACTTTATTCAAGCACAAAATCTGTTTAGAGACCAAGGAATTCTGGGTAGCTGCCCAAAATCCGTGCCATTTTTCTCCACAAAACAGGTAACTCTCCAGTGCCTCATGCCTTGTGAGATTAATTATCAGAACCCTAGGTTCGATGGTTTGAAACCTCAGTAACCCTTTCAGATGCATTAAAAACCCCCACTTAGCTGCCTGGCGCTTCTTCTAGAGGCTAATTCTTCAGGACTGGGCCTGTGAACGAGACTACCACAAGAAGACAACAGGGAAGAACACCTGGTGCTCTCCACGGCTAGAAGCCACCTCTGACAAACAGGAAATTTCAGCACGGCCAGGGAGGAGCGTGCTCTGAGAAAGGCAATAAGCGTGCTCGGATGCTCCTTATGTGGAAATCCAGCTGGTCACAGATGACGTCCTTTGAAACTGGTCAAATATTGTGGAAAAGACAAACCTCTAACTTGAGTAATAATGAGTAATCTTTCTGTTGCACTTTACGGCTGGAAGGAAATGAAGGTGTTTTCACTTCCAGTTCTTTCCATGCCATCTCAAAGGGATGCTGAGTGAGGCAATATACAAATCCCATTCCTACAGAGCAAATGAATACTTGAAAACGAAATCTGCCCATCAATACCTGCGGGAAATGTCAGACTTGGAAGGAAAGCTCCAAAGGGAAAAGAATTACCCACATGCTGACAGATCAGGCTTTCATTTCCCATCTGCTGATGAGAAATGAGATGAAGGTGATAACTTCTTGAGAGACATTTGTATATTGATCTCCTTCCTGAGGAAAGGAAGATGTGATGCATGATACTTTCTTACCTTCCCCTTGCAATTCATGCGTACTGGCAGTGGTAAGCAAGGTTTCCGCACGAGCTGAACTGTAGCCCTCGAACCCTGCAGCTCCCTACAATAAACACCTTTGTGTATACATTGTGTGACCCCCCCAATCCACCACTGCAACAAACCTCAGAATCAGCAGGACTTTAATCTTTTCTTTTGAGAGCAAAGTGTGATTTGTCCTAATCAACCAGGTCAACAGCACTCAGTCACATAAATCGGGTCCTTACTGCCAAACCAAGGTTTCCTGCAGGTTTTGCCTTTGACCTAATCTCTAAAGAGGGCCTCCCAACTCCTTTCACTTTCTCTCTCGCCTTGGGCTGTCCTCTGCGTCCACCCAAGCATGGATTTAGATCACCTCTTTCGGTCCTGCAAGCCCATCCAAGCCCCTGCTACCGCCTGCTGTGTCACAATCTCACGTATTCACAGTGCAGCTCACAGCTTCTCTTCCACTCAAGGCACTACCCAGCGTGCTGTTTTCTGAACCCCAGGAAAAAGTGTTGGTGTTACACCAGACTTTTCTGGAAGGCATGTTTCATTGGTAGCAGCCTGACACTAAGCCTCCTCCACCATGTTCGCCCATGTGCCTCTTGGCTTCTTCCTCAAACCCTGCCAAGAAACCTGCACCTCAGCTGCATGCCTTAGACATGTCACGTGGCTGCCCTGTCACCAAATCAGGAGGTTTGTCAAGCATAGAAGTGAATTGCATTTTTCCCAGTCTTGGTTATGTAAAAACGTTTTCGTTGTATGTTCCCTAGCTCAAAATCTGCTCATACAATTTCTTCATTAAAACTACATTATCATGATTCAGAAAGGAAATATTTATTTAAAAGATATTTCTGATAATGTTCTTAACCTGGAATGGGCCAAAAAAGTTAGAACGAAATTGTTAATTAGAGTCTAATTTACTAACACAAGTAGTCCCATTGATTTCAATAGAATAACATGAATTAATGAAATGAGCAAGTTTTCCCTGAGGTAAACCTTTAAATTAAAAGTTGATGGAAATCTTGATATGGGGAACTGTTGACTGAATTTGAAATATGTAGCTCTGATTCTAGACTCTTTTTTTACTCTAAGACCTGGTATGCTTGCCTACCCATATTTTACCCAACAGAGAAGAAAGGAGCGTCTCATTAGAAAAATGAAATCTCGGCATATTTCTGTGTTTCTCCTCTTTGCTCTTCATTTGAAATAACCGATTGTTTTAATGTGTTGGGTTTTTTAAATATTTGGTGTATTCTTCTGAATTAGGTGAAGTTAGATTCTTATCTGCTTCACGTTATTTATTATTTGACGTATTTGATTTGCAGCATCTAAAAGCCTGGATCAAGATGGCAATCCCACCATGCTATACATGCTGAATCCTGCTCTCAGTGGAGCAGTGAAGAGATATCATGGCCCATACCAACATCTATTTTAAGCACAAATGTAAAGAGATGCATTCCACAAGCGTATGCGTATTCCTACGCACGTGATTGTGTGTGCAGACACACTTGCTCACGCACGTGTGCACTTTGCCCTTGCTTTGAGAGTCTGATGTGCAGTGAGAGAATTTTAATCCCATTTATTGACCTTTCTGAGAAGTGAAGGGAAAGAGGGGAGGGGGAAGCATACACACCTGTGGTTTATTTCCTTTAAAGAGATGACTTTAAGATAATAGAGATGAGATGGAAGAAGAATACTGCCCATTGCCAGGAGCCCTGTTCACAATGCATACAATACACGGCCTCAGAAGCCGTCAGGGAACTGTTGCCACTGGAATGAGGAACAGTATTGCCAGGGGGCCATTGAGCAGTGAGTGCAATTGATTAGAGGTATAAGTCTTAAGATGGCAGCAAGGAAAATGTTCAGTGACCAAATCAATCTGCTAAATGACCTTTCCTCCAGATGCGTATAATGTTATTCTTTTAAAGCTGAATTTGCATTCAGGTGCTTTAGCTTAGCTGGTTTTGAAGGCACTGGAAGCTGAGCAACTCTCTGTGGGAAGATAATTTAGAACAAAGGGTTCATGAGAGCATTTATTTAGCATGAAAAATACCCACCTGGTATTTGAAAATGGTACTACAAGGGAATCCAGAAATAAGGTGCAAGAAGCATAACTTAGCTAATGTTTATCGGTGATAGGTAACTGATTACCTTTTAAAGGGCATTCCTACTCCGCTGATGTCAGTGGTAGCTTTTCAGGAGTTGTTTGGCTGGGTCTTTGCTGAACATCATCCCCAGTCTGTAGAGACCATTTAAACAGTGTGATTGGATACTATTTAAGGCAGTAGACTCCTAAGTAATTACATTGTTTATAACAAGCCACATTTATGCACGTTTAAGCATGACATACTCTGTATTTCTCTTATGAACTTCAGTGAGAGTTTTGGTATGTAAAAATAGAGTGGGCTCTTTTAACCGTATTAGAGCTGGGTGCCTGCTTCCTTCTGGTTTTTCTTTGCTCAGTAGGGAAAAAAATACACATTGCACCATGCTCAAATTTAACCCATTTGCGTATTCTTGTCACATATTTCTGTGTACTGTCATTCAGTCCTAAGGGGAAAAAAAAGAAACTCCACCTCTCTTTTGGTAATGAAACCTTTTTCAACAACAGAAATTCTTTCTTCTTCAAATTCTGTTTATGTCATACTGTGCCCTGATTCTTACTGATGTGGAGAAATTCACGGCTCTTTTATGATCTAAAGCAGATCTGAATGTAACATGCCAAAGATGAAAGCTGCACGAGCAGCAGAAAACTCTGTTCTCAATATCCTTTGTCAGGAGAAATGTTTTCAGCTACAAGACCAATTTATGCTCTTCACAACTGAGCAGTGAAAATGCCTACTCCCTGATAAACTGCAGCATTCTGCAGATGTGATTATGCTGTTTTAAGTAGCAGGAGAGTTTCACTGGTTGTGTGGGTAAGTTGTATTTGCACTATAAAAGTTTCAGCCATAAAGACAAGTTAAAGTTTTCAGCTTCAAATGATTCTTGATGGAGTACTGCATATAAATGTCTTAATTTTCTCATGATTTCTGTTAGAATTGACTCTGCTAAAAGCTATTAATTCAGACTGAGTGAAAAAGTAGTATTTTGGTATAAAACTTCTAACACAATCACATCATTGCTTTTGACATATTTCATGGTTTCAAGATCTTTTTGCAAGACAGCTTTTCATTTCTTTTAAGTCTGACAGCTGAACATATTCTTTGTTATGACAAAGTATTGATGCTTATGTCTAAGAAAGATACTAACGTGACGGAAAATGTGAGAAAAGATTTCCGTCCCCACACTAGGAAATATAAAGCTTACACTACCAGAATCTGCTGTGCTCACATGTAAAAGTAGTACTTATTGAAATACCTTGAACTCCCACATTAATTTCTTCTTTATCATAAGAATTCTTATGCTAGAATAACGGCTAAACTCATCTTTGAATAGTATTTGTTGAAAATTCAATAGTGCTGAAAGTGATGGCTTTCCCTCAGTTTGAGTACACACATGTAAGAGGAATTCTGTTGTTCTCACATCCTGTTTTGTTCAGTGTTTTAGTATCCTGCAGCTGACATCTGAAAAACACAGTAAGTACCCAGTATAAGAAACTATCAGCATTGTACTCTCTTTAGCAACTATCCACAGGCACTACTCTCATATACACCTCTGCAATCAAAACCAAAGCTCCTATTTCAGTGATGATATACAGCGTTGAATCTCCCAGTTGCTGTAGCCAGGAGAGAAAAATGTGCTCAAAGCTTTTTTTCTTTTTTTTAAAGGGTAACACACTTCAACAATCAAAGAGCAAAACCAGCTAAAAAAAGTCACGCAGAACTGTATTTCAAGTCATTGGTTTGGGAGTACGGGGGGTGTGGGTGGGTGTCATGTGTGGGAGAAATCCCCTTAACTAAACGCATGAGAAAAATAGAATGAGTGTAAAATTCAACAGTTTAATTGGATCCCAAGGAATTATCTTGGAACCTGCAAACTGGCTTCCAAGCCCTGCTAACCAACTTACCTTCATCAAATGCTTAAAGGCTTTCCTCACATTGTCAAAAGCATTTTAAGCAAGCACAGCACTCAGCTACATACCATGACAAATTTTGCCTGTAGGCTGTTAAAATGACTTTAAACTAGTGAGGCGTGCTCTTAAAATATATATATATATATATACTTTGTACATATTTCATCCCAAGCTGGCTCCCTCCTCTCTAGCTGCTTGCTTTTTTTTTTTTTCTTTTCTTTTAGCCTTTATATCTTCAGAGTCTAGCAGGGTTATTAATTAATGAACTTGTGTATTTTCTGTCTTTAGCTGCTGAAGAGCGAGGGACTGTCAGTCAGCGGGGACCCTCCTGAATTAGGTGAATGCTGACATTTGGCAAGTGTCATCACAGTTGCCTGCCCATGCCCTTGTAATGGTCTAAGCCAGTGACCCTTCCCTCTTTGTCACACATTTCAGGTAGCACTCAGGGCTCATTGTGTGCAACTGAGGTCAACCGCCAACCAACCAAGTGCTCTGTCCTGCTCGCACAAAGCTTTCCCTGAAGGCAAGAGAAAAGAATAATAAAAGGGGGAAATGGCCTGCTGAGCAAAGGCTCTGAGTCTTTTATAACAGGAGGTCGTTTTTGATTATAGGAAGGAACCTTCAGTGGCCATGGAAACCAAAATGCCACACAAAAGCCAGAGGGTGCTTGGGAGGTAAACAAGATAGATGAAAGGTGATGGTGCTTTTAATCTCCGCAATCAATGTGCTTAGGTGGGTGACTTTAATTTAATCCACGTCTGATTAACCCTCTCCCTTTGTTTACACCATTATAGGAGTTTTTCTCCTGTAAAATTTTTAAACAAATGTTAAAAAATTCCAGGAGAGGGCTGGTTGCTGCAGTGTTTTCATCCTATTCACCCCCCTGATGTAATCATGGATGTTCTCATTATCCACATAAATGCCTAATCCTTCTTACTCCTGCTAAGCTTATCCTCACTGTTATAATTTTGAATGAGCGAGTGAAAGTTCTTATACAAACACAAATTCTTGTGACTTTCTTTTTCGGACACCTAGCAGGATGAAATAACTGGAAACAATGGCACTCAGTAAGGAAATCTTTTCCATCAAGAAGCCTTGGAGCAGTTTGGTGAAAACTGGTTTTGATTTGGTTGAGTTATGAGCCCTTGAAAACTGCACATCGTACATGCTTAGACGTTTTTAAATAACAGCAGTGGTTTTAATGACAGCTGAATGTTCGGAAGGAAGTTGTGCCGTGCATGCGTGCGCGGCTAATTTACCTACTTGCTGAAAAATATACTCAGGGGTAGTGCTCCGAATGAACCCTGCCACATTCAGTTTGGGCTGGCTTACGCGACTGAAAATTCTCCCCGACGGCTGTGCGGTTTTCCACAATAATGAGCATTTTATGGATGAGATTTTCAAAAGCCCATCCCCATTTAGGAAAGCAGATCCAATTCAGACAGGAAAGGGAAGGGAATAAGAAAAAAGAAGGCCCAGAGGAATTTGTGTTCTTACATCCCTTGGGGTTAAAGGGTGCATTCAATAAAGGCAGGCACTTAAGCACTTATCTCAGTCTCAGTGTCATTAGAGTATGAGATTTAAAACCTCTCTGAATCTTGCCCTGGCTCCTGAATGAAAATAAAATGCATATTCATTCAGTTAGGTTTCCTGAACAGTCTGGAGGAAGAGAAAAGATGCTTCAAAACAGCATTTGCAGAAAGAACTGCCTAAGCTCACTGACTTCAAGTCATCTTAGCCCTTTCCAGGGCTAAGACACCTTTGCCATGGCAGCCAACAGCTGCCCCTATCCAGCCAAAAACTAGGTCCTTCTTGAGAGCGGCTGCTTATCTCAGTTCTTTGAAAAAGTAAAGCAGAGCTTAGCGTTTCCTTTTAAAATACAGGCAGAGGAGGCACTGTAACTGACGTTGCCCACGCTCTATGCAAAAACCTGGCAGTAAGGATGCTTGCCCAGGGAGCAGGAGAGCTGAGCACCATGCCTTCCTCCATGCCAGGGTTCTTGAACCTGGTCCCCTGCTGCCCCACCGAGCAGGTCGAGCCTGGAGAAGAGGAGGTTGCTGGAGCTGGGCTGCTCCTTGGAAACAAACATGACAATTGGGGGCCCAGAAAGAAAAAAAAAACCATGTGAGCTCCTAGCTCTGTAACCCTGGCAGAAAGAGAAGGTTCCTCTGAGAAGATGTCACTGAGGCTTGGCAGGGAGCAATGTGCCTGGATGCTAGGCCAGAGGAGTACTTTGCTTGAACTGCAGTAAAACTGCAAATACTTCAGGAGCTTCAAGGTAAAATAAGAAATTATAAAAGAAAGACAAAAGCCAAGCACAGCTTTCTGAGCTACAATTTCAGGCTAATAAACCAAGTCTCTCTAAATCCTGTTTTTCATCTTGCCTTAATTCCGTAAAGGGCCACAGATGTTGCAGGACCTGATTTTTAATTGACCTGCTGTTATTTGCTTGAGAGGAATGTGGGATGCAGAGAGTTTGGAACCTAATTATGAACTCCTCAGTAGTTACAAAGCAAGAGCATGAAGCTGCTTCCGCTAGCCGAAAGGAAGCGTAGAGGAAAAGATCTAGTCACTGGCTCTAGGCAAAGGAGAGGCTCTTCTTTCAGTGAGGGTTGACAGCTGTGAACCCTGCTGTAGAGTTAGATGTCTCGGCCAGGCAACACTCTCAGGAAAAACACAGATGTTGTCAGTTGCTGCTTTCTGCTAAGTGAGCACTCACGTGCCATTTGAAATATTCAGATCCTGCTCTTCTCTTAGGTCTGGGGCTTGACTCTTCCTCCACAGCTCCCCGATGGGGCCTCTGTTCACTAACATGGAAGATATTCTGACAGAGACATCAGAGAGAGCTCCTCAGCCTAGAACAAAGTCTTTTAAATAAGGTGAGAAGCATTTCGTTTTTCATTGAATCCATGGCTATTTATTATTGAAGAGACTGCATCCAAGAACCTTACGTGTGCCTAAGCTAGGGTCATTCTCTCTCTGTCAACTGGCATTTAAATCATTTATATAAAATGGAGCAGCATAAACAGGCAGGAAGTGAAAGGGGCCCACACAAGCATCTTTCAATAACTTTCACCCTGACAGTAGAAATTTTACATTCCAGTATCTGTGTGATATGATCCTGGTCATGGATCAGGGACACAATCAATTCCTGTTTATTCTCTTCTACTTTGATTAGCCACAATCAGAGATTTCCTTCTGGAGCTCCCTGTTAGCAAGTCCCCACCATACATCTAAGCAGCGTCCGAAGTTTGAATATTACATATAAAATCAAAAGGAGAAACTTCAGTATATGGGGCCTTCCAGGTGACAAATCAGCAATTATGCACGGGAGGTGCTTTCAGGATTAGCTATCATCAGATGCACAATTGGTTTTCAGGCTCTTTGTTATGAATAATTTTCACAACTCATGTTCATGAATCTTTCCATGACTGAAGCTTTTCAGCTTTTAAAAAAGCCCCAACCAGAAAGTGTTCTCTATCTAATATTTTGAAAGGTTCATGGTCACTCAGTTGGCACAAGAATTGCCCTTGTGCATGTAACCTATGTGTGAATGCAGTGGGAAGCACGGAGCTTTCCTTCTGCCTTCCTACTTCTGTCAACATACAGGTTGCCTACAGCTGCAGTGATCCATGCTATGAGGATTCAGATTTGTATTAAACTTGCTTTAGACTTCACATCAGCTGGTAGGCATCTTTCAGGGAGTACTAACCTCTATACATTTCTTCTTTTGCCTAAGTATGTTCAGGAAAAGTTTCCTGAGATTCTCTGCAGCAAATAAAATTTGGTTTGCTTCCTCTAGCAAACCCAAGGATTATTGTTGGCAATGTATTGTGTCACACTGAAGCACTCACAGCACCGTTCTCACAAAGGAGCAAAGAAAAATCAAATACTGCAATCCTTCCCTATTTTTGCTCAAGCAAAACTCAGCTTAGTATACTAGCCTATTTAATGAGCACCTTGTGATCTGTAATGCCAGATGGATTTGTAGAGGGCTGTCTTTTGACAAAGTACACTGAATCAAAAAGCCTGTGAAATATTTCTCAGATAACTAAGTGGCAGGGCAAGATCAGCCCAGTAGAATGGAAAAGGAAAGAGAAAGGTTTTTCCAGGATTTTGGCAGATTTCAAAGGACCTTCCACTTATCTGTCAGAGGGTCACATTCTCATTTTTGCCCTGGTATTTTGGTTGGTCTCTTTAAGAAGGTAAAGAACAAACACAAACAGCAAAGAAAGTAAGAGGTGGAAATAAGCCACAAAATGGGATCAGTATCTTCCTCTGCAAAGATAAAAGTAATGTATTATGTCATTTAGACAACAAATTATAGAACTGCTCAAGAAATAGAAGATAATGACTGAATGGAAGGGAAAAGGCTTTTTACTGACCTGAAGGGAATGTCAACAGTACCAAGACTGAGAATATTACTATGAAGATGAGGAACCAAAGAGAAAGACAACAAAGTGCTATTTTAGATTTTGCTTGTGCTCCTACCAGGACTTTTGGGCCATTCACCACTGTTTGTGACTGTTTCCACTTGTCTCCTTTGACTACTTTAATAACATTTTGCAGATGCAAAGGAATTTTTACCTATTATTTTGGGTGAATTTTCCAACATTTAAGTTGCCAGCTTTTCTGGTATATTTTAAAATATTTTATTTAAAAAAAAAACATCTCCACACTCAATAACTTGAACACATCAGAATGAATGCATTATTTATTACATGCGCCACTGCTGAAAGAGTTCCTAAGTCACAGTGGATAAACCTAGGATTCTGAAACGGGAAAAGATCGTTTCTTTCTTCACCCTGTGGTCGGATTGTGACAGGCACAGCATCTGAATCCAGACAAATTGGTAGGGTCCTGTGAAGTTACAAGTGACCATGCCTGCTGCACAGTAACAGAAATGTGACCAATTTAGGCAACCCAGTGACCACCATGAAATCTATTGACGTTTTCCTTAGACTTAATGTGGATACTTAGCCAAACCTCTTTGGCTGAGCAACTGAGCTTTATCATACTCCTTTCCTCTTCTCCCAGCTAAAAATATAAATAACCTTATATTTATGCTAGTACAACACCACCTACTAGGAGGCAAGGGTAAGAAAGCTAGCTCTTTTAAAAATTAATGAGCCTTGGAAGGAAATGGAGCTGAGAGAGTATGAAAGCATATGAATTTCTCCTATACAGAAGAACCAGCATTCATTAAACTGTAACTCTACACTGTTCAAAGCTCCAGTCCACTTCAGCAGTAGATTAGTATGAGTAAGGACTATAGAGTTCAGGGTACGTGTTTTTCTCCTGCCTGGAAAAATATATTACTGCATATGTGAATAACAAGATTAGCAAAGACATTTGCTTTGTCACAGTGACATGCACCTATCTGTGCATTAGATGTGATAAAATTGGGTCTTGCAATAGTCCAAGAAAATGGGAGATTTATATCTAGTGCTAGATTTGGGGCCCTTTGCAATGGTAGCAATTGTAAGCATAATCCTATCTTTAGACTGTCAGATGATGGGAATTGCATTAACTAAGCATGTTAAGAATGGCAGCCTGGAGTTTTTGGTACTAGTTAATATTAGAACTTAGAAGAGGTGAAAATAAATGTTCTTACAAATAATTCTATTAAGCAAGATATCTTTTAATTGTTCCTTTGTTACTCTTTTTACTTAAAAGGATTTAAAAATTGCCCCTTTATAGCTCTCTTTTAAATGCAAAGAGATGGAAAAGTATTGGAAACCAATAGATCACATTATTCATAGATATTTATTTCCCAGATATAATCATATAACTCAGTTTTTTTTACAGGAGGGTGTTACTTATTCTTTCCCATCCATCAAGAAATAGTCTCAAAGAACTCATGTTCCTGGTCAGAATGCTAAATGAGCATATTGACCTGGATTCCTCTTGTTGCGTACATTTCAGAGTTTTTCTTATATTTAGTCTTCTACTGAGGGTCATTTCTACACAAAACATTTCTATCAATATACCTGTGTCAAATGAAAGTTGATTGTTACTGATATATTAGTGCAAACATACTGTGTTCATAGTTACATAGGTATAAATGTTACTCCTAATATCATCTCGGAATAAGCTATACACATGCAACACAGATCATAGAGAAATGACTGTACCTATGCTAATGAACCATTTTACCTGAGTCACCAAATGTAAATAAAGAAATACAACCTTACAACTCTGAAAGGAAATTGCTGTCAGATATGATGGATTGTATTTCCTGGCTCTATGGTTGGTAAATTTATATTTAGTCTTCATTTGATTATCAGCTATCCATACCGTGTTCATTGCATCATCTGTCACTAAGGGATGATCAAATAATTTCCATGAAGACACAGATCCAGCATTAGAAATGGAGATTTTTTGAGGAGACCTGCTTGCTTTGTCTTTGAAAGATAAGCTATACAAAGGGTGTTTTACCAAAAATGAGGAAGACTAAGTCTGTATTCCTTCCAGACAGCCACTATTGCCATTTTTAAACAACATTAATAAATGCAGGTAGAATTAGAGCTGATGGAATCCGGTATCTGAAACAGTTCTGCTTCTTTCAGGAGTATACAGGATGTGTATTCCCAAAATCAAATAATGTTCAGGTGCTAGTCACAAGAGGGAGCTCAGTGCTTCACAGCTATAGTAGAAATAGATCTGGACCGAGAGGCAAAATTTGAATAGTTTGTAAAAGGATATAGTATTTATAAATCAACAATGATTTTCAGTGCTTGGAGTATGTTAATTCATCTTGGATTTATCTTAGAACATCAGCCTTTGGCATCAAAGAAAGAAGAGTATTTCCCACTCAGCTAACATATAGCTCACTTTCTCTGTCTTTCATCTTCCCAGTTCCTCATATTTCTGTTTCTTTGTCAAAACTAAGGTTAAAATGGAATGGAAGCTGACAGTTCATAACAGCAGTTTAAGGCAAAAAATTACAGTAATTCTGTATTAGTCTTAGGAGTGGATCAGAACCCAACTTTCTATCATGGTTAAAACCATTCAGAGCTATATGTTTGAAATATCATGATATTTGAAATTATATGATAAATAAAATGCAGAAAAATGCAAATGGGATTTTTCAAAAAAACGTGGTTGAACACCTGAGGTATCCTGACTTGGTAACTGCACATTGTAGATAAACTACAGAGCATCACAGCCATGGGCACCATACTGGTATGCATCCAAATGGTCAGCTACACCAACAGCCCAGGAATCTGAGAGTGGATGAGCTGCCACAGAGCCAACCTGCTTATTTTTGGAATTAACACATTTGCCTGGAATATTTTGGGTTAAAACCCGGGCATTTTTGAACTGAGGAATCATTGACTGATAAAACTGTGGTAGGGTGAACTTGAAAGCCCTTAAAGTATTAAAGCTAGGAATCATGACAACTAACAAAATTTTCAAGAAACCCAAACTTATTCCAATCTTCGGATGTGCATACTACTTAAATTGTGTTAAGTCTGCCCCATAAGTTCTATCATGGGAAAAAGTATGATTTGGGTATTTCAGTGTTTGTTGTTCCAGATTAAACTAGGCTGATTTTTTAACAATGGTTCTTTTCTTATTTGCCTCACCCACTCCTGGTGTTGCCTGGGTGATGTAGTTGTTCAGATGTTGTGGGCTTCTTTGAGTGTTTGCTTATCAGCAGTGCAAAGACTGTGGAATGGATTGGCTTGCTGAATTGGATTTACAACTGTTTTTCTTCTCCAGAACAGTGGAAAGTAACTGAAATGGTCATATATATCTTCCTTCTTCCTGTAGATTCCCTTATCTTCACATATCTCTTAACCTACACTATCTTTGACATTGTCTCCCTTTTTCACGCTCTACATTCCCTGGCGTGCTTCCCACTCCTTCTTGCAAAACCTACATTATCCTCATCTTCTCTGGCCATCTGTTTTGAAAATATCTGGTGAAACGGGTAATTTAAAAAGTAGGGTCTGTACCTATCTCACCAGAAAAAGATTTGTGATAGTTGCAGACTAGAAGCTGAAGCAAATAACCTCTGCAACACATTCCCTGGGCAGTTCTATATTCTGTGACAGTTAAAGTGCTTAAATCAAGTTTAGGTCTAAAAGGTATGCTTTCAGCCTATAGTCATGGACTTGATGTCAAAAGTACTTGTTGAAATTCTATACTCTGTGTTATGCAGTTGTGTGAAATAAATAAGCCTAATGATCCCTTCTGGCCTTATGAAGATTTGCTCTTTTAATTTAAAAGGGCCACCATGTCCTATCATTTTTGGTAAGCATGAAGGCAAGTGCTGGTATGTTACTAAGGCAATTTATTAGGGAAAAAAAAGCATGAAATATAACAGCATATTTCTTAAAATCTCCATTTTAAATCAATCAATTTATGAATTAAGATTATTTTATTTGAAATTTTTAATAAGTTGTTTTCTAACTTTAAAGAGAAAGCACTATAATTTTGGATAGCATAAGCCTGTGCTTGCAAGTAGTTGTATCCTTGCATTAAGAAAAAAACAGCCTTACTTATGAATACAAGCAATGGTTCTATGATAGACATGCATAGAGTAAGATACAGGATTTACATTCCCATGTATACATGATGGATATATAATGTATAAAGAAAAAAAAGACTTGATTAAACTCTTCCACTGAAATTGTCTTTGGCAGAAGACAGGATTATAAGTAGCCTACTTTTTTTTGTATAATCTGAAGTACCTTTTATCCATTAGAAGTTTTCTTCAAAACTTTTTGGCCAGAATATGTGACTGTCTAGCTTCAGGACTATTTTCTCCCTCATTTCCCAAAGAAGCAAGGTGTATGTTATTACACTGTCTGCATAGCCTTCCATCTTTCTGTCTATTGCCAGCCCCCCTTAAACTGTAAAAATGTGTTGGCCACTTTTTGATAGAAGTCTTATGAGTTTAATCAACATTAACCAACTGTTTGGAAAAGAGAGAACCTGTTAGGGTCCCATTTAAGGAGAATGTGTAAAGGGATCTTCTCTTGTCTTTCCTGTATGGATGCTCAGAAGTCAAGATGCAACCACTATCTGACCAAATAGCATTTGCATAAATAACCAGCTAATCAACACATACATGATTCAGCCATAACAAACGGTACCCCTTCCTTTCCAGCAGGTCAGAAAGTGGAGGATTTGGGAGGGAAATAGGGGTATTCCACTATACAGAACAGAAGACACAAATCGGTAGGAAATGAGGCTTCATTACCTGCTCTTCTCAATAACAGAGACAATTCACGTAACAGAGAAGGGGCCTTGTCATATGGCCATGAAGTAAGTTCAAAAGAGGCTGGGTGGCTTACCCTGAGAGAAAAATTGGAAAATCCTGCCTTTGAGCATCTAGATGCTCTTGCCATCAAGGCAATAAAGCAAGCTATAAATTAGCACAGGACATTTTGAGTTAATTCCAGTAGCCCTTACGGGCAATGTCTTGGCAGCCAGGATCTGATGTCTGTAAGACTGCTCAGCCACACTCTTCACCTAGAGACATCCCGTCCTAAAGGCTGCTAGCTGTATCCCACTGCTCTTCTCTGATGGAAACCTGGGGAGACACAGATGGTCCAACTCTACAGCTGTAAAGGCACTAAGAACATCAAAGTCAAGACTTCATTTCCCTCCAGCACAGCAGGTTTTAAAACAACAACAACAACAAAAACCTCCTAAACTGTCTATAGCTCAGGAAGTAATCTCAGCCCAAATTGGCAAGAACTCAGATAAATTCAAATTGGAAAACGTGCAATTAATTTACTAAATGCAAGGTGACATGCCTGAGAGGATGGTCTGTATTTGAAATCAGGAAAAGCTGATTAAAAATTGTGCTCTCTACTAAGAAGGAAATAGTCATCCTGAATCCATGATTTAGAGCGTGATTTTATTGTACTCTCATTCAAGTGTGTAATGCCTGATTGAAAATGAAGCAAATCTAATTAATTAATATTGGCCTCCTGCTATCGTGCATCTGCACCACACTTCTTGAATGACAATCCTAAACATCAGAAAAATATAAAACTGGTTATAATCAAGGATCTTATAAACAACAAAATAAAAAAAAAACCCCAACTCCCTGAACCATATCCTATTGCTAAGAATAATCCAACGGTATTTTAACCGCCCCGCTGAACAGACAGGCCTTACATCGCGCTCTGAATTTTGCCAAACTGGGGCTCTGGCAGGGGGCCAAAGGAAGCAGGTTTCAGCGGCGCGGGCCCTCCGCTGAGAACACCCTACCGCCGGTCCCCCCGAGCCGGGGCACTGCCCATTCATTTTATGTGTAGTGCTCCTGTGTCTCACAACTGCTATGTCTGATATTTTCTTTATGACTTCAGCTTATTTGCAGATTTGGCTGCAAGATGTATTTTCACACAGTACTCAATACAAAGTCTAAAACTGAAGCTCGGGAATACAGTCTACCAAATTTAGCTGAATTAACTTGATCTCTAGAAATAATAACTGTGGAAAGACAGAGGAATCTGTTCCTATGCAGTTTCAACAATTTCTGGCATGTATGATGACACCGAAAAATGTTACACCAAAAGTATATGCAACCTTAGCTGTCAGGCGGGTGAAATTGCTTCACAGATACCTGACAGAAACACAGAGAAGCCAGAAAAGTGACATTAAGTCACCAGCAGCAGACAACAACAACAAATACTCGCCACCACTTTTGTACTCTACGTCATAGACTGGCATTCTAACCCGTTTAACTCTTTTCACTGCAACTTCTCTTTAGAAAGCTACCAAAGGCCGGTATATTTTTTTTCCGGATCACTGTGCCTGAAGGGATAAGGTGGGGTGGTTTTTTTTTTGGAGGAGGGGGAGAGAAAACCCAGAAATGTGGCATGTGTAAGGAGCAGAATCATAAGTGCGTGATCTGTGGGTACGGTGTCTCTGGTCTTTGCAAAGTTATGGATTGGTGGATGGAAGAAGGGCTATCTGCTAGGTGCCCATAGATTTTCTCTTCCTGCCTTTTTGGGTTTCCATGTGTTTTGTGTTGTAATCTAAAGCTTAAGTTCCAGTCTTTGCAAATATAAAATAAAAGTCAGCTTGCTGACAAATAACATTGTTTCGGATGTTTATCTTCTCAACTGCTGATCAACCCCCTTTCCTATTTGTTCATAAACTTCCATTATGAAAAAATAATTCCTGTTTTTTTCATAGATACAAAGTACCTGTTTCAACAGATCTTCTTTCACTGTTTCAAAAGGCTGAATAATATTGAATGAATGAAAACAGAGATGTGTCAGTTTCAGAACAAAATCTCTAAGCAATTAGGAGACTGCTGAGGTTGGATTCTTCTCTGTCCATGCTATTAGGCTTTAGGGCTTGAAAAGAAAAACTGTATTTATATTTCTCCACAGAAAACTATGCCAGTGATCTGACCTCAGTCAATGAACTCTTAAGAGAACAGCACAGGTGCTAGAGATGGCTAAGAAGAGATGGCTGGAAAAGTATATTTATTATTTTTATTGTATGCATCACACTGACACTTGACTGATTAATACAAAACATCCAACTCTTTCCAGCAGCTGGAAAAAAGATGGTTTTTTATCTCATCATTAACATTCCCATCAAGTGATGAACTATAAAACTTTGACCTGCGAATCCAAATTGAAAAAGGTCAGGCAGAATCAATGCTTTTTCACACAGTAAAACCTTAAAAAACTGTCTGACTTGATATCTTCAGGTCTGCTGTTAATATCTGGAGTGAGTTCCATGGACAATGCTATGATTTGCCAAAGTACTTAAGCACATTCTTGATTTTAAGCTCTGAATAATCCCATTTGTCTGCAAGAGAATTTAAGCAGGCGTGCCAAGCGAAGGGTGGAGTTGGAGCCAGAGAGCAGTCCTTCTGCACCCTTCAGTCAGCACCTCTAGGAGTTCTGCTACCTGGATGCAAGTGACCCAGCTATTTTGAATGAATTTTGGTTTAGCAAACATTTACCTGGAGGACACGATATAAATGCAGGGAAAAAAAATTAACCAAACCGTACGATGGGGAAACAGCAAAACACTGTTATTGTGGGAACAAAGAAGAAACAAAAATATTGTAGATAATGTATTTGTGAGCTTTAGGGTACATTTCTGGCTGCAGTTCTCTCAAGACTATATTGATTACAAAGCAGTATGAAATGAATATTTCCTATGATATTTCCCATCCGAGCTGTGATAATAATCTTATATTTGACCAAGTGTGTAGAAACTTCTAACTGCATGCAAAATAGTAACCTGAACATACAATGGTATCAGTGAGAAATTTTACTGGATTCTTTTTGACAGGTAGAGCAGAAAAAGCAGGTCTCAATACAGTCGCCAGGGAGCCTGAATGCCTCATTTGTCTGGTAGAGCCATTCTTCTTAGCATTAGAACCAAATTAAAAATTACTAATATCGCTATTGCCATGAAAATCTATACATTGTTTGAATGTATATATGCATTTTTATAACTGACCACTTAAATTATTCAGACATGGAGTTCCATGTTTGGTTTCTATGGATAAAATGCTGCAATAATGGAAAGTATCAATACAATAACAATAGAGGTAGTAATAGCCTCAGTCCTGCAAGGTATTTTACATGCAAAATGAAGGGACACTTAAAATAAGCTTAAGCGTGGCTTTACTCAAAAATGCTATTGGGTAATTACACAAGAGAACAACTGGTTTCTTTCTGATGTCTTAAATTCTGAAATATTTAAATTCTGTAATTACAGTTGTTGGTGAGACTGTCCCCAAGATTCCCCTGTCACTAAGAGTTTTCCCCTTGCCTTCACAAGGGTAGAAAAAAACCCTCATCAGTCTGGATTCATCATGCTAAAGGGTTTTGCTGGAAACTCATCACATGTGGTCAGTGTGGGTTGGCGCATACTGGATTTTGTTAACAAACTCTATCCACTAACCTTACCACCAAAGTTGAACCTGCCAGAGACCACTTTCCCTGATGGCATTACTGACAGAGTCTTTGTCAAATCTGGAATGGGCAAATATGTTTAAACAAAAGAAGAACTGACTTAAACAACTGTGTGAAACTCAAAGTGTGTTTCCAATGAATAAGTGCGTTGGTTTCAAAAAAAAGCTGACATAACCTTTCTTTACTGGTTTTTGTTCTGTAGTCACTTTTAGAATTCCTGGTTCGAGCCAGGCCAGTAAGTAGAAACAGAAAATGCTACAGAACTACCTTTCCTTGCGGAGCTTTTCATCCCCCTACAAAAGAAGAAAAAAAGAAGGAAGTTGGATAAATCTCTCAAGACTGTATCTTTTTGCAACTTCTATCATAAAGTTTTATAAATTCAATATTAAGCCAATTTAAACCTAACTTTCCCCCTCTCCCCCAACGTAATTGGGGGTGACATTTTATGTCAGAAATCTGATGTGACTCCAGACTGGATTTAGACATGGATACAAGTTTCCTTAACGGTTTAAGAGGTAGAAATATTGCCAGAATCGTGCTGTTATGAGAAGCTTAGTTTCACATAAGTAGTCTGAAAAATATTTATACTTTATATTGATAGCATCCTGATATAACTGCATTTGAGGGTTCGAAGTTTTCTTCACTAGTCACAGAACCAACAGGGGGTAACGCTTTTATCAGTTTTGTTTGGGCATATGGTAAAGAGATAATGGAAGTTCTAATTATGTCAGATAGCTTTGAATCCTGATCTGATTTAGTTTAAATTAAATATAAAAGCAAACACAGGCTAGACAGCAATCACGAGTCTTTATTTCAAAAAGGCAGGCCTGGAAAACTTTATGAAAACTATTCCCTGAAATTTTAGAGAAAGAAGAGTTAGATGTGAGATCTCTCAGCAGTGAGAACAGGATTTAGACTGAACACAAAATAAATGTGCCTCAAAGAGCAAAATGAGTGTTTTGTGTCATCCAGAAGAGATAACACTGGCATCACGGCCAACAAGTTAAGATAAACTAGGTAAATTAAGATATATATGTATCAGTTAAGATTATTGCAGACAAAATACAGGCAAAACTCAACACATTCAACACAGGTGTTCAGTCTCCATCTCATGTTGCTAAAATAACTGATCTATGCATTTGCAAGATTCTATAGCAAGGACGTATGATAATTTGTCAAGTTGGATGCATTAATTCATCAGGTGGTTCAGCATCTTAGTAAACTTAAGGAGCAGGCATGTCACAGAATCATAGAATCATAGAATAATTTAGGCTGGAAAAGACCTTTAAGATCATCTTGTCCAACTGCTAACCTAACACTGCCAACTCCACCACTAAACAATGTCCCTAAGCGCCACATCTACATGTCTTTGAAATACCTGCAGGGATGGTGACTCCACCACTTCCCTGGGCAGCCTGTTCCAGTGCTTGACAACCCTTTCAGTGAAGAAATTTTTCCTAATATCCAATCTAAACCTCCCCTGGCACAACTTGAGGCCGTTTCCTGTTGTCCTATCACTTGTTACTTGGGAGAAGAGACTGACAACCACCTCACTACAGCCTCCTTTCAGGTAGCTGTAGGGAGCAATAGGGTCTCTCCTCAGCCTCCTTTTCTCCAGGCTAAACAACCCCAGTTCCCTCAGCCGCTCCTCGTAAGACTTGTGCTCCAGTCCCCTCACCAGCTTCGTTGCCCTTCTCTGGACACACTCCAGCACCTCAGGGTCCCTCTTGTAGTGAGGTGTCCAAAACTGAACGCAGTATTCGAGGTGCAGCCTCACCAGTGCCAAGTACAGGGGGACGATCACTGCCCTAGTCCTTCTGGCCACACTATTTCTGATACAAGCCAGGATGCTATTGGCCTTCTTGGCCACCTGGGAACACCGCTGGCTCATAGTCAGCCAGCTGTCAACCAGCACCCCCAGGTCCCTTTCCGCCGGGCAGCTCTCCAGCCACTCTTCCCCAAGCCTGTAGCGTTGCGTGGGGTTGTTGTGACCCAGGTGCAGGACCCAGCACTGAGCCTTGTTGAACCTCATACAACTGGCCTCGGCCCATCGACCCAGCCCGCCCAGATCCCTCTGTAGAGCCTTCCTGCCCTCAGCCACATCAACACTTCCGCCCAACTTGGTGTCGTCTGCAAACTTACTGAGGTGCACTTGATCCCTTCGTCCAGATCACTGAGAAAGTTATTAAGCGGAACTGGCCCCAGTGCTGAGCCCTGGGGAACACACACCACTTGTGACCGGCCACCAACTGGATTTAACTCTGTTCACTCACAACAGTCTTTAAGCCACTGCACTGCAAGGAATGATGAAGTCACTTTAAACTCCCCAGACTTAGGACAGAGAAGAAGAATAGCCAGGAGGAGATGACTGCATAGACTTCTGATGAGAATAGCTGGACTGCCTGAAGTTTTCTATGCCTTCGTGTTATGTTCAATAATATCTTAATGAATACTGATTACACAGTTCATGATGCAGATAAAAAGAACCTAAAATCTCTTTCTCCTCCTAAAAGACTGTGCTCATCACTAAATAAGAGAATCAGCCGCCTTCTTGCTTGTTTTCCCAATGGCCCTATTTTGCTCTGAACAGTGGGAAACCTTCAGCTCAAGGCTCTGTGGTGGTAAAGGTAATTTCTGAGGAGGTGGGGGCTGTGGGACTGTGTTTTCTGAAAGTGAGGGAAAAGGTCTTAGACATCTGGTGGTCTAGCTACTAAGCAACTATGCAAAATTCTGAGCACAACTCATTCCTCTGCCCATGTGTTTAAAAAGAAACTTTGCAGATACATGATGAGGGGAACCTCATTCTTAAGTCCAAGTATGGGAGGTTTCAAGCTGTGAAACACAGTTGCCTATAGGTTTTTATCTCAGTTGTGAAAAGATGCTTCTATGTATGTGGGAGACAGAAGATTTCAAACATGCTTCGTTCCTAAATATTGCTATTACCTCACTTGAGGCTTCCTATCTCCTGCTTTAAGTACAGGCATCTCTCAAGTCCTGAGTTTAATGCAGGTGAGCGCCTAAGTGAGAACTACGAATGCGATTCTTAGCCTGCACACTGAACTTCAGGTGCTGTTATGCTTAGCTGGGCATTGTCTACATCCCTTTGGAAAGTGTTTTAAAAAAACAAACCAAACACTCCATCATTTTATGCCTGTCACTCCACCTTCTCTGTGACCAAGCTGCCTTTCTTACCTTTGCACATGTCTTTTAGACAGCTGAGAATGAAAATAACCCATTAGATTTTACTGCACCTTAGTCCTCTCGGATTGTTCTTTTCCGGAAAGTGATTGCACCTTTTCTGGAGGTAAGATTGCCAGGAGCAGCCCCGTCTGAGTGATCTCTTTCTCAGTCCTTTTGAAACTGTCAGCAATACTCCTGGCTTTTAAAGGACATTAAGGATTTGATCCCTTAAATTTAAGCACTCTTACGTGGTTCTGTCAGGGAAAGCCCAAACCACTAACCAGTTTTCAACGTCTAGATTTTGTCCCATGGTTATAACCTTAACTGAAGAAGTGCATTGTGATGTTTCTGTGAGAAAAAAAATACAAGAGGAAATGAATCCCATTTATATTGTCGGTGAAAAGTTGATACGGAGTTTATATGGCAGGAAAGTGTTTTTTTCTGCTTTTTTTCTTGCTTTGCTATTATACTACCTCTCATAATATTTTTGCTTCATTCTTTGATGATCCTTCTTTCCAAAAATCTTATGAGTGGAACAACACAGCCTAAGTTTTTTAGGAAATCCTAAAGGAATGTAGTTACTAGCAGGTGTATGTTTGACACTTTTTAAAATCAAGAATGAACAACTCATCTAACTTTGTATCTCTGGAAAGAGAGGGCAATCCCTTCACAGATCACACTTGAAAGTATAGATTTTTACATGTACGAGGGCAGGTTGATTACTGTAGGTTTTGTTTCTTTTTCTTCCATTTGAATTCCATGGATTTCACCAGATTTACAGAGACCTGAAGTTGAAATAATGCAGTGTTAAATCCACCACGTTAAAAACAAACAAACAAACCAACCTCTAGTGCTGTATTGATCCAAATAAATCTACAGTCACATTCTCCTACACTTTGCCAGACACTTTGTTTTTGTCTATCTTTAATTTGCAAGCATTTGGGGGAAAAACATGTCACTATTTCTTTTTGTAAGTTTACATAAACTGCACTCTTTAGTGCAAGATAAATAATGCATAAAATCTGTTCATGCTGTTTGAACAAGTTTGAGGACACTTGCAAGGAGAGAGCTGACAATGCAGACCTAGTAGTCTGATCAGTCAAAGAAGAGATTCCTAACAGCTGAATCAGGTTGATTCCCAGCAATCACCAACCACTGAATGCATTGTGATTTTGCGTTATCTGTTGGAAATTGGTTTAATGGCATCCCCTGAGACGTAATCTTTTTCCTAATTGCTTGTGATGTATTTTTCAGGAAAGCGGGCAGCTTTGGAAAGGTTTGAGTTGCTCTGTTAAAATATCTGTTTTCTCACCTAGTGGCATAGACTGACTGGGAATCCAGGGATACTGGGCCTTTGTGTAACTTCCAGGCAGATTTAATTATTAGTAACTATGTAGCAAAACAAACAAAAAGACTTTTCTGCTTTGCTTTTCAGCATGTTTCTGTCCCAAAATGCAAGCATATGCTTCTGAGAGAAAAGGGGAAGCTGAGAAGGAATGTAGTACTACCTCCATGCAGTAAAACTTGATTTGCTGGAGGGTCCCACAGAGAAAAACATCTGATCTGTGGCGGACATCTACCTTTGAACTAGTCGCCTGAGTCCTCTTTAACAGCGGGCGGGGGGCNNNGGGGGAAATGATTCTTCTCATCCTAACGCAGGCAGTTAAACAATGTGAAATGAATCGTTAAGAGTATTTACTTCAGTCTTTGGCTGTGAAAGCAACTTAGTGAGATTAGCTCAGGTGAAAGCATCTACACTGAAGGCATGTACAGCTAGGTTAGGTGAATCGTTCCTGGAGGTTTTTGTCTCTACTGGTAAATTAAGCAATGCCAGAGAATGTTCCTGGGTACTGGAATTCAATCATCTATAATATTCAATTATTCAAAGAGCCCATGGTGTGGTTTTGGCCTATTCCACTTAGGACTTCACCAAACAATTCCTCGGCATCGTTTGGGAGCGTACACAGGCCAGCAGCCACTCCTAGCAGCCAATGTGAATGCAGCCACCCTGTCTCTGAAGGTAAGAGTTTAAAAACATAAATGCAGCCTGGTCCTCGCCAGCTGGCCTCAGTGCCAGAAAACTGATCAAGTGATGTTTAATCTTCTGCTATAGATGTATCCTGAATATCTCAGTTTGAGAGTAATGGTAGGGGACAATAAGCCTTCAGAATGAAACATGTCATATTTTCATCAATGCGTTGCCTACAGCATCTTAGTTCATCTGTTAACGGCAAATGTGTACACAAATGAAACCAGGATGAGAAGTCTTAGAGTATTTCCACAGTATACAGTGTGAATCACAGTGAAACGTGCTCCTGAGTAATGTGATACATTGGAAAAACATAACATGGCCTAGGTATCTGTGACTGCTCGAATTATTTCAGTACAGCTTGTGCCTGAGGGTCCTGACACAAGGAAAATGATAAGAACAACCAACACATTTTTTGGTGCAGTCAATTTGCTATGTTCTATCTGCCTCCTTTTCTTATCTAAATATTAAAATACAAAAGCTCATGAGCCTCATTGGATATATTTTGATTAAACAGCTACTGTAATATCATTCCTCTACTATGAAAAGGTCTTTGCCTTGGTACCGTTTAATGACTACTTATTATTCCCATTGTAGCAAAACAGTATTTTAGACTAGAGGTAGGTTTTCCTGATGTAACCAAGACTTTCATATGTGGTATGGAATTATCTGCTTGGATGCACAGATACCAGTATGGAGTAATTACACAAGTTTCCTCTCTATTCGTGATTTTTATTTTTGTGCTATTACCAACAATGTGAGTATAACACTGAATGTCTTTTGAAACACAGAAGGTCTAAGAGTTGATCCAAATTCTGGGGTGAATTATTCCATGACAATGACATCTGCAAAGCGTATACTTTAATGTGAAACATATATCAAGTAAATAAATTATTCCTTTTAGATATATTAAATTCCTTATATGGAATAGATACTATGCTCTCCGATTCAAACGAAAAATTACAAAGTCAATGAGAAACGAGAACAGACTGTCTGCAATTTGCTGAGATCATGAGAAACTGCTGAGCCAATTGGTAATTTCAACCCACTTGCTTATTTCTCAATTAATGCTCCTGTAAAATAAAGAATAAACAAGCTTTGCTCTGCCTGTTGCTTAATTAGCCATAACAAAACTTTCTGAAGTGTGGTACCTCAGCAATTGAAGGTATCATGGTTGTAGGCAGGGGCCTGCCAACAACAATATGAAAAACGTCTGAACCTCGCCAAGACTGCTCCTCAGCAAGGCTGAGGCTTCTCCAAGTTATACGAACCATTTCCTGCAGATGGGTTGGACTTTTTCCTTCAATGCAATTTTAAAAAGTTATTTATTTATCATATTCTGGGTATCTTCTCTTAACAATACTGTCTGGGGGTTGTTTCTGGAAAAAACTCAGGTAATTGGATCTGGGTTCCATGTAGTAAGAGTTTTAATTCAGGGCTTCATGTTTCAGTAAATTCCTACAGTTAGGTACACTCTATAGTGTAAACCATATTCCACTGGTTTTCCGCAAGCACCCGAGATGAAGGAAAAGTTTTCCATAACATCCTTTATGGTCTTGCTGCTGGATGGTGGTTTGGATTCCCCAAGTGAGGGAGTCAGCTGCAGAAGAACTGATGCCCCCTGGTCACTGGTCTGCTGAGAGCAGGTGGACAGAGAGGAGGTGGGATACGGTGGACCGGGAAGGAAGGGGTGAACACGGCCTTTACTTCTTTACTGACTGGCTAGAGCGTCTGAGCTAGTGCTGATGGGGAAGTAGTTCAATGCTGATGCAAGCCTGCAGTAAATTAGTAGCATTTGGGAGCAAATGGGAAACAGGAAGGAAATTGTGCCTCAGCATTTCAGAAATGCTCTGCCTCCCAGGACTTTTCTTGGGTCAGTGCCACTGAAGATGCTATTCTTTGCTCTGGAGAGGCGCGAAGTCAAAACCTGGCCCTTGCGGAGTGCCCGCCAGCCTCAGGCAGGCAGGAGCTGCAGGGAGACCTGGCCAAAGGCATGCACATGGGCCCACGTTTTTCATGGAGGCTTTTTTTGTGAGGAAAGTGTGTAGCCTGCGTCTAGTAAATTTGTGTGTACAGATATGCAAATAACCTCCCTGCTTGGACTCTCGAGGTCCTCCTTGGCTGTAAATATTTCCTTTGACAGTCATGCTATTCTAAACACACATTTGCCTTGCAACAAAAGCAACGCTAACTGTAATACAAACTTGGCTCAGAAATGCTCGCTGTTTTCTTAGATTAAACTCCTTTCTCCAGCTGCATCTATTTTAGGGTCTGATCAACTTTATAGTTGGCTCGCATGCTTCCTAAGGGTAATGAAAACTTGCGAAGAACACATAGTTTGTGCAGCAATGAAAAAGAGCAGAAACCCTCTTGAGTAAGAGGTTCGGTTACTGTGGCATGCACAGTGACAACTCTAAGGACATTTGGATGAAAATTATAGACTCTCTCTTAAGAAAGAGACAGGATAGGAAATGCTGGTGAGAAAATTTGCAAATCAAGCTGTGAAAAACCAACAAGCGTGATGCCTCTCCAGACAAACACTGACTGTTATTGTTTGCAGAACCTCCTAGATACAGTTTCCAAGCATTTTAGACTTTTCTAGCATTTGTTCTTTGTTTGGTTAGTCCTGTTTGCTCACTTACCAGAGTCTACTACATGTTACATGATAGAAGACACATCCAAGAAGCCTACCATCTACTTTGTAAACCAGCAGCGTTGCCCACAACTTCCAAAGCAACCATCTAAATGTAATTCATTCTCAGCTGGCAAGCTCCATTGGCATTGCAGGATGATAGAAATGGGGATGGGAGACACTTTCATCAGCTGCCTTTTATAGCTAACGGCCTTTGGAGAGACTGCCACTTATGAAGGCTGTCCTTTCGCTAGAATTACTCACTAGAAGATCAGGAGATCCCAAAATGACTCTTTTACGCTAAATAGGAGTCAGCTTGCATCCAAACCCAGGATAGTCAGTACCAGGCTTAATATACCCTCATTCCCCGTCCCCAGACCCAGCTGCTGCACTTTATGCCCGTACTGGCCTTGCAGGTGGTCTGGTTTGTGAGTCTGTGGGAAGAGCAGCTCGGGGAGTGGGGTGTGTTCACTCATGGCCATGAGTGTTAATGCTGAAGGGAAGATGCCAGGCTGGAAACGAGCGGTAGGCAGAGTCTGGGAGAGAGTGATGTTTGTGAAGGAAACACTTATGCAGTTACACCTTTATATTTGCAGTTCTTTATTCCTTTGGAAAGGTGGCTGCAAATTGGGTGCCAAATGGAAACCTGAACTCGTCTTGCAATTCCTTTGGATAATTTGAAGTGAGCATGTAGGCAAGCAAGGCAAGGGATGATCAGGCTCCTCATGTAGGTAGGTATGTATCTTCTACTTTAGAAGTTGAGAGAACAAATTGTGTGATGTGGTTGCTTTGAAGGTGTTTTATTTTGCTTTTTAGGTGGTTCTCTGAAAAACGGGAGTAGTGCCAAGGCTTCTCAAATGGAGAATGAAGCCATACAGTTCTTATTTTGGGATACTTTTCCTTAGTGTAAAGGACAGAAAGAAAGGGTTTCAGAGAGGTGTAAAAAAGAATGAGCAGACAAAAAAAAATATTAATTTCTGGTTAGACCTTTCAGTCAAGTTTTTTTTATAAAAAGGAATCATTATTTAAATTTCCAGGTGTAATATCACAATGTGAGCTTTCTGCTGTCTACCGGAGAAGAAAATTAATTTATGGGTTTATTTTTGGTAGTTTAGCATTGAAGATAGTAAATTAATTTTAATTTCTCAGTAACACTTTGGCATTCTTAAATCAAAGATTTATTTTCTACTCTCCACCCTAAAGCTACTCCCTACAGTCCTTAAAAAAAACTCTCTCTCAAAAAAAAGAAAAATTCAATTCAAACCTTTTAATGTCATTTTCAAAAGAGCATTACCGGGTTAGTACTAGCTCCCTTCTACTGTTCTTCTTTTCCTCCTCTGGGATTTCAATCTCCACTCTTTTTTTTCCTGTTTATTTTTTAAAAAATATTTTCGTAAGAGGCGTATCTAAACTTTTTGTTATCATCATCTCTCTCCATGTTACCATTGCAGCAACATTACCAGTGGCTGTTGAATTTGCTTTTTATGATTCCCTTTACTGTGATTCCGGATATAAGGCATGTGATCTTTTTAATATTACCTGTTTACTACATTCCTTTCTAATCAGACTAGTCCCCAAAACATGAGTAACACTAGGATGTCAGGTAAATCAAGCCATCATCGGCGAGTCTGGGTGATTATTCCTCTTAACGCTTCCCAGCAGACACACGCTTCCGAGGAGAACAGCAGCCTGGGTTGTTTGTACCTTCAGAGAAACTACATGGGTAAACCTGGGCGGCATGTAACAAAGGCTTTATTCCAGAAAGACGGCAGCAGGAAGTGGAGAATCAGGATCCCACCTCCAGGCAAAAGAACGCCTCTTGGCCTGGGAATTAAAGATGCTGTTGGTAGGACGGGTCTCGATTCCTGAATTCAGCTACCAAAACGGTCCTTCTCTGTGTTTGGGACCCAAGGCAGACCCCAGCCTGATACGCCCTGTTCTGTTGCTCTGGAGTTTCTGACCAAGTCTGGCACCGTCTCTGCCAGCAATTAACAAGCGCTTTGGCCTAAAGCTTGAATGTGATTACCGTAAGCATCTACTACAGTAAATATTTCACTAACGTGACTGTCTCCTTTTCAGTCTAGGTCCCATATATTTTATTTCACATCTTAAAATAATAATTTCATGTCATCTACTGCAACTTTCAACTAGTGATCTCAAAGCAGCTGGCAGACTTCAGAAGACCTGCGCCAATTCCTGCCATCCTTTGGCTGCATCCCGTCAGTGAAACCTGGTAATGAATTCAGTTGCATTTTCCTTGAGAAAGGAACGAGTAGGAGTTGGGTCTGTCGGAGTCAGGATTGCCGCAGCAAAGTGGGTCACCTTTTGAGGAAAGGGGAAGGGCTGCACGCACAGCGGCAGGGACGAGGAGGGGGAGCAGGAGTGTTGTAAACGCCTCTCGGGTATGGCGCAACAGCTGAGGGCTCAGCGTGGAGAACAGGACGCCTCTCTTAAGCAGAGGGGGACTTCTGTCTGTCTGCAGAGATGCCCGCCCGGGATTCCCCCCGGCCAAACGCGGTCTGCAATTTGGATCGGCGACTGCCTGGGAGTCTGTCCTCGCACCAGGCTGCCGTTTCCTGACCACGTCCTGTGCGAAATGACTGTTCTTCACTTGGCACAAATGTGTTCCTATGGTATGTTAGACTTGGTACAGATTCTCTAAATCCCGAGTAGATGGGAACTGAGGCAATTATATGAAGTTCCATATGTTGTAAAAATAGTACTGCTTAAAAGCATTTAGTATTATTAGACTGGATTTCCCAGAAGAAGAAATACTGCTCTGAATGTAAGATCACTTTATGTTTTTAGCCTCTTAAATCCTTTTTCTTGTTACAAATTTCCTAATTTTTTTTTTTTTTTAACCTCTGTTTCTACAAGGGAGCTGAACAGTCTGCTGTGGATATATCTGTTAACTTTAGTACATATATTTCCTGGTCAAGACAATCAGTACCTATCCAATTGCATATCTTTAACCAGCTCACTAGAAAGGGAGCTTAAAAAGGATGTAAAAAAAGGGTCTTTCTGTGTGTAGGGGGATGTGATTGAGAACATAGCTCTTTCCCTGAGCCCTGGTAATTTACATGCAGTAACACCATAAACCTGTCTCAGTGTGGGAGGCTCCATGAACATAGCATGAATCTGTCAAATTCCAGTCTCTCTGGTATACTTGGTGCCAGTTCAAAAGCTTCTAGAGACTGAAAAAAGAATCCTAAAAACAACATCTCCCAGATATATGAATTAGACACCACAGAGTGCAGTGATAAGCATTTCACGAGGCTATTAGCGGAGATTTGCTTTCTTCTTTGGCTGTGTTTCACTTCCTACAGGTTTTTCCCTGATTATAAACCTGTCTGCTTTATCTGCAATGGGCTCTGCATCAGTATTGTCACCTGCAGACTGGTGACTCCTCATAGGACTGCCTCCACTGGAAAGAAACAATAAATTGCAATAAAACTTTTATCTATGCGCTTGGTCAAATGCATTTGCCAGGACTCTGAAAATCTACATCTGTTCTGTATACAATTTGTATTGCCATTTGTTACACAGATGTGTAACAAGACAAATACCTGTCCAGGCTTACATGTGATTCAGAAATGCATATGTTAATCACGCTGGTGGAAGGAGGTGAAGGAAAAGACAATAAATCAGCCTACAAATGGTTTCACTTGGAAAGGTCTAACAGAACAGGGTTATTTTTATCCTAGGATGCTTTTAATTTGAATCAAAAATGCTTTACCACATGTTCTGCCAGCAGTTCAAAAGGATTGGTAACAAACATTTAATCTTTTTTATTCTGGGATTGGCAGTAAGCCCTCATCAAAAAGCGTATGCAGTCAAACAGCTTATCTCCACTGAGCTGTTTCCCTTAATGTGTTCCTAATTATAATCCTATATATTGCTCACTGTGGCTGATTGAACAATATGGCAGTAATTTCTTTACAGGCCTCGCTGTTCTTTGAACTGCGAGTACAGAGGGCTAGAACGGAACCAGATCAATGGGATTTGAGTGCAGGGGAATCCAGCCAGATGCAATCTCTGGAGAATGCATTTCCAGCTGTTCTCCAGAAAGGGACGGGAGCAGACAGCTGGTAACTGTGCAGCCCCTTTCATACAACCCCATGGATCTGTGCTGCAAGGTGTAGTCCTTCTTATCTTTATTGCATTCTATACCTCTGGGGAGGGACTCACCCAAATTCCACACAAAGGGTGGTTTTTAACAACAGGGATTGGAGTAACAGCCTGCCCACCCCCTCCTCTTAAGATTTCATTAGACTATTAAAAATTTTCTGAAGGAATATTTGAATCAAGCTTGGGCAAATGTTTCCATAAGCTGAAACCTGTAACATAAAGCTGAGAGGAAGTAAAAGTATTTGTGCAATGGCTTTAGCTATGTTTGTTTGTGGAGGGTTTTGGAATACATAAAGTCTGAAAAGTTAAGCCTTTTATTCTTAATTTGCCTGTGGCCTGAGGAAATGCAACCCTCTCTGCCTCCTTTTCCCTGTATGAACGCCTGGTTCACGAAGAACACGTATAGCTGTAACACGACCAAGTAAATGAAAATGATCACGACTGAAGTTATGTTTATGCCCAAACAATTGTTCGTGTTTGCCAGCTTCCACTTAGCTCTGATGCAGTGATAGATAATAAGGAGAAAAAAAGCGGCCAACTAAGGATTTGGTACTCCTGTGCTTTTGTAAATTTTCCCTTTGTGGGTCATATTCATTCATTCCTGATCGGTGTATTCACTTCCTTTAATGGGATGTGTTCCCATTACCCACATACCCCTCACCTACAGAGGGCCCAAGCAAAACAGAGCATAGTGCTTCATCTTTAAAACAAAGCAGATCAGAGAGGCAAGCTCCTCAGACTATCCCTGCGTAATTTGTAAACTGGGTACTCCGGGGCTACGGATCAGCTTTGAGGGAAAAAGGGGGCATTGTACAAAGTGCTTCTAGTGACCCTCCAGTTCCTCCGGCAGGGGTTTGGGCAGGTACTGCCTGCCACAATAGCCCCAAGCCTGGAAACTGGGAAGTGGTACGTTTCATAGGTGTATGTTGCCGGTGTTAGAGGGACTGAAAGGCAAATGAACTCATTTTTACCATCCCCACAAGATCCAAATACAAAGATATATTTTTTTTTTTAACCTCGCTCACATGTTGGCAGGTTTATTCACTGAAGCTGCGCAGGGGCATGTGGAAGCACTGTTAGAGACACAGCTGCCAGGGCTGCTGGCACCCCATCTGTGTGTTGTGAAATGGGACTCTGCACCCACCGGCGCCAACGGCTGCAACGAGGAGTAGGCACTGGGCAGCACCGAGGAGGATGGAGGTGGATACAGGTCCCTGCAGAAAGTCCTTCTGATCCAGAGCCCACTGGAGTCACCAGGAAGACATCTCATCATCACAGCAGGCTTTGGACCTCCTCCTGCCTGTGTGACGTCGTCACATCCACTGATACACAGTGAATTGTTCAGAGACTGTTCTGAACTTCTGGCTTGAAGGTTTCATAAAACCCGTTTATTCTGTATCTGCGTCGAACTGCCTTTGCCAAACAACGCTGAGAGCTTTACAGTACCCTGCTCGCGCTGTTTTAAAGGCCTGCTGTCTGGTAAGTCAAGGTGTGGAATAATGTCACTTGGAAAACAGCATTACTTTAGACACAATTGCATGTACCATAACCAATCAAATAATTAAACTTACTGAGGATGTTCATTTGATCTGTGAGGCACTCTAGGCTCACTGAGACTCCCCAAGGAATAAAGACCATTGCTTTCAGAAGGTGACACTCGTTTTGTTTTTTGCTTTCATGTCTCATGCCTCTAATCCCTTAACTTTTGGCGTCACTGCCTACCAGATACCTTAGTTTTCCACCTTCAGACAGGTGGAAAGCATGTCACTGTTTGCCCATGGTTCATATCTGTCTAGGGTGCCAGCTTCTTAAGATTGCCAGACTTCTCACTGGTCACTAGTTCTGTTCATGTTCATTTTTCTCCCCAGCCACAGCACTATTGTCACAAAGTGTGTTCAAATAACTATTCATATTTTACGGTACAGGATATGTGACTTTTGCCATAATTGCCTTTTATGTACTCTCAAATCACCAGTGACCTTGTTCCAATTTCAAATAGAAACTGCACACTTTCACATAAAAAGATGGATAAACAATTTCTTGCTGAATGTTGATCCCATCACTTTTGTTGAGTCCTCCAGAAAGTGTGCCTGTGACTGTCATATTGTTCTGCAAATCAGCCATTTGTAACGGAAAGAGTATTTCCTTTGGGGAAGGTATTTTGGGGGCAATTTTTAGCCTTGAGAACAACTTTATGGGCAGTTTTAGTTAATAGTATCTTCACATAAACAAATGCGTGAAACTTTTTATACCATTGACCAAGGCCAAAGGCCCCTCTATTTGAGCAGACGAATAATTGTTCTTTGTTGGAATCTGTGATGAATAAAACATTGGTTGCCAGTTTCAGCTGTGCAGTTATATGAAGACCAAGCCAAGAGCCTGCTTGCAGGATCTTCTAAGAACTTAGTGTTGCTCCTCATGTCATTATATTTCTGGATCAGGGCCTCTTTGCCTCAGTTTCCCATGTCTGTTGAATAGCTTTGCGCTGTAGCATTCCCAAGTAGTCAGTTTAGGCTGTTAGACTAAGTGTGTTTACATAAATCGTAATTTCAAACAATTGTGTACCAGTTTCACTTCTATTAAGACATGCCTGCTATTAATGGCCTCACCTTTGATGTGACCTACCTGAACACTTTCTCACGTTATTGTCTCACCCACGTATATTATTGTCTTCACATAGAAGTTACATTTCTACTTGTTTAGATTTATCCCAGCTGCTCTATCTTTTTCCAAAGCTTCTGGTTATGCTGTATGACTTTTTCTTCCCATAGTTAAACATCATCTTTGTAGTTTTTTGTATCCTCCATACCGACAAAAAAACGTTACGTTTTGCAGTCAAACCCCTCAGGGGCTGGAAACAACCCAAATGGTAGTCTGCAGAAACAATATTTCTCAAAGGGACTCTTGAGTGTGAACAAATATCTTCTGTTTTTCTTACGGCACCCTGTTGAAAGCTATTTGGCATTATCCGTGTTCCCCAATATGTCTCCTCTCATAGGTAGAGGAAAATTGTCCCGTTTTATATAGCTAATTCTTCAGATCTCAGGATAGGCAGAGATTTGTCTCTTTTTTAGTCTAGAGGGCTAGCAAAGGCATACGCTCCAGTGTTTCTTTTTTGTTGCATGACTCCCAGAGCAATAAACAACGTAGTCTGTCTTAGGGTAAGAGGATCGATCTTTCCTCTGTGTACAAGTTGCTGAATTTTTGGCTCTTTCAGCTCTATTCCCAGTTCTGCTGGGACTTTTCCTGTTCTTACTCCCCTTTCTTACAATGGTTTGAAACCTCTCACTGAAGTGTCAGACAATGTCCACCTTCAGTAAATTTTGTTCTCATCTTAGAGCGCTTGCTGCCTGTCAAACTCCAACTGTTTTGTTAATAATGATTTCTAGATTCTTCACACGCATTTTTCTCCACAACCACCACCCTCTTCCCGCCCCCACCCCTCACCCCGCCCTTTCTTGCAGGTTCCTGTGACCTGTTTCTTTGTCCGGGAGTTACCTGTTAATATTGCAAGCTTTTTAGCCTCAGATCAGTCACAAATTGCCATGTTGGTTTAGCCCTCCTCCTGCATCATCGCTTAGATAAGATTCATGTTTCTGTGAATCTTAGATTTCTTATTACCTCTTCATGACTAGCCTTAGCTGACTGAAAACTATTAAAACCACCAAGTGCTTCAGAACCAGCTGTTGTAAAAATAGGCTGTTTTCTGAATTGCATTGTCTTGACTATCACTCATACCTCAGAGACACAGGGTGAATGGTCTGTTTCAACTTGATCCAGGTACACCCCAGTTTTCCAGAACTACAGGTTTGACACAGGTTCTGACTGCTGCACTATTCCAGCATTCACGTGGTGTGTTTTGTTAATTCCTTATTGCTTTAACATATGATAACCACATGATAATCAGTGACCAGATTTACAAAGGATGTAGCATGTAACTCAGGGCCCTGTCAAACATAAAAGTTTCCCTTTACAGCTTACATGACTTTTACTGTCATAATTTTACATGTAGGCAGTTAAGTCACATGTAGGTACAAACCCTTTTGTTACATGTTACTGTTAAAAAAATGCACAACATGTGAGAAACAAGTGGATTGAATGCAGAATTCAGGGCATCAGTACTTCCATCCCTAGTAAAGGGGGACTAATTTTCCATTAAAGACTCACTAAATTTGAAAAAACGTAATGAGCATGGCCAGCAAGGATGAGAAGTCACAACTTCCCTTATAGAGGACTGTTCTAATCACGGAACAACACGATAACAAAATGTCTCTCTATTTTCTCTTTGACCTATAAACACTGAATTCCTTGAACAACGACACAGCTTTGCGAGGAAGAATGTATTGTGGCCTTATCCTGGCTTACCATAGCCTTTGCTGCAGTGGCTAAGACCACTGGGAAATAAAACGCAGGAAGTTTTTAATCCCCTCAGGTAGAATTTTATTCCTGTTTTCTCATTTCCCAGACAAATGCTTTAACTGTTGGTGACTGCCTCCTCCTTCTGCTCTTTTCATATTTGTTAGGTGATTTCATGGCATACTGCAGACTTTGTCTTTCTCCTCCCACATTTCCTAATGAGGTGTCTTGAAAGCAAAAAGGCCATTCATTTAGATTAGATTCAGTTCAGGATTAGGCTGGGTTCATCCCATTGAACCTAAGAGTTTAACTGTGGAGGCTAGTTTGCCCTAAACTCCATCTATATTCAATAAATCTCCCTGTAGAGAGAGAGAGTAGGATGACAAGGCTCCTATTTTAGTTATGTCTCAGCCAAGTGGTTGAAGGTAGGTGGGTAAATCCAGGCCTGAGGGGTGTCCTCTTAGACCTTTAAGGCTCTAGTTCAGTACTGAACTTAAGCACTTGCTTAAATGCCCTTCTATTTGTAAAAGCACGTAAGCACATGCTTGCAGTTGAACACCTACAACTTAGGCATAGAATCCTGCAATAAATCATCTTTTTCATGACTACTGACTGTGACATATTTTTTAAAAGAGAAATGACTCCTGCACTTCTATTTTTCTTTAGTGATTTTAAACCTCCCTATGGTAATAAAATATTTCTTACTAAGCTAAACCTTACTAACTTTCTCAGATTTTGATGTTGTATTTCCATCCTGTCTTTCTGGTTTAGAAAATTCCCACAGTTTACAATTCCATTCACTTTAGTTCGGAAAGTTGACATTATATATTTTGTTCAGATTACTGGTCATATTTGAAGAGATAATCTGGCTGTACTTGAAAAGATACACTATAACAGAGTGATTAAAGGAATTGCAGCAATACGAAAAACGGTTCCACTTTCTGGTTTTGCAGATAGGGAAACCCAGCGTGTCAATAGAAGCATATTAAGTATTTGGTCTTGTTTGATCTTTCAGTGGAACTACTCCATCATCTTATTAGTTGGCACCTAGTAAAACCCATGTTCTTTGGCTAATGAAAGTCTAGTGGTCACATTTGGGATTTTCTGAAACAGCCGATCTGATTTTTCTAAGCATAAAATACGTACAAGATGCCATAACTGCAGACATTACAATATATTTATAAAATGTAACCTGAGGTAGGCCGCACCGGTTCCCCAAATACAGGGATTGATTATGCACCAGCTAAGCCGAAGGAAAAACCCTGCTTCGGATACTGGAAAAGCAGAGGAGGTCACTGGGCAGTCTTAGCCCTCTCGACTCCGAAGGGTCAGAATTTCAGCCTCCATCGCGCTCATAGCGGGGAGCCTGCAGCAAGACAAAACTGTGTCCTTTATTTCCCCATCCCTCCAGGCTGGAAACGCGAGGAGCCTCTCCCCTCTCCAGGGCTCTAGCTGCGCTTTTTGTCCCGGGAGTGCTCCTTGTTTCCCAGGGTCCCCTTCGCTGACTGCCCCTGTGCTAAAAACGCGGCTTGTCTCCTCTTTGTCTTTCCTCACTCCACAGTGAGCCTCCTTCCACCCTGCATTAGCATCTCTGTAAAGAGCTTCTCCAGGCCCTGTTTCCAAGCCAACTCAGGCATTTTTGTTTGTAAAGAGAGACCAAAGTATTTCCCTAAGGAGGGAAATATTTAAGTGAATGTCGACTTTGGCGGTATGATCACTATTTGGATTACGGTAGAAACCAAACAAAGTTAGATACCTATCTGATAGACAACCACTGAGCCTGAAGACATTTTGCGTATGAGGTCGGTTACATTTTAATCTGTATTGTATCCAGAGATGGTCCACTGAAGTTGTCATGTTCGTCTTGATGAAAATGTAACTAAATAAGATCAAAATGAAATGGATGAGGCAAAGGGTTTTATAACCGGTGCCAAAACAAATCTATGGGACCAGATTTTTTCCACTTAGATTGTTTCAGTCTAAACAGACTGAAAAGTTTTCCCCATAGTAAGAGAGAAGCCATTAAATAAGCGATTTTAATAGCTTAGTCACCCCCAATTTATTTGGTGTCCCTTTGAGATTATCGAGTGAAACAAAAATAGTACCTATAGAAAGTAATGAATACAGAACATACTTTCACACTTTCCAGACTTTCTCTCCATGCTGCTCAGCCTCATTTCCTTATTTTTAATGATAAATAAATTAACATTAATTTTCAGTGTTCACAGCACAGCACGCCATATACATCAGCTAAAAAAGAAAAAGAAAAATGGTTAGTAAATTCTTTTTAATGGAATGAAACATGTGCTGCCCCTTCTGTGAACTCACCACTCATTCAGGAAATTGATTTGTCAAGATGTAAAATAAAAATGCATCATTTCATCACATTTTTAGAAAATATGAGTCCAGTCTTATAAGATGCAGAGAAGGCTCAGCTCCCTTAAAGCTTTTCAATGGAAGCACTTAGCACCTCACAGTAACAGGCTGATTTTACATGTCGTTTTAATGATCCCTTTAATAGTTCATTCTGGAACTAGCAACGCTGAGAGTTGCAGTGCCTAATGCCCTTGTTGGGCCTGGCTCTGAGCCAGCTTTATGCTTTGCAGCTTATTTGTGCCCAACAATCTCACCTTAAAAAATATTTGTTTTCCCTGGATGCAGGTGTTGATATAGCTGCATTGTAGGTAGGACTCCTGGATCAGGCTGTAAATCAGGGCATGGTGCTGACTGGGGAAACAGAGTCCAGGCCTCGCGACGGATGTGAACAGTTGCTCCCCTCCTCCTCTGCAGTGATCCTGGGCAGCCCAAGAGCGGTCCAAGAAAAGCAGCTTGTACAGGCACTATAATGTCTGGAAAACCTTGCTAATATTGATTTTCATACAAGAGAGGCAGATATATCAGGCAAGACTTTCAACACCTTACACAAGTTCTATACCAGTGCAAACGGGACTTTATTGAAACTTTGCCGGCATAAAACTGGTACTGCACAACAGACACGATGGCTTATTGCTACCGCTACTCTTTTTTTGCAATATGAGAAACAACGATTATCTTTGCCACATTTTAGAATACTATCAGTCATGACAGAATCATTCATGGACCCCGGATCCATCTGGTACTGTAACCTCCAAGGACACAGGGTGTACCATCCCATTGTTATTCTCCAGTATTAATAATCAATCATCTCTGAAAATGTATCATGGAGAGTTATTCTCTTGTTATCTGATCATATCTTTGATTTGTATTTGTTATTTTGTACCTTGAACTTTGACTTCCCTCCCTGTTGACGTCTCTCCAATAACTTCCGTCAATTCCTTCTGCTAAATGTAAATCTTTTGCGTTCATAATTTCCTTCTGCAGCACTAAGACAAAAACCCCTCTTTTTTTTAAATCTTCATCACCTTCATCCTCGTCTGTTTGTACATCTTTCTCATGTGGCACCTGGACACCTGCCAGATGCTGGAGTCCTACCCACTACTTCATTTATTCATTCATCAATTCATTATTATTCTGGAATTAAAGTTACAAATATCTTCAAGCCAGCAATTACACACAATATCATCTTCAGCAAAGTGTGAGAAAAGACCAAATATACTGAATGTGGCATTAGAAGTATCTGTACGCATTTCAGAACAAACACCTACTTGATCCCATTCTCTGGTCATTGTTCAAGTAGGATGACAGATCTTGTCTTGGAATGATGAGGAGAAGAATGAATATTTTGGTGTGCTTACCAAATCCTGAAGCTGGTAGCTGGCAGCTGCTGTTCTTTGTAGCTGCAGATCTCAACCAGCTCCCTGCAGCCCGCTGGGTTCCTGGTACGCACACACCTACCACAAGGTCAGGAAAACTCCACTGCCAGAAACCCTGAGATACTGAGAATGATTTTTGGAGCTTGCTTACTCCGTGTTTTTTATCAAAACTGTATTTATCTGCAAACCGCTAACTTCTTCTAGGTATAAGCAAGTAAATAAAGTATCACTTTATTTGATGGATTAGGAAACATGAATGTTGTTATTTTTATGTAGGATGTTATCTATATCATGTGTGATTCAGCACAATAAGGAAGTGAAAATTAAGTGAATAACTCCAGAAAAATCCTGTGATCTTCACTCTGATTTAACACAAGGTAGCTAGCTCTTGTCCATTCAAGGGAAATGATCTGAGTCGAGTCTGACTAAAACCTGAGTAAGGTCCTCAGGACGTGGTCCACAGTAACTCAGAATTTCCTTTCTATTATTAGCCCAATGATTTCAGGAAAAGTAGCAAGCAGAGACAGGGTGTGTTCTGTGGGATACTCGTATAATTTTGAGATCAAAGACTGTTAGGAATTTTTAAAGACGGGTTTTCCATGCCTGTACAGTGCATGTTAGATTCAGAACTTCAGGGTGATATTTTTGCAAGTTGCCAGTTACCCGGATGAAATGTAAGACATGCCAATTTGATCCTTGAAAATACAAAATTGCTTTTTTTTCTTTATTCATATTTCTCTACAACAGATAATCTATCCAGTAAAACTGTATCAAGAAGTTTAAAAGGCAAAGTGGGAATAGAAAGGGTCTGGCACAGGGTGTAAAAGTGGAACTACATGAATATTTCAGGGGCATCTACAACTTGTACATACATAACACCTCAACTATTAGTCTATGAGGAATGAGCAGCAAGAGTTGACAGGTAATGGTTTATTTCAGAGTAAGCAGTGGTTGGTATAGTGCATCCAGTACACAGGATGGTGATGGCTGTGGTGTGACCTACACTGTTAGATCAAGGCTGTGGTGTGGCATTTGGCCAGTGGTTGAAGTGAAAACTGAAAAGCGACAACAGTATCCTGCCAAAACCTGGTATTGTCCCACAGGGTTTTCATTTTATTCCAGAGGTCGTAACACACCATATTCAGCCAAATCTGCCTCAAGAAATTCCCAGTCGAGGAAAAACACTTCTTGACAGAATAAGTGCTATGTTTATTTTTTATATTTTTTTTTTTTTTACAGATTTTCTTTGTAGGGAAATAGGCTCGTAAAATAATGTCTGTGTACAAGAAGGTAAAATCCTGTGAGAAATGTGGCACAGTAAATGGATAAATCTTGTAGCTCAGCAATTTGTGTCCATGTTTTACACAGGAGGAAATCCTCTGTGACATGTATCTGATAATGGAATCATTTCATATAAGGGTGCTTACTGTATGAGGGTTCTACTGTTTGCAGTGCCATACAACGGAGTACATTAGCAGCACAGCACCAGTTTAATACCAGGCATTGAAGGCTGAGCCCTGCTTTTAGTTATTGCATCAGCAGGAGTTAAAGAAGCCTTGTTCTAAAAGTAAAGGCCAGAGAGGCAGGGTTGAGAACCAGCAAATACTGAAAAGTGAGGTTTTTTGCGTAAGTTGGACCAGATTCCCTTTCCATTGCTGTTTTTTACATACTGACTCGCGCTTCTTATTTAGAAAAACACTTCACAAACCACTAGTTTTGAAAATCAGATCTATTTTTCCGTCTGTCTAGGTTCTTTCACTTCATTACTTAAGTGCCTCCATCAGCCTAAGTACCTAATACCTCTCATTATCTTAGTGACTCATTTAGAGGTTGGCTATTTAATATCAATTCATTATGAATAAATATTAGGGCTAAAATCTACATTTGCTCTGGAAGATGGAAAGCTTTTTTAATTTCTGAGGTCTAGGTTACTTAACAGCATATGAAACCACTGAAAAGGTTTTATAAAAAACCCTGAGAGTGAAATAAACAGCAGTTTCCCAATGAGATATAGTATTTTGCCTAATAATAAACAATAACTATCATTTATTTTTAAACCAACGGGTGCTGCTGAGCAGGTAGGCTAATTTAGCTCTGAGGTGAATTTCCTTCCACTTTGCAGCTCTGTAAGGGAAACTTTGCCCTCAAATGTGAGGAAGAATTCAGTCCTATCTTCTCCTAGAGAAGGCACTTGTGCTGGAACAACAGGCAGGTTGTACGTACCAGAGCAAGATTGAATTTGTTTCTTTTTCAATGCCCAGCTAGTTTTGCTGGCCATGCAAAATGGGGCAAAACAATGGTCTTGCTTTCCCACATTGTCATTTTGATGGTTACCACCTAATGCTATGCTATGACGAGGGAGCTCTTGTTGCTGGAATTTCTTTTGTAGGATCACAAGGGCACCTTTTACTTTCCCCAGGACTAAAGTACCTATGTCTACACTGCCTCGGGTCTCTTCCGATCAGAAGTGTATGCCAATAATTTTAACTTCTGCACTTTTTATTTGTTTACAATCCATGCTTACACACATTTCTGAGTGTGTCTTCTATAAGACATCCTAGAGGGACACTTCTGCCTGTTCTGCCTTGTACGATGACCCAAGCTCAAGGATGTGTCTGCAGTATGGGTGGGCAGGGCATAACCACAAGTAGGGTTGTTCAGCAGCGTCATTCACCCTGTACCTGGAAATGCCTTATGGGAATGTCAGATGGTCAGGGTCAGGTAAGCAAGCCATGTAAGCGCCTTACTAGACAGGCGTCATTTTAATATTGCCAGAAATGATGAGAAATATAGGCAGAGTAAATTTGCAATGGCTCATGCTTTGTGACAGTCCTCACTTGGACTCTTACTCTTTGCAAATATGATGTAGTTCCTTCATCTTACATTTTTTCTAAGATTAAATCCCCTTTCAGCCTGAACAAGGTCTGAAACCACTGAAAATGCTGCTTTAAATTTGAAAGTTTGGGTAAAGAAAAGGCCAATTGCAGTTATTCAGAAAATAGCTATCCAGATTGAACAGAAATTTGGAAGACAGAGAGATCCATGTGTCTGCATCTTGTCTTCCTATATGTCCTACCACCTGAACAGTACCTAAAAGGAAAAAAAAAAATCTTTCCCATTGGCTGTGAGAAACACTGCAGAGCTCAGACAGTGTGGTACTGTATGGGAGCACAAGGCATGCTGCGTTCCAGCCTGAGCTCTCCTGATTCCCTTCTGACTGTGTAAATATCAGTCTTTCAGACGGGTCTGGTGCCTACTCTGCTCTTCTGCCTACCAAATCTGAGCTCCTTTCTTGATCAGGCAGGAGCAGAGAATTTCAGAAAGCAATTCTTATAAATTATCTACATTGTGCCTCTAGCAGGCAACCTTTCAGGAATGCTTCTGATCTGAACGCTGCCATACCCTGCCCTCCGCTTCTCTTCTCCCAGCAGCTTGTTGCTCTTTTTTGCTATAAAAAGACCATTTCTTATAGCTGTGTTTCTGCCTTTACTTTCAGGAACTTGCCTTGCTTCTTTCTCCCTCCCCTTCTCTCCTCCCAGCAGCTTGTTGCTGTTTTTTGCTATAAAAAGACCATTTCTTATAGCTGTGTTTCTGCCTTTATTTCAGGAACTTGCCTTGCTTCTTTCTCCTTTTATTTTTTTTGTTCTTTTCCATTATTTCTGTTACCCTAATTCTTTTTGGCCTTATTTCCTGCAAAATTCTGACCATCGGTATATCTCTCTGTCTTTGATCTGCTTGTCCCCCACTCACAATACCTCCTGAAAGCAACCTCAACAAAAATCAGTAAAGCATTGTCTTAAAAATATACAGTTCATTCAAACTTTGTAATGATCAGTGGATGATTAAGGGTCAAACACTCCAGACGGTCTGATCTCTTCCTCTCCCCTCACTGCCTCCACCCACGGAAAAGCCGTGAAGTGAACTCCGCAGTATCTGCTCTGGCATGCCAGCTGGACCCTCCACGTGTCTTCTCTCTGGCTCATCAGCCCACGTAGCACATAGGTCTATGGGTCTATCAGCTGGGAAGGAGGAAGGCAGGAAAAGAAGAGGGACAGTGGAAAATTCAGAGATGTTGCCAGTGGGCATGACCTCAGGTGGGTCACAGTGTGGAAGCTGCTGTAGCTGATAGAAGAGGCAGACATATCCCAGCCAGTTCTGCTGCTCAAGAGACAACTGGCTTTCTGTGCTAAAAAGGACATAAGAGGTTCCTTCCCTGTTATTCAAGGCTTCTTTTAGCTGTTCTGTCACTAACATTGACATTTCTTAGCTTTGATCTCAGTTTTGATACATGCCTGTACCACATTGTGATGACTTTCACTTGATTTCTAGCCGTGCTGTGTGGAAGGACCAGGTTTTATTTTACCTGTCGTACTTACCACATTTGCAGGAGGGATAAATACTCATAGGTCAAGAAAGAACCTGGATTTGAGGACTGAAGAAAAAAGCTGTTGAAACTCTCCCAAACTTAGTTTGAATTCACAGGCACAGTTTTCTCTTTCAAGTTTTATTAATGCGATCATTTTCAGATCTGTAATGCTACAGCTGTACAAGTCAACAGAGAGTTTGGCAATGCATTTTTGGTTATTATGTATGAAATAGAGATGCCAAAAATAAGTGCAGTGAACCTCTGTGCATATTATTTAATAAAAATATTTTTTATATCAGTGTGGGGGTTTTTTTTCAGTATAAAGGGTAAAATTGCTGATGTATGTTTCCAGGAAAATCCCCCGGTTTTGTTTCTTAGCCAGAATCCTTTTGGACTATTTCTTTAAACCAAATCCTTTTCTTTCATGCAGATGCAAAGATTTGAAAGGAATAAAACCAAACATGGACTCAGCATTTTGAGAATGCATGAAGTACTCCTTTTGTCACTTAATTTCCCCAGAGTATTTGTACGTGGCTATTTACCCTTTTGTCAGAAATCTCTGGGGAGTTAGGAAGCTGGCTATCTTATGACTGGGAGCATGAACCAAAGTATTTCTCCCAATAAATGACATCTGAAACGTTTACTGGAGGAGCAGCTCCTCTCAGGTACTACAGAACGTGGCAGCCTTGCAGTGCCTGCGTTACAGAAAGTAATTCATATATCAAACATGCAGTAATCCCAATGAGGATGTGATGTGCGAAAGTGGTCTGGGAAGACGGGGCGTTTTTTTCTGCTCACTGTGCCTAACAATGCCGAAATGTTTTTCCCTGTCCATTTACTTTAACAATGTGCCATTCTGTACCTCATAAGCACTTAATTTATTCCAACTCTTTGGCCTGACCTGTAATCCCCCCTCTCCTTACCCATCTGACCCATCTGTGTTTCATTTCCCACTCATCAGCATCCAAAGAGCTAGGCCCAGGCCCTGTTTGGAGCCATTAGACAGAGATTGGCACTGTTCCCTCTTCCTGCACCACATCCTCCGCTGAAAAAAATGACCATCAGATCAGAGAACAGAGACTGCTTTGTCCCCAGCAACCAAGATCTGGAAGCACTTTCAATCATTTGCACTCTATACCCACTCAAACGCATTAATGTGATCAACATTGGGCCTGTTGTGGGCATTTTTTCCAGCAAATAGCTTGCTAACATTCCAGGCATGTACTTCCCTGAAAACAAGACCGAGACAGGGCGCTGAATATTCAATTGGAAAATCACCAAGAGCAAGAGCTTAGCTTGGCACGGCTGGTGTTGATTCTTAATAAGTGACTTCCTAAAGCTGAGGCATGGGGCTTACAGCTTCAATGACTTGTTTGAAAAATATTTTGTAGGTGCCTCATACCACTTTATTTCCTGTGGTATGCGTCATATTGTGAGCTATTCTGAGCCAGGCTGTTTAAGCACACTAACATTTTTTTCCAAGATTGCGGTGTTTAACTAAAAATGTGCTTATACAAGATGAGCTCATAGCTATTAGTGCTGATGTAGTTTTAACTACTTGGATACCAATAGCCCAAGGCCTAAAACCTGCTGAAAAGGGGGGAAAACCTAAGCAAAAACCATCCTTCGCAGTCATTTAAGGCTTTTCGAAGACAAGGCAAGGGGGAAAATATTTAAAAAGTCAGATTTTGTTCCTACAGGATCTTTGCTACACTAAATACCTTTCAGTCTCATTACAAAAGCTCACTATCGAAAGACTTACCCATATGAACAGCTGAAGAGATTACAGACATCCAGTTAAAATTAATTTCTTTAATGTTTCTGCCTGTGCTATGTGTATTACACCCAGCAAAAGCAGCTTATATGCCCTTCCCTAGAGTAGCTGGATGGACTAGGTACATCCTAATGTTTTATTCATTTGAATGGGTCTTTCATTGACATGGCTACCATGACAAGGCAAGTTTGACTGTGCTGGAGGGGGTCAGCAAAGATTTTTGTCAAGGCACTCCGTTGTGGAGGAGGGTGTCTGGCTGTCACAGAGCTATTGTTCAGCAACGCGCTCTTGTACGATTCCCCGTTCTCCAGGCTGAGAGAAGATGGCAGCATTTTGCATGTGACACTTGAAATGTCAAGGGGTGGAAGTTTTGGAGCTTACCTTGGTGCCTAAAGAGGAATACGGACAAGTCTCTGAGGTACCTTATAGAAGCCCAAGTGCCTTGTTTCAAGGCCCATTTTAGAGAAACTGCACCTGCCTGGATCATATCAGATTGTGTCAGGGATAAAGGTCTAAAAAAAAAAAAAAATTACAAGGAAGGGGCTGGATATCTATATGAGGTGTTTAGACTGTTCATTTTCAAACCAAAAGCTACATCCTGGGCTTGATCTGCATCTAGAAGTTTGATGTAGAAGAGAGAAAATGGAAATAATCACAGGAGAGAAAATAGAAATAATTTACAGTTTCCCAAAATATTCTACGTACAGAGCAAGAGGAATAAGAAAGGCAATGACTTGCAAATGACAGATACCATGTTCACTTTTTTAACCCAAACTATTTAGGAGACAGTGATCCAACTGTAGAATCGTTTATATAAAAGTACATTTGCATGCATGCAATCTAACTTTATCCAGACTCCATTTTCTGTATTTCAGTGAAAAATAACTGAGATAAGATTTACAGCTGAAAATGTCAACAGGAATGTTTTACCATTTGCATTAAAATATCTATTTAAAAATTTTGTTGGCGAGATTGTTTTTGCTATAATGCATACATGTGAACAGAATTCGGACCCTTTCCTAGCAGGGAACCTAGTAGTTTCTTCCTGAATTACCTAAAAAAAATCTACTGTATAATTCTAGCAACTCTGCTTATGCTTTTCTGTGGATTCCATTGTAATTTATGGCACTGTGTTAAAGTGGTAGTACTTTTTGACAGCGTTCAAGTGTGTATGTTTGTACTTGCACATCTGAGTCTTAACTGTGTAAATACCTCACAGGAGACACAAACTTAGATTCTGTCAGAAATTTGTGTAAAGGAGTGATCATGCTAATGCCACCCTCCCCCCAGTTTTTATGAAGAACTTCTCTTTGAAGTGGGTTAAGATCTCAGTGGAGTATAGTTTCAGCTATAAGTACCCACAAGCTCCCTGCAAAGCAAATTTCAAAGCTTGAAATACCTTTTATAATACACTATGTTTATTACAAATTGTTTTGTATTATAGAAAATAAGCTTCCCAATTTAGCAAAATAATGTGAAGAGAATGCGTGTAATAGAATGTCATAATAACAAACTCTGTGATCAGAGAGTTTGTGATCAGATCAATCAGGGCAAATCTAGTAATGCTAGTGGTGTCTGCTGCAGTGGTGCTGAAGTTCTGTCCTCATGATGTTTGAGCTGATTTGAGTTTTCCCCTTATTTGGCCCCATAACAGAGCTTTAATGTTTAACATGGGCATAAATTCACTGTAGCCCTCAAGTGAAGACTATATTTGAGAACTGAATAGAATGTTTGAATTTACTCTCCAGATTTTTCTTCCATGATCAAGTAAAGTTCCATGTAACTTTCCTTCCCAGCGTAGTGCACACAAAATCTCAGGAAACAGCAGGGCTTAATTAGGACCCTGGTTTATAGTTTCACCTGAAAAAATACATTTTAAAAATCATATATGTTTGGCTGTGCAGATTTTTTAGTCAATAAATTCTTGCTAATTAATCACATTAACGGCACTCCTTAAAAGTTGAAACAAAATCACAAAACAAACCAAATACCCCATAAATATCATGTATAAAGAACTATTCACCAATGCATAAACTGCATGTCTAAAAACATTGACAAATATTTATTCTCTGTTTCTTTTTCATTCTTCTTGTCCTTTTCTCTTTCTTTCTTTTTCTTTTTTTTCTTTCTTGCTTTTTCTTTTTTCTTTCTTTTTCCTTTCTTTTTCTTTTTCCTTTTCTTTTTTCTTTTCTTTCTTTTTCTTCTTTTCTTTTTCTTTTTCTTTTTTTCTCTCTTTTGCTGTGTCTCCTCACTTTCTTTCTAACTACTCTTCTTTCCATCTCTTTTTCTTCATTACAGGCACAATGCCAGAATGACAGCTGCTATCAGAGGTAAGAGTTCAGTAGATAAAGCCAAACACTTTTTTTGGGGGAAGATATATGGTATTTGGTTAGATGATGTAACACTTTTCCCCTTCTATCTTGTCTTCAGATGCCTGATTTAGAATTTTAAACACAAGTGGCTGCAGTCACCCTCCCCCAGACAAAAAGTAAAATGTACAGAGAAGTCCCATTCAATCATTGTTTTGTCCCAGGATGCTAAAAGCAGTAATCCTCACAGCAAACGGTGGCACTGAATGCTGCATTATGATCTGTGACTGTCTGATGTAGAGTTGATGACACAAAGGCAGGACTATATTGAGCCTAACTTATAATGTAAAAAATAAACAAACAGAAACAGTCTGGGTTTGCTGGATTATCACTTACGACAGAGCTACTTGTGTAAAAACATCAGTGCAAAACCACAAAAACTTAACATCACAGCAACTTATGAACTGGCAGACTCCTAAATCAAGGAATATATTTTTTTTGTCAAACTGTTTTGGATGAAGCGTGAGTGACAATAAATACAACTTGTCATTCCTCCCCTTAGTAAGGAGCAAATGATTCTTACAGTAAAATGATTCCCCGCTTCCTTCTTACAGTAAAATGATTCCCCCACTTTTGGTTTCAGTGAAAAGGCAGTTTCTTCTTTGTATACAGATGCTGTTCACTGAGACAGATCTGAGAGACTACCAGTCTCTTTTACCATAGGTTATTTGTGCGTATAGAGCATATTCTATCATTATATACAAGTAAATTTACTACCATTTTCATTTTGTATTTAGAGGATTTAGATTGCTTTCCTAATATATGAGCTTAGCATATGAAAATGTCTCTGCGCATTTTTAAATGGTAAAATTAAAAAAAAATCAGTCTAATTACTGTTGAAAACAAGTAAGAATTCAGTTCTTTTCGATGCTTGTGATATTCTGAGTTATCCCCCATTTTTTACAGTTATTTCTGGATCACTGTAGCTTTTAAAAATATCCATTCCTCTTCAGATTCTCCTCAGTGTTTCTGTATTGTCTCTTAGCGTTGCCACTTTTCTGATGACAGCCTGCCCCCAGGAAACCTGCAAGATACTCACACAGCAAGGGGTCTTTCTGTGATCTCCTGCCATGGTACCTTTTTCAGCCCATGAGACGTATAAGGCATGACTTTAGCATACAAAGTAAATACACAAAGACAATTCCTTTTCCTTTACGTTTATTTTTATTGTTCAACATTTGTTATTGTTGTTTACATTTATTAATATTGTTTAACTCACTTGAGTACTCATTTCAGTGGGACAGGCAAGAAAATGCTTTAACTTTTGCTGACCAGAATGTGCCTGTTGGAAAACCAAGACAAACCAGAATCACTTGAATTTCACTGACTTTGATCATGTTGTTGCGTATTATGTTCCCCGCAGGCAGAGAGTTTTTCCAAAGAAAATGGGGGTCAACTGCCAGCAGCCGGCCCCGCTGCAGCCCGATGGTGCTGATGTGGACAAACAGAGCTCTCCTGCCAATGCAGAAAGGGTAACGGGGCATGGGGGTGCAGAGCAGAATGATCTGAGTACAGCTACCGATATTTACTGCGCGCCCTGGAAACAATGCCAAACTGAGAGAAACGGGACTCATGCCTGGGTCTGTGGCAGCATCTGTCAACGTAACAGTTTCAGTTTGTTTCTGATATGGGACTTAATTACAGTTGGTACCTACAGCTAAGAAGATGTTCATGTGTACAAAAACTTTCTGCTGTCCTTACTTTACCAAACTTTGTCTTTCACACACCTGTCAAAAATGCATCAGGACTCAGGATGCGAGACAAAACTTGAGTCTGAGCTGGAACAGAGGTTTGTCTGGTCAAACACAGTAGTCTGCAAATTATGAACTAGCAGAGACGTAGGAAAGTAAAGTAATCTGTGGTAAGAAGGAAGCCACTGGAAACGGCAGAAGCTTCTAAAAGAGTAGGGTGGTTGGACTGGTGAGTCACTTCATTCATTTGGGTGAGCTGATAGAATGTATTTCCTTTCTTGTTGATTATCCAGGCATGGGATATGAATTTCATCCTTTGTTACTTCCCCCATATCAGCATTCAGTTTTCTTCCTCAGTATCTCTATATCCTTCTGAATAACACACCGAGATCAGTTAACTAACGTAGCTATACACTGTCCTTTCTCTGCTGGTTCTGGGGGACCTACAGACCACACTGTCACTTCAGTCTTACATGGAAGATGCTCAGGTGCTAGGCAGTGTGTAACAGTGCGTAACCTGAAGACAATTCTGGCCTGTGCTCATGTTTCTGAAAAATAATTTTTGTTTTGCATCATGGTAGACGCATCAGCAAGACTGAGCAGAGATGTTTTAACACCTGGGCACCTTTCCAATATATGTCCTCAGAGAGAGGGCCAGGATAGAGCACCAGTAAAAGGAACAGCTGTCAGTGCCATGTTGAAGACACTCAGGCCAAGGGCTTCCCTCTCCTGAGAAAGATCAAGCACAGCCACCCTAGTAGTCCTCAAAATCCCCCATTTTGCTCCATTTGATGACTTCTAGAGGCAGGCACAAGACGTTGGGCACACCTCTCATTCCATCCTTGCTATGGTCCTACACCTCAGCACTTCTACCAGTCCTCTGCCATGTGCTGCCTGTATTGCATTTTGAAAAGGATTAGTAGAAGTGGTGACACTCTTATATGAGGAAAACTAAGCAGACCTTGCCGTTCCTGAAGGAAACAAGCATGGAGTTTCCTCTTTTAATTTTGTTGTCAGGCTTCCCATCTCAGTGTTCTCTTTTATGACACCAGCTTTTCTGTTGCTCAGTTCATTGGAGTGGGCAACTTTCTAGAAAAAGAAGAGTGCTAATTATTTTATCTCATACAAATGGATGTATGTGATTATTTTAATACTAGTAGTGAATAATTTGTTAGCTAAGACTGACATTAAAATGGTAGTCTATGAACTTATCCTGAATAAATGTCTTATTTTCTGTTATCAAAATTTTTTTTTTTGCTTTTAAGTTATGTTACAGTCTGTGTTGGCTTTGATTTGGTAGCACTAATCAGATTGTTAAAATATTGAGTGTTGCAGACTGATTGGGTGTGACTCTGCCAGGAAATATGATCTTCTGTGGCTTAACTGTATTCCAGAGCCCCTGATCGCCCAAGATTTTGCCGAGCTTAGGGAAACTGGATGACGTTGGTGAGATGCCACAAGATATCATAATGCAAAGCCAAGAGGAATTATCAAAGACTATGCATACCTGAAGTTATTTCTTTTTTTAATCTGAATTTTCTCGGAAATGAAATGTCATTATATTTGTCCTGGAATAGAAATCATGCTAGTACCCAAAGTTTAAGATTAAGACCCCTGGCCTTCAGGTCCTAAAGTTTTGCTAGCAATTATGGTCTTGGAAAAATTTTCCTGAAACAGTAAGGAATATTCTTTCTGGTTCTCTGTTTTTCTTTTTAAGGTGACTCCTTATAACCTGCAGAGTGACAAAGCTACTAGTCAAGAGAACTTGCAGGTGAGAAGCCATATGCAGTTGGCAGCTGTAGATTTTCTTTTTTTTTTAATTATGGCTGCAGACGTACTTAGAAGAGTGTGTCATTATTCAAAAACAACAGAAACATGAAATTATCAGGACAATACACTTATTTATCAGGATAGAAAGATTAAATATATTTAGTTGCTGCTGAAGATAATAGAGTAGCACTTGAGGAAATTTTGCATTAATACAATAAATATATGTTTCAATCCAAAACCGCATCATTTTATCTGGTCTACGTAGCTAAGACAGCCAACACCATGAGGAAAAGAAGTATTATACACAGTAGCCAGATGCAGATAGTATAATACAGAGATGTTAATAGGCTCAAGACCTCATACTGAACCAGTGCAAATTCTGAAAATAGCACTGAGAAGACAAGAAACATGACTGGATGTTGGATTTGACTGTTATACTTGAAGACAGCAGGCACTTTGATGTGCCAGTTCCCTTGCAGTCCTCCACTGTTCTGCATCGCTTCAGCTGTTGGACACCTTGCTTCCTTTGCCTTTCTGCTGGCTCTGTGCACTCAGTCAGCATCTTCAGCTCCATCAGCCCTTTTAAAAATACCGTATTCTCCTTCATGTGACCATAAACGCTTGTGTAAACACATTCATCGTTCCCTCTTTCCATCTGGCCCTCCACCTCTCATGGTTCTGCGTAGCGAAATTGTCACTTCCCAGGCGGTGTCCAATGGAGCACGTGCCGATGGCGTGCAGCAGAGCTGAGTCCTCAGCCTCCTCCCACGTTGCTCCCAGACAAGGGAGGATGAGGCACCCTAATAGATTTACTAGGGCCTGCTACCGTAGCATGCATGTTTGCAGTTTAGAAACATAACCCTCCCAAAGTGTGAGGGGGAGAGTGTGCACAACCTGCATCCTGGAGCAAAGCTGCCAACAGGAGATGACTCAAGAGTTTCTAGCAGAAACCATATAAATAAACACTCTGCATAGGAAGAGATATGGTACTGCAACTAGAGATCACAGCTTCCAGGTGGTAATCCATACCCTGTAGATTAGTGGGGTAAAAAAAAGAAAAACAAAACTCCTCCTCTTGGCATAATACCCAGGGGAAAAGAGCTGTGATGGACACTGAGGCCGACTCAGTATCTGCCCCTTTGTTTCCTTCGACATGCAGGTCTTTCTGCATGTGACTCCACGTTGTCTGACGCCCAGTTTGACCGCATACTAACAAACGGATCTGCTCTGTGCTTCAAAAGCGCTATATAAATATATTCCCCCTAAAAGACAGGTACAGTAACATCTGCTTTTTCTTCACACTCTGTGTAGTTTCAGAACAAAAGAGAAAAGAAGAAAAAGGAGAATAATGCTGTCTTCTAGAGTCTGCCTACTAAAAGATACTGAAGTCTCCACAGGCTTTCAGGTGTATCTAGTTGGATGTAATTAAATAAATTACCTTAATAAATAGGTTTTAAAACACTTAGTGCTTTTCTTTTGCCACCTGCTCCTGTGAGAAGGGTTTTCAGCCATTGTGGTATCTGGGACAGAATAGAGAGAGAAACTGCACATTGGCAGTATTTGGAGACTAAGTGCTTTCGGCATCAGCTTGCTTCCCAGACACACGATATGGGCTCCAGGAAGCTAACAAGGGTCATCACAGTAGGGAAAGGTAAAATATGTAAGTTAGCTTTTAGCAAGAATCTTCCATGCATGACCGTGTACTCTTCTTGAGCAGTGGTGAGCAGAGAGGGAGGTGACTGCTAAGAAATTTTCTCTTTGGGGTCTATGAGGACAGGTTTGACAAACACCTGTATGAATGACATAGGGCACTAGGGTAGACTACACAACCTCTTGTGATCTCTTCCAGTTCTGGCTACTGTAATTTTACAATAGTTTGACAAAAAAGCTATGGATAGAGCTAACTAATGCATTCAGTTTAATCATATTAGAGAAGTGAAAGCAGAGCATGGTTCAGACTCATCTTTCATTTTGACAGTTGTAAAGAATAAGTAACTTCATAGAAATAAATTACAGGAAGGTAAACCTAATGTAAGAGGGGATCCATCAATAAGCTCATGCATTAATTATTTTTGGGGGGAGACTTTAATACTAATGTTGATGAAAATGAATAACATTAGTATATAATAGCAACAAATTATAAGTTTTGTAATTACATGTGATGAATTCAGCTGGAAAAAGTATATTGTAAAAGCAGAGATCAAATTGGACATTGCAAAATGTAAAAAAGATCAGCATTTCCAAATTTTTTATACATATTTTGAGTTTAATATCAGTATTCTTCTGAGGCAGTAAAATGTCTTTGTCATACAAAAACAGTTCCCAGGGAAAGCCTAAAGTTTCTTGGGGTCAGATCTCATTTCTTTAATAGCAAAAAGCATCCCATTCCTGTTTTAATACATAACATTAATTTGGAATTATAGCTAGTTTCTCAAAGTAGAGTTTTAAAAAATACTATGTTTATCACCCAGGTATGTATATGAAAGACTGGGCAAATTAGCAGTCAAGACTTTCTTAGAGGAAGCAACCACAGAAAAGCAAATATGATATTGCATATTAATCCTTGAGATTAATCAGGGATATTTCCTTGCTAAAGAAACTGCCCAAGTCATCATTTGCATGCTACAGGGCAAAGCCCATGGATGGTTTTATATGAAAATATAATTTAAATTAAGTGAATGAATGGTTAGATACTACATATCAGTGAAATATATGTGGATATATAAACAGAAAATTGAAATAAAATATTTTCAGCTTCAGCTGTATAATTAGGTATATCAAGTAATTAAAAAGTGAACATCTGGTTTATTTTGACAAGACCTTTAAATATTTTATAACAAAGGGTGTTTTATGCAATTAAGAATTTTGAAACAAACCAAAAGTAGGAAAAATAAACACATGAAAAATGTTTCAGTTCTTTATTTTGAATAGTATCTTTTTAAAAGGAGTAATTAGGGGATTATTTTATGCTGATAGATGTGATATTTCTAAAATCTTTAGAATATAAGCAATATCAATTACAATTCTTTCTATTGTATTATCATTTGTAGATTAAAGCTGAGATCTGAGAACCTGGCTAAAAGCTGGTGATTGAGACATCTGGATTCTTTCCGTAATTGTGCTCCCTTAAAACATTTAATGATAAAGAAATTATTGACACCCCTTTTGCTCCCATTTATCTACTTATTTTTAAGATAAATCACACTCTTGAGGTTTTTTTTTTAAAAAAAACCAATAATTTATTACCATTTCTAATGTCTTTAATACAGACATTTTTATCAGTTCTTCCGTGGATAAAATGTACTCCTGTCTGCAAGCTTGGTGAGTTAATTTAGGCTCCTACAAAACACTTTCAATAACTTTATTAACTTACTTCCACTTCTTATATAAATAACCACCTAAAAGTACTCTTTTGAAAATGCCTGTCCTATGGCAAGTTCCATAGCTGAGCCTACCCACTCCAAGAGCTGTGGCAGTCGGTCTCTTGTCAAACACCCAAAAACACTGACCTGAACGATGCTCTGGGATGTAACGTGAGAAAGAGCCCACATTTTCAGATACATGAGAGTATGTGGGGACTAAAGGCTTGCAAAAGAGAGGTTTAAACTAAAATAAGATACTATAAAAAGCACATTCAAGATATTTTAAGAAAAATTTTATGATCTTTGGATCACCATATCATTCAGGTCTTATTTTTTATAACACTGTCTGCAGCTGTGCACAGAAGAAAAAGATTTGTGTAGATTTAGATTGAGACATGGCCAGATTCTGACAGGTGTAAAGTGGCATAACTTTGTGGAAGACTGGCTCAGAATGAGTCTCTGGCTTGGGCTATGCATAATTGAACATACAGACATCACGACTATTTGATTTAACCTTGGTTAATGCATCTGAGCCTGTAGTATTGCTTTAGGGAACAAAATAAGTGGCTTTGGATTTAACCATTAGCTTTTTGCTTTCTGATTACTCCATTATGTTTGAGCTTTGACTGAGCTTATTTTTTTCTTCCCAGAAGCCTCAAACCATGAATTGGGAATGACATTTCACCAAGGAAAAGAGTACAGATAAGTAAAAAGCAGATGGATATATTAAGCTTCTGTACTTTTCTTTCATAAAAAGACATTAAAATGCTGGAAGACAATGTGATAATTATCCATTATCTGTTCAGAGACATCAGGAAAAGATGTAGAAAATACCCTGATTAGTCACTGGATAGAGGTGATGCAGTGGCACAGCATTATACTGACAGAACCAGTACAGCTTTTTTATATCATCAGAGGTGCAAGGATGGGTTCTGACTTGCATTCTTGTAAACTTGGGGAAAATATTGTGAGGACAAGAATGGGATCTGCTGATACAGAGGAAAAAAAAAGGCATTGTTCTGCATAGCAAATACTATGACTGGCTTTTGGAGGATTCTACTCTTTTTTTATCTTGTTGCTTTAGAAGAGTTATGAAGGAAGTGGTGATACGCCCCAGATCTGTTTCGCAAAGCAGGTTGTCAATCTTTGATCAAAACTTTCTCTTTAATAAATATTATGCAAGGCGTTCTCCTATCACATATGTGTTTTTGATTTTATTAGTTAAGATTAACCTTTATTAAAATATACATGAATTCAACAAAAGCCACATTCTCGAAAAGGCTTCTTTTAGTCTTCCAGTTTATGGGGGGGGGGGGGGGGAAGGGACGGGGGGGCGGAAAGAGAAGTAAATATATTGTTTGCAACCTATTTTATTTTTAAGATTGCCAGATAAAAAATAAGTGTTTTTCTTCATGTGCTTTGCTTTGTTTTCTGGTAAAAAAATCTCCTGTTTGTAAAATATAAAAATGATATTTTGTGGAATGTGAACAACTGGCTTCTGACAGGCTCAAGAGGAGCAGAATTACAGAAGAATTAAAAGCAGAAGAGAAAAATTAATCTTTTACTTATCATAAATGGAAGCTTATGTTTCATTTGTATTACACATGAACTAACAACTTCCATATTTTCTTTCTGAAAAGTAGAGGGATGATGGGTAAAGCTGGTTGAAATTTTATAGTTGTTTTTGCTGAGAAAAATGACTCCTTAATCTAATATTTTGATGACAGATTGTGTTCCTCCTAGCAAATAGGAAATTTGAAATCTCAGTTTTTCAATGCCAAATTTCTTGTTTCCCTCTTTTACTGATGAATTTAAAAAAAATGAAAAAGCCACAAAGAATTGGTTGTCTCTAATTCTTTTTTTTATATTCATGATCACTAGACAGTGGTGTAATCACAGACACCTTCCCCAGGGAATAGTATGGAACATATGCTGAGTTATAATTGAGCAAAGTGGTGATAACATTAGCACAAATAAGGAACTATTCACACAGTAAATTAACAATGGGAAAATGCTGCCATAGAAGTGAGTAAGTTCTTACTATATCAAAGGTGCATCAGGAATACAGGCATGTATATAATTTCTCAAAACAAAATGTGTCCTTCTCCCGTTTCCCTACAATCAACATACATAGACTGTAAAGATATGTTTTACTCTAAAATTTTCTCTGGGCTGGTCTTGGGAATATTACCAAACTGGACATAAACCAGAGCAATAGTATGTGGCAAGAAAATAACAGATGTACTTGACTTATGTCAACTTATAGTTCTCTCTCTTCCCTTTTAATAGAAAACCAACCATATGTAATCACAAAGGAAGATAAATTACTTCCTACCTACTTTTTTTTTTTTTTTTTTTTCCCTGAGTGGCTTGATGAATTTATTCTGGGAACTCAGTAAGAGAATGTAAAGAATGACCAACATTTTTCCATCCCTGCACACAAAATAATACATTAAAGGCAAAATGCTCCATTTACTGCAGCAGCAGTTGGGAGATTTTTGACACAGCCAGGAAACCGTGATCTGAGTTTCTCCTGGAACATTTGCTATGGCTTCTTGTGGATAACATTATTAAAGGGCCCTTCATAAGGGTTACTTTGCACCTTAGTTGGGATGATGCCAGTCATTCTTAAGGCTTTTCATGTCTCAAAGGAAGAGGACAAATAGTAGCTATCAAGCAAGTAGATGGACCTTTAAAATATAGATAGCCAGGGGCCAGGGTGTGAGGATGGCAGGGGGAAAAAAAAGAGAAAACAGCATAGCTAGACAGACACCTGGACTGGGCAGGAGAAAAAGGGGTGAGTGGCACAAATTATTCTTCCCACATTTTGTTCCCAACCAACTTATGCTGTGATCCACAGTGTCTTAAAGGCATTACCGTCCTCATTGCTTTCCACCAGCAGCTAGCAGGTCTTTCTTCTTCAAGGATTCCTCTAAGAAATGACAATGCCCTTGCAGCCAGCTTCGTCTTTAGTCACTGGGCATTCACTCGATTCACCTGAGGCCTCTTCCAGCCTCCTGAAGTTCCTATAATTTATTATTCTGTCATGCTGATCATACTAATGGAAACCTGCATCTGTAGTTGATAAGCAACAGCAATGGTAGCATCAAAAGTGTGGATTTACTGCATACTTGCATCCATACGTGTCCCAGTCTCTTTGCTCTTTCTACAGATCTTCTCCTCAGTCTTTTAGGTCTCCTCTTGAAGAGGAGTCCTTCCTGTAATCTTCCTATAATTATGGCTTATCTTTGTATGGGCTGTGAAAAGATAGAAGCAACTTTTTCTGCATAATCATCTAAGGCTGTGTCCATACTTAATGGGTGGAGAGTCCTACCTGATGGGTCTGGCCTCTCTACTGACTTAAATGGAACTTGCAAATTCCTGTTCCTAAGTCCTAAACACAACAGAACTAGAGTAGCACCTGACTGAGGCATTGAATGCAGTCTGAGGTCTGGTGGGATAAATGTGGCCTAAGAAAGCCAAGTGGTAACTAACCTACATGACCCAGTGAATACAATTGATGTAACATGCTCTTCAGCAATATGTAGACTCTAAACAGAAGGAATTCAGATTTTTTCTACACTGCCAAGCAGGTAAGTCAGTGCAAAGGCATTAGAATGATGTGTGTTTCATTGGCTGTTAAACTCCTTTTAGCCTTACAAGCTGAAATCACAGCAGAAATCCTTCTTAGGTAAGATTGTTTGCAAACTAGATCTATACACTATGTGGGTGAAGGATAGGGGCAGTAAACAAAATCCTGCACTTTGCAGGCCAGGATCTGGCCCTAATTTTCTGGTTGCATTGGCTAAGTTGTGGGTGCTGGAACTTCAACACTGAGTTTTCTTTAATTAAATGCCTCATTCATATATTCCTGGCATCTAATGACCAGTGGGGAAGAACCAGGTCTATTATTTGAAGCCACTGTCAATGGTTCTGTCACTGAGGTTAGACTGCCAGCTACTACTTTCTAAGAGTAGGTGTCCAAAAATAAAACCAATAAAAAAAGTTTTGGAAGGCAAGTATGGCCTCATACTTGAGGGCAAAAGTCAACCTCTAACTATGGGGTATTAAAATAAAACTTTCCCAGGGCAAAGAGTATCTTGTAACTGACTATTCTGAGTTTTTTTGCTTCTACTGCTGAAGCAGCTGGCACCAAACATTGTTGATGATGGAGAGCTGGAATGCAAGGCTTCTGCTCCAGCAGAAGGCATTTTTATCTCCCAGAAGGAAAAACTGTATAGGCATTTATGTCTACAAATGACTTGATCTTTATCTAGAACTGAATATTCCAGACTTTGCTGGGATTCATGAGAGCACTGCATTTAAACACCTATTCAGTGGTTGGTGTGGATTGACTTGACCTGTATCAGCCTATACAGGTATCATTAAGGCACAGATGGTATACACAGATTATTACTCAGTCTGCAATGGCAAATAGCATCAATTATTATATTAAATTCTACATAGAATTATAATTAGATAGATCAGTACTTAGAATCATGTGACATTCTTGTGTAAATGTTTTCAATGAGCTGTTGAAAGTAGTTTCTGTTTGTGTAGAGAATTCAGCCAGTGTGCTGGACAACTGGCCGAGTGTTTCTTGCAAAGGACTTGGACTTGCAAAGAGACGAACTGATGTTTGTTGGTTCGGAGGACTGAACTGAAGAGAAAAGCATGTATTTGTCTGTAACAGAAATGGTGTAACATCTATTAGTTTCAAGAGTCTGAAGCCCACAAAATGTTCTGGTTCAGCTTTGCTAAAATAGAGAAAAGGAGGGGAGATCATTCAGAAGCAGTGACCAGAAGGTTTTGTTCTCTTGTGCATTTGCCAACACGTACCCCTTGCCAAAAAAAAAAAAAAAAAAGAATATGCTGACGTAATTTCTCTCTAGATTTGATTATTATTTGGTTTTCATAGAATTACATGTTTTGTCACCTCAGGTTATGTCTTTTCCTGGCTGAGTGTATGCCCTCACTAAACTAAGCTACATATGGTGATGAGATCCAGGTGTGCATCAGCACAGCATGTATACATATACGCGATATACATATCATACACACGCATCTGCACACACATGCACAGACAGATATATATACAGTATATATAAACCACATATACACCCCACCACTCTTACATATGTATGTGACTTTCTGTGCAGAGCAAATCCAAACACATGCCTCCAGTGAGAGCAAAGGCACACTCCAAGAAAGTGGCAATCAAGATGGCTGGAGGGCGAAGACCAAAGTGTGCTGTGATAGGTTTCGAAAGTGGAAGTCTACCTGTAGCTTCAAAAACTGATTGTAGAGCAATATATGAAGGCATTTGTGAAGGAGTAGGTGGCAGTTCTTGCTATACATATGACATAAATAGTCTGATGCGTCCTGGCTGGTTACTGAATTATGAGTAAAGCTTAAGAAATTGCTTCTGACTTTTAAAGCACTTCATGACATGGTACTTGGCTCAAACACTGTGCCACGTACCCAGACAGTGGATCAGAGCTGACTCTAAGAGCACGGGGGCTCACCTGAAGGCGAAGGGGTTACCAGGTGGGTTCTCTCAGCAAGGAGCCTTGAACAAACAAATTCACTCCCATACTTCTCATCTAAAAATCGGAGTAATTTCCTGCCCCTCTTGGATCTATTCTTCCAGAATTTCTTCCAGCTAATGGTTAGGGAGAAGAAAGCAGATGATAGTGGTATTTGTCAGTGATGTAGCAGTAATTAAAAGGGTGAACTCACTTCCCTGTTGTGTCTATGAGGTGAAAAACTCAATGATGTCCAAGTCAGAGATAGGTAATTCCTATTTTTCTATGTTTGTTCTCATAACAGTGAGAGTGGTGTTTGTTAACAGTATTGGTCCTTTTATTTTCCAGGAGGTGAATTTAAATTTTCATTTTTTTGGTACATATTTTCTGATTAGAAAAGCCTGTCAGGTATGCCCTGATAGAATTTTATTTTAGACATATAAAAGGACCAAGTTTAGAAAGTCCATATAAGAAACTAGTTCTTGTTCTCTGTATGTAGTTTAGCACTTCTATATGCTTTCAAGTCTGAAAACATACTGCACCTGACTAGCCACACCCTATTTTTTGTGCAGTTAAATACACCTGATAATATATTTGTAAAATGCCTCCATAATAATTTTCCACTAAATTTTGTGTAAAGATAAATGACTATGGTGTGCAGAGCAACAAAGATTAATGTATCTTCTCTACTGATCTGAGCACCTGATAAGAGCATGTTTTGCACTAAGACCATCAGTGAAAGGTTTTTCTTTTTTCCTTCATTATCACTTGAATACCATTTTACATCAGTCATTTTCAAATTACCCACTTATACAACATCTTTCTTATACTGTCTGGAAATGGAAAGGGGTAAAAGACAACAGTCATGTTTGCAGGTTTAGATTGGATGTTTGTCATGATAGCCCTGAGCACAAATAGAATTACTCCAGTCTATTTCCACTGACATCAATGAGAATTTCAGCAGGACCTGATTTGGAAAAAAAAAAAATAGGCTCAAGAATGAACTTTTAAAACTAGGATGAGTGAGAAAATACGGAAGTTCGGAAAAGAAGGTGGAAGGAAAAAAAAATAGTTAACAGATGTATGTCTGTAATGGCATGAAACAGACACAGTATGGTATGGTCTAGCTCATCTTGGTTTAGCCCAGTAAGTTTTCACAAAGCTTCCTGAATAACTCTAAAACGAAACAGGAACATTTTCTTGAAGCGACTTCAATATTACAGAACACCTCAGGAGGTCTGTAAACTTGTTAAAATATTAAGAAAGACATAGCTGTTAAAAGAGCAGTTCTTAAATCGGCTCCCAGGTGGAATATGAAAAAAAAAAGCTCCTAAGGGTTCAAAGGAACACTGTTGCATTGAAAGCTGATGTTGCTCCGTTCATTTAGAAAATACTATAAACTACTTTACTATGGGAATTTGGTAAAGGAATCTTTCATTAATAGGAAAGATTGGACTGTACACTGCAAATAAAGTGATGTTTACATAATTTTGAAAGATCTTTCAAAGATTCAATATCCTTCTGCTGTGGCTTACTGTAAGCACCATATTAAACTTGCCATTTTTAATAAAATGAAAATGTCATAATTAAGTAATTACATTGTGGGAAATATGCTTGCACTTTGGACAGATACACAATTAGATCTTTAGTTATTCCTGAGTTTTTTTGTTTTAAACAAAAGCTTTTGAACTAAAACACAACCCCAAAGGGTAGTTGTCAGCAAGTACCAAATTTAGTCTGAGACCAGATTCTGTGAGGTTTATAAAATGGCAAGTTTTAGGATAGCTAAATAATTTGTTTAATTGCAAACAAAACTCACCATGTTCATTTATACCTGAGGAATTTCATATTAGGACACAATGTGAATACTCCTTCTTTTCAAGATTCAACTGTTCTCCTGTTTACAGCTTTTAGGCGATTCAATTTTTCTCGAGAATGTTAAAAGAAATTATTTTTACCTTCGTAACAACTCATTCAAGAATAGGTCAAATAGATTTCCTCGTCATTTCCTCCATTGTTCGATTGGTTGTTGTTGTTTTCTTTGCAGAAACACTGCTGAATTTACTCCCGCTGTCCCACAGCTAGGACGACAGGCGAGACACACAGGCTTTCGTGCACGCCTTGTTTTTGTTCTGAGCCCATAATTTCAGAGGGTTTGGCTGTCAGTTATGCCTTTCATGTTAGTTTTGAGATTAAAGTGGAACTAACTCAGACCTTCAAGAACTGCGCAAAGGGAAATGCAGATTTCTGAAGACCTGGTTGCCCCACGCGACTTTGTCAGAGGTCCTGAAAGGCGACGTGCATGACGAGGACTGCGGGCTTGCTGGTGCGTTGTGGTAACCATTGCCTGGCCACCCAGTACAGCCCACCTGACACAACTGGAAATAACAGCAATTCATACGCAATGCTGTAGAAATGCAGAGGGATGCATTTTATATCAGACTTGGTTGAAATTAAATATTTAAATTTAGATATGTATGGGATGTATAAGGTACGTATCAGTATTTCCAGATAGGCCTGGTAGCTTGGATTTCCTAGAGGTTTCTTGTTTGTTTTAAATACATGAAAATGAAGAGTTTGCAAGATAAAAATATGTGAATTTCTAATGGAATGGAAATTATTATTTTTATTCAGCTGTAGTAGTTACTTCTTGATTGGCAGCAATGAAAGGAAACTTTGGAAGTAGAAAAAAAAACCTGGTTGAGAGAAAGGAGGGAGGAAGGTTTAGGGAAGGAGAAAGATGAAGGAAGTATATATCCCTGTATGTAAACAGTAATAAGCCTTAAATTTAAGCTCCATTAAGGGAGATTTAAGATTCACTGTGACAGTTTTTCATAGATCTTTTAAGAGAGCATCCTTTGTGCAGCATCACATATCAGTGTAATGAATAAATAAATTAACAAGATACATCAGCAATCAATTTAAGACAACATTTATGTCCAGTCTAACCTCTTTTTAGTGCCATGGTTAAATTGATCTCGTATCTAGGACTTCATATTTAGGTTAATACACAGAGTAACCTTGTTCTCTTGTGTTGAGTGGAAAAAATTACAAAATGTTTTTTGTAACTTGAATGAATAGACATCTAAGGTTTCTTGCTTTTTAGGCTTTTGTACTGTTTAACAAAATCAAAAGAACAAAATTTGTCTTGAAATTTTGATATACACCTCACAGTACAAGGGCTGCAGCTCATAAAGAAATCCTGATTGAAAGATTTATCTTCTGGAAGAAATCCATGTGGATAAAGTGGCTAGATAAGAGAGGATGGAATAGCATACAGTAGAAATAGGTTCTTATGCTTTTTTCAAATAGCATTCTTTTGTTCATTGTATAAAACATTCTAACAGAAAGGTTCAGTGTACATATTAATTGATGAGATTTAGGAGCACCAGATATGAAGCCCACACACATTATCTCTGATTGGCTCAGAAATCAAGTTTAATGGAGTATAACAAAACAATAATATAAAGCTTGCTTTCTGGGTCATCTGAGGAACACCTGGATAGTGCTCAGGTAGGAATGTGTGCAGAAAAATAACAGGCTTGCCTCTGTAGGGTGTTGTCTCAAGAGGCAGCACATTGGGAAGTAGGTTTGTTGTATCAGAAAAACAGGATTAGGTCCAATTGCTATTTTTGTCCTTGCAGCAAAGTTTGTTTCTTTACTATATTAGTTAAAGAGCAGGTTGGCTTTTGGGTGAGGAAGCCGTTTTTAGCTCCATGTAGCTGAAAGTTCTGTCAAACTTGAACAGTTAATCTAATAAAAAACATTATTTCTTCCTACAAATCTTGCTTACAGTGATGAAAACATTTCTTCTATTAACCCCTGCTGCAGGCTTGATTCGGGAAAATGCTTAGGTTTGCACTGAAATCTGTTGCTTTCAGACGAACACCTCATGTCATGACTGACTTTAAGCCCATGCTTATTATATCCATTGATTTCACAAGGAGAAACACGCACTTCAAATTCAGCGTCTGCTTAAGTACTGTCCTGCAGAGATAAGCTTTCCAGAAGTAGAGGAATGATAATCACAACTAGATTAACCTGAACATGGGTATCTTACATACACACAAATTCCTTTATTACTTCATCCCTTTGATTATCAATAGTCCTAAAAAATATTGCCACTTTTTATCAGTTTGGCCTGTATTTCACACATATATAAAGCTTACCATGGCAGCCTTGATAATCCCTTTTATAGTCCCTGACAGGGTTCACTTGTGAAAGTTGGAATAAACAGAAATTTGGTTAGTACAGGAAGGTTAGGAAGTGTTTACATGGTCTGCAATTGTGGTTATCTGTATCCAGCCAAAGGGGAACCTCTAATTTTCTAGTTTATGTAATTGAATTTTTAACTGGTGCACAGTGAAAAGACTTTTTTTTTTTTTTTTCTGGAGAGAAAAAACTCTAATTATAATGTATGCAAGCTGCAACATTTAAATAAGCAAATAGTAGTCTATTCTTGACATTTCCTCTTCTGGAAAGAAAAAAAAAAAACCACAAACAAAACCAACCCAACCCAAACACATCCCCTACCTTATCCCTCCCCCGCTGCCAAACCTGTAGGAAAGGATTGAATGTTTTACAAAGAAATTACTTCCTATAATCAAAATTGCCTTGTTATTTAGTCAAGGAATTGGGGTCTAGTAGGCATACTAATGATTTTAAAAGACAACCAGATGCATGTTTCATTTTACACTTTCTATTCTTTTCTCATTTCAGTAATTGTAGCATATGTTCTTTTCATATGAACAATTAATGACTAACAAGCACCTGAGAAACTGAAAAGCAATAGGCAGTCCTGGCTTGAAATACTGCTGTGGAAAAAAAGTGACCCAGGTACATTGCCTTCTCTTAAACCACACTTTGCTGATGAGTCTCATCTAAAACAAAGGAGAAAGAAAAGCTATTTGCGGTAATATCTATAAAATATTAAGATGTCTCCGGATACTCACAAAGAGATGAGCTGTGCTTCAAGGACTCTGCAAACCGAGGTCAACCACAGATAAAGAAAAATGCTAGAAGGAAGGAACAAGGTCTGGGGATTAATTCTCTCTTGCTCAGCACTATATATAATCAAATGCACTAGAGCAAGCAACTTCAGTAAGAAATGACATGAAGAATCAATTCCCAGCCCTTTTCCTTCTAAGAAAATGTAGCTACTGCAAAGTGAACTAAAGGGTAAGTGGCATTTTTCCAGGCCTTCTGCATTTACATAGGGTGCTTCATTATGAACTGATTTTACAGCACCCAGATCTACCATCCCTTAAACTGTGTGTAGGAGGTCTCCTCAGATGCAAGGAGCCCTCACAGGTCCCTAAAGGCCTTCTTTATTGACCTCTCAGGCCTCTGTCTCTTTCATAGACAGTCAGGCTGTGATGGAATGCTTTCTGTTGCAGCAGTAATGCACAGAGGAAGCCCCATGGGCATCAGTTTAAGTGTGATTTAGAGGCTGAGATGGGAAATACCACCAGCTATACTCTACTTCAAACCCAGTCTAGCTCAATATGAACTTTTGTAATTGGCAAACCTCAGTCAACCTGACTGGGAGAGGCATGATGTAGACGTACCGCTTCCCATCTCTCTGTGTCTTGCACTTCCTAGGTATGCCCCATCCCCAGCTTCCCCACTCACACTAGTGGGGAGGACCACTGGGCTCTTGCTTCAGGCCAGAAGTGTCTGGACATGTGGAGAAAGAAAGAAACCTTTCAATTACCCTCTCTCTTTACATGCTGTTGCAAATCTTCATAGCAAGGCTGGATTCACGGAAGCCAGAAGGTTTCTTCCCAGCAACCTACAGAATGATGCCATCAGGGGTGAATGCATTTATCAAGTGTATAGAACCATGTGTTGGCTCTGTCACAAATGGTGGAGGGAACAGAGGAACACGGTCAGAGCTGGCTACCAGACAAACAACCATCTGGACCTAACTTACAGTAGAGAAACTCTGATAAGAGAAGGTGATTCTAACCATAGAGTCTAAAGTGTCACAGTATTCAATTTCAATACAGTCAAACATAGCATATTATCTTCTTGCAAATATGGCGAACGCATTTGGATGCTGATCTCTTTCTCTATACGCACTGATGCTATGTCTCCTGCAATTTACATGGGGACTGATCTAAAGGCTACTAAAATCAAAAGGAGTCTTTATATTGCTTTCATTGATCTGTGAATCAGACCTCCAAAGAATAATAGTGAGGCGAATTTTTAAAGTTCTGAACTGTCTCATTTTGGACAATCTTTTAAAAGCAAAAATGTTTCTCCTAGTTTCACTGAAGCCTGCCTTCTTGTGATTTCTAGAAATCATTCTGAGGTCCTGGATGAACTGGTATGATTTAGAATTCAGTTCATTTTCACTCTGCCTGGACTGACCTGCATCAAAGATTCTGGCGCTATCCTTCCTTTTATACCATTTCTGTTTACAGGTTATCAAACATGCAATTCAAATTATCCTGGGCTTATTGGCAAGATTCTCAGGTATTTGATAAGCCTGACCCTGTGGGAATATCTGTGAAGTCTTCTGAATAATTTACTGAAAAAAGCAGGACCATTTGCATCCACAGGCTAATTTGCCTGCTATTACAGATGAGAAGGTTTCTGCCATATATTGATCAGGAAACAAAGGAACTAGGATAAGTGCATAAAAAAGGAGTAGAAATAAATAAGTAGTTATTAAAAATATAGGAATGGAAAATGACATGCTTTGATCTACAGGACTAATGTAATTATCAGATAGTCTTAAAGAGGAAATAAGATTGAAAATAATCAGGAATGAACAAGAACTGTGGCTTAGGTCCTCAGAGACACTTAGGTGTCTAAGTCAGCTGCTCTGTAGTCTTTACCGATATATTTGCCTAAGATGTCTATTTTTCCACCAGTGTGCAGGTAGAGTAGGGTAATTGCCTCCCCAAAGCCCAGAGTTCTACCTTAAGCAAGTGTCTTGCTGATTCTGAGGCAGCTTTCTTACCAAAAGGAAGCCTCAGCTATGGAAGGCTGAGGATCAAGTCCATGCTGCACCACAAGTTTGGGTTAAATATCGTATATTGTAAACATTTTGACTTACACGTTGACACTTATTTCTTGTCAATCAGCTGCTAAAACATCAATACCACCTTTCTTCTCCATTTCATCCTACTTAAGTGGGATTGGGCTACTTACCAGATGTCCAGCTCCCCTACTACTGTTGGAGAGGAACCTGGAAATATAATAAGGTCCGAGAACCTGGCAGCAGGACCCTTGAGATTTAGCTCTTGAAATGTCTACACGCTTTTAAGGAGCTCATCTGTGTGCGTCTGTTACTTGAGATAAATATTTGGAAAAAAAACAGGAAGATTTCTCTTTTCAAAAAGGTTCTAAGATATGAAATTATTCAACCATAAGGAAGGGAAGCATTGAGAATTTACAGAGCTCATAGCTCCAGTGTCTGCTGCAGAAAGCCAAGACAAATGAGAACCAGTCTGAAAAGACTAGATAAACCACTACTTGTTCTAATAGTACTTTAATAGAAATTAGTAGTATATTTAATAGTATTAACAGATAGAAATTAGATCATGAAGGACTTTGTTCATTCATCACAGTAGGGTAAAATCCAATGGGAAGTAATTTGGAAGTTTCCTGAGCAAAAGCTGAGTAAGAAACGAGTAAAACCTGCAGAACAACTTTGTAAAAGCAGCCGAAGGACTGTAAGTTACAACTGCAGGTCACTGCGGTTGAAGCTGGAAGAAATCCATTTAATGCAGGAAGGCCTTATTTGTGCATCAAGATACAGAAGAACACACAGACGGAGACCAGAAAGAAATTGCATCTGCACATATACCACATTGTATAATCGATAGATCTGTGGAAGCCATCATCATTACCATCCTGCTTCGTCTGACATTGGCTACTGCCAGAGGCAGGATGCTAAAGAGAGTTTGATTCCCTAGGACGTGGTCTCAGCTCTAAGGGCTGTTGGGAATGGTTGCTCCCTGGGAGAAGCAGAAAAGCCTGTTCAGCGTAAGAAGGGCTGTTGGTAAGAAAGTGACTCTGTATGTGCCTAAAGCATGCTTTTATACTCTGTCTTCTTAGCCAAAGTGTTACGCTATTTAGCAGCACATTTCTGTGATAAACAAGACTAATGAACGTGATAAACTGAGCGGTAAATTTGGAAGGGGGAGGGGGAGAAAGCTGGTGATACTGAGAGTCCGCTTCCATTTAAAACTACATCTTAGAATTCAGCATCAGCAACCATGGTTGGCCTTAGCTTGAGCAATGTCTGTAAACATCATTGAGGAACCAGTTAGCTACAGGGAAGGTTTAATCCATTGCACTATTACACTTAGAGATATTTTTTGATTGAGTGCTTGCTTATTTTATTGAAAAAATTCTGCTTTTTAAACGAAAACGTTACCAGTTTTTCATTGAAGGAACTAGCAATTCAGAAATGCAAAAAAAAAGGGAACATCAGTGCTAAGTTTTATCCATGCAGCAGGCAAAAGGAAGCTGTGTCAAAGGGATAACTGTCAAACTCACCTAATGCACAATCTGACCGAAAGCAAAAGGGTTGCACCAAGTACGATTCCGGCTTCTTATGCCTCTGTCAAATGTCTCTGAGACTGTGCTGCTTCTGCTGACTGTGGTTACTGCTGAGACTCCAGCAATATTATATTCTATATATCAAACGTGACTTTTTCTACCACTCTGTTGGTATTTCTTTGATTTCTTGTCTATTACAAAATAAGCTGCATTCATCAGCACTGCGTACCTGTTGTTGATCTTAGCATCCCGAAGGAGATTAAAAAAAAAAAAAGGAAAGAAAAAAAGCTGCTACTTTATCTTTGAAGTGGCCAGGCTGCAAGGGGAAGTAGTTAATTCCCCATGGGTAGGCACAAACATTCCTTCACTTGTGACATGTGTAAAGGTTGCTGTTCAGAGCAGACTCTTTTCAGGACCCATTTCTTCTGGGCACTTACATTTCTAAACCCCTCAAGAGGGCTGTACTTGTGAAAAAGAGAGTGGAAGCTCTGGTGTTCTGGTCTAAGATTACACCAGCATTTCTGTGAACAAACTTTGGATCAATCCAGAGTTGGAAGTGAACATGAAAAGTGTCAGTAACTCTTTTATAAGTCTTTTTGTGGTGCATCTGATTGACCCACATTACGATGTACAATAGCATGAAAGAGTGTTAGTAATCAGTGCTAATGAATACATGTACCTACCTGATTCATATACTGGGCATTACCCCTCGCTAATGCTTTTGTTTTGCATTCATTAAAATTCCCATCATGACACAAAATGCTGAACATTTACTATAACAAAAACAAAAGCAAACAAAAAAATGAGACACATTTATTGCAAATTTCAGTCAAAAAAGATATAAATAAGGAAATCACATAGCACAGGCACATTGTCCCAATCCTACTCTACTTTAGTTCATTAATTAATGTTTTTAGAAAAGATATTTACAGTGAGACCTCAGGCGAATACTCAGAGAGAGCTTGTGGCATAATCCTTCTCTGTCCTCCCCTCTTCCCCTTCCCCCACCCGCAAAGAAGATTGGTTACTCATTTCTTTTTTTTCTTTAGAGTCCAGGAAAGACTTAGAGAAATTCAGTCTTCATGGTTTAGATTTACATCAGCTATTTCATAAATCTCCTTCTCAGACAAACTTCTTATAGAGCTAAAATTGATATTTGCTTGCTGAGTTTTGGTAGAATTATTATTAAAGTGGGTTCAATAAATATAAGATCCTAGCAAAAATCTGTGTCTTTAAGTATGTACCTAAGTCACAAAAAGATGGTATTTTATTTTTTGCCACAATATTTAGCTTGAAAAACTTTCCTGGATACAAAAAAACCCAGAAGATTTCATTCCATAACAATTGAATTGTCTGTCTATCCGGGACATTTCTAATATGAACTATCATAACTATATGCCACAATTATTTTTATGTTTTGTAAAAACAAATGTTAATTTGAACATTATGTTGTATTCTTTTAAACAAGAAAATATATAACAGAATCCATTTCTTACTACATGAAAAAAATTGTTAGACGATGAAGCTTTTACAACTAGAGACTTTGCAGATTGCAAGAGAAGAAATACATAGAAGGATTTTAAATAAAAGCTCTTTTAGCCCTGCTTCTTAAATATAAGGGCTTGAGGATATATTGTGAAAGCCTTATTTGTACTGATGATTATTCCATGTGAATTCTTATAGATCACCATATGGTGTATTCAAGAGCTACAGTGCATCTACTGAGAAGGAAAGGAGCAAAAGGGTCTGTTTTGGGAAGGCAGTTACTGTGGTATCGCAAAAAGGATTCGGGAATGTGAAACAGGCTTGCACAGTGACAAAACAAAAAGGCTTCTCTACATGTAAGGCACTATCTCAAAGCAGGCTGAAAAACTAAGCTTTTCCGCACGTCTCTATTTTTCTGTGGCACTTACTGCTAAGAAGATGTGATTGATGTGACTATTTGTGAGAAGTTCAGGAATGGAGGAACCTGGAATATAAAGAGAAGCGAAAGGCCAGCTATGGTCAGGAACATGATTGTGCAGCTACGAATCTTTCCCAAGTTTGGACTTCCAGCTACAGGTACATCTTTCCAATCTGTTAGTGAAAAACAGGAAACTAAAGTATCTTCTTGCTGGAAAATTTAAAAAAGCAAAGTACAAAAAAACCAAACCCCATATTCTACTCTGCTGCTCAGTGCTGTGAGAGCATTAGCACTTGTGTTAGCCTGTTCAGGCTAACGCCAAACTAAGGGGAGCTCTTACTTCTTTTTGCTCCGCTATCATGAGATCTGTTTGCTAAGGTAAAGTCTATCAGAATGAGCCCTCCAGGGCTTTGGGTAAAGAAATGATTAGTTTGAGGATTAGTCTGAGGATTCCTTGTATAGGTATAGGAGTTGTGCTGCTTACGCCTCCCAGGATAGCAGCTATTGCAGGAGTGCACCAAAGCAGGTATAAATTTACTAGCTAGGACGCCAATATTATCGAGATAAAGACTCTTAAGGCACGAAGGAACACTCTCTTGAGCATGAGCTCCGAAACTGGGCCTACGTGTTCCTTCAGGAAACTGGACCTTCATCCATGAGGTAAATGTTGTTTCCCTTGTGGATTACAGATCTGAACTGCAATCATCTTGTTTTATGTGTAGAAAGTTCCACAGTTTAATTAAAACCAGCATGTTCTTCATCCAGGTAATACTGGAATCTCCTCAATGACTTGCCTCTGTGCAGATTCTTAGCTCCATGAGATGGGCGTCTGTCCTGCTTGGACTTTCCAGCTTCTCCTGCCCAGCCAGCAAGAAGGCTGGAGGGACACAAGAAAGTTGGGAGGGGACACAGCCAGGACAGCTGACCCAAACTGGCCAAAGGGGTATTCCATACCATGGGACGTCATGCCCAGTATATAAACTAGGGGAGTTGGCCGGGTGGGAGGATTGCTGCTCAGGCACTAACTGCGTATTTGTCAATGAGTGGTGAGGAACTGCATTGTGCATCACTTGTTTTGAATATTCCAAATATTTTTATTATTATAATTATTATTGTTGTTACTATTATTATCATTATTATTATTATTATTTTCTTCCTTTCTGTCCTATTAAACTGTCTCTATTTCAACTCACGAATCTTACTTTTTTTTCCCGATTCTCTCCCCCATCCCACTGGGTGGGGGGGTTGTGAGCGAGCAGCTGTGTGGTGCTTAATTGCCGGCTGGGGTTAAACCATGACAGGGTCCCATGCGACTGGGATTTTTTCCTATACTGATTATTCCCATTCAGTCAACATAACTAATTCTATTCAAATCTTACTTTCCAGACAGTTCACCACCATTAAAAGCAACTTGTGTTTGTTTGTTTGGGAGCTTTTTTAAGACTTTCTCTATACTTCATATAATCAGCCCTCTGATTCTAGCAATGTATGCAGCTCATGCAGCCAAGTAAGACATCCTGGCTGGTACAATTCAGCTTCAATCTTATTTGGCTGTGTAATGTTATTCAGTACCTCAGCTGTGCTTTTATGCTGCTGTCATAGTGGTATGGATATTTGCCACTCATCATAATCCTTCAGATCCCCCATTTCATAGGTGGGGAAAGTGAAGTGCAGAAAACAAAGTTGCCCTGTTTGCCCAAGCCTGTAATAAGTCGGTAATAAGGGAAAACAGCATCCACGCATTCTAATTCTTAGCACTGTGCTCCAAGTACTCATAAATACCCACATAAATCCGGGTAATGCTGGAAACATAGTAATAAGTACTGTGAGAAGGGAAATGCATAGAAGGTTTTTGCCAGATTTCCCAAAGCACAGAGGTAGTCAAAAATTCTAGTGGAGTAATTGCCTACTATTGAATGCAACGTAATTCCAGAAAAACACCTAGCAGTATATTTTATTATATACCTTTTCTAGAAGCACAAATATTGGATTCTGTCAGTTTCAGCTGAAGTGCAGACGGAACAGACAGAAGGTTGTCCTTCAGCCTTTGCCATCGTTCGGTACAACTGGGGTTGGTTTGATGCTGAAAAAGAAGGAAAACAAACAGCAACCCCAAACCAAGAAACCCCAAACAAACAAATGTTTGTTTCCTGAAGAAGAGCAAAAATAGACTGCAGCTGATCCCCACTAATTACTCTTGTTGAAAGCCTGGCTTTTTAAAGTCACTTTAAAAAAAATGGCTTTGCTGAGGGGAAACTCTACCACATTCTGTGTGACGATGGGGAAGCTCAGATTTAGGCATGCCACATTTTGGACCTCACCTAAATGATCTGGTTCTCATCCTTATTTACTTCACTTCATGATATGACTCAACTCATTAAACATTTCAGACTCAAATTAGGACCAAGAGAAAGTGTTCCCATCCTGCCAAGGTGTCCTGAGATGGAGTTCTATTATCCATCAGACTCCTAAACAGGGATTTCCTCCTACTCAATTCTGAGTAATAATTTGGAAGTGAGACCTTGGTATTCCCTCTGAATGACTGGGCTGAGCTTGTAGTTCAGGATGAATCACTTGTGCAGTAGGTACATGGAGGAGGGGGCATATTGTGCTGTAATTTGTAGCTGGAGTGTATATTTTCCACTCACTTCATTTGCTTCATCAGCATCAATTCATCCTTCCAGCGAACCACACCCTTGTCAAAAATTATTGCAGGAAGAAGAGGCTGAGCAAGCACGGCCACTCATTTCCCTCAGGGCAAAGTGCCTCATATCAACCTTCAGAGGATGCTCTCGTAAAAAAAACTAGAGATCGTGTCCTTTTTTATTCCTTAGTGAGAAAGTCACTGCACCTGCTGTGTGATGGCAATCACACCAAGCTCCTGTAGTTTCTAGCCTCCTCCAAGCAATGTTTTCACAGACCTTCTCTGGAACTCTTCCACTCGCCTCTCCTGGGTTCCTTCTGCTTCCAGATGGAAGACCAGTAGCTCTTGAGATAAATAACCTGAAAAAACAGTAGCCCAAGAGATTCCATTTCAAAATTAAATTGGCCAAATTGAACTAGCTCAGAGCTGGCTGACATTCTTTCTGAACACAATTTCCACTGTAGAGGCTGAACTGACTTCTTTGGAACATACCTTCGAAGGCTGTATTTCAAATACTTTTATTCCACCCTTTCTGTATTGTAAGGGCCATAGAGTCAGGATCTGGGCCAAAAACTACACATAAAATTTTCTTTAAGTACTGTATCCCGTAAGAAAGAATTACAACACTATGGGGTCTGGAAAGAAATCAATCACCATTGTCAAAGACCAGACATCTTTTCCCTTATGAACAATCTGATTGTGCATATTTCACACTTATAATAGCTTACAAAAAAAATAATGATGGCAACTATATTTACAAGAAGACTCAGAGCAATTGGAAGCCAGTTCATAAGCAAGCATCTAGATTTTTTTAAAGGTTCAAATGTCTGGAAGCTGTCACAGAGAAAAGAAAAAAAAAAAAGAAACGGCTCATTTAAATGCCCACATATGTATTTAAAGCCAGGAACAAAAAAGGATTTACAAATTGTGATGTTGAACATAACAATGCCTACAAGTTTCATGGCCAGAACTGAAAACACTGAACTAAGAACCTAAGAGCTAAGAACCTAAGAACTAAGAACTGTGGTCAGCAGAGAGTTAGGCTTTTAGGAGTAGGACCTACACTAACCATCACATCAAATGGTGAGGCACCTTCTCCTATGGGTAGGAGCTGGCAAAGGGGCATGCCTGAAACTGTAAAAGGAAACTTTAGTTTGAGGACTCATGTGTTCCACATTGGCCAAGAATGAACATTTTGCAAGAGGCAATGCAGGGCATCTAAATTTGGATTTACAGGCAGTTGGGTCACCTTTTTCTTTAAACATATAAGTGAAGGAGGTGAAAACCTATCTGTTAGAGCCGTGAAATGAACCCTGGGAACACAAGCAATGAACCTACTGAGTGTGTCTACATTGCTAAATGAAAAAGGGTCAGGGAGAAGGTTGATCACTGAAACTCTGATTTCCCAATGTTTAATTGTTGTCTTTCTCTCTGGCTCTGTGCTAGACCTCTCCATCTAGATTTCTCCAACGTCTATCTGCCTGAAGGAGTCTAGCTCTTGGCAACAAGCCAGCACCTTGGCATTCTTTTTTATTTACCAGTAGAGCTGCTGTGATTAGTGTAAGTAGTTGTTTTAAGTGAAAGAGATCACGTCTGAAGGATTTGTGTGCATGCTCCACTGACTTTATCGGAACTCAGGCAAGCACCTGGCTTCAAAAAGGATTAGTTCATCTCTTCCTCATCAGAGCTAGATGCCTAAAATTTAAGTAAGCCTGCGTCTTATTCTGTCACGCTAGATGCTGGACTTAAATACTTCTTATTTTCTATTTCACACACTAAGCACACGTAGTGAAAACAAAATAATAGCAGTAGGCAAAAGGGATCTGTATGCAGTTGCTATAGAATTGGTAAAGGTAGGACAAGAAGGAACTAGAGAAAGGGGAAGATACATTGATGTTGTTCTAGATCTACAAAGGAAAAGGTTTCTGGAGAGGTCCCTGTACCTGGGATCCAGTAAAACACGGCTGGAGACTGAGCACTGACACAACAGGTCATAGCAGTCCTGCCATGGGAGACCCAGGGGCCAGCTCTGTTCCAGCCCTGCAGAGTGACTACAGACAGGGAAGTGTTTTCACAGCTTAGCTCCTCTCCCGCATAGAGTAGATTATAATGTTACCTTTATCTGCTCTGCTTGTTTGTTTAGAGCAGAGTCTAATGCTTGTGAACCAAGGTACAGAGCTGAAACAGAGCTGAACACGCTATGGCCCAGCTCCTTTAAAGAAAATCATTTGTTCCCAGCTAAATCCTGGCAGTGGAGTAGTAGGTGTTTCTTCATTCAGAGTCTAACTCTGCAAGGCAGGTGAGGATCGTTCTCTTTTCACCCGTGCCTGCTACCAAGAACTAGAAACCTGAGCGTGTGCAGTGCTTTGAGGTAGTGCCTGATACCTTGCAAGTTACATCTTGCATCCTTTTCACAGAAGACTTTTCAGGGTGAATGCGATTTTAGTTATCAAACTCAAAGTTTTGACATGTCCATGTTAAGAATATGCAGTAACAGGTGTCAGCAGAGCTTCTCTGTTCTTTATGCTGAAGCCAGTTGAATCTGGAGGCTGCTATATACCACCAAAATGTCAGCAAAGCTACACAGAAAACTTCCCTTGACTGCAGTACCTCTTATTCATGGGAATCTTTCCAGGGTAAGCAGGGAAACATTTTTCTACTTTATCTTAGTTTGCTCAAGGAACTGAAATCATCCAGGACTGAGTCACATGCCGTTTGCAGAGCCCCTGACTACGGCAGAGCAAATTCTAAGAAATCCTTTATTCAGAGCGTCCTCTGGTTCGGCAAGGCCCTGGAATTTGGGTGACCACAGGAAGCAGTTGAGAGGTTTTCCAGCCTGACCGTATCAGCCGTCTCACCACAAGAACTTCCTATTTTGGCTGAGTCCCTTCAATCAATTTGAGGCTGCTCTGTATGATCAATAGGAGGGGGTTTAAGGACAGCTTGTTTGCCTTATGTTTGTGAAGTGGTTCTTGTTCCCTGGCTTCGCTTTCTTACGGCAGAGCTACTCCTGTTTGCTTTAAGGCTTTAAACCATTGCTAATTTTTACAAAGAGAAACAGAGAGTTACAGGCATATAAAACATTTTATACTGAGTCTCTTGAAAAGTTAACAGTAAAATAACCACCACAAAACAGAACAAAGACTTTTATGAGATAAGTGAGACAGTAAGTATAAGATAGAGGATGACTTTATAGGTAAACTGCACCCAAATAATAACATAACATGTAAAATCCAAAATACATATATTAAAAATATCTATAAATTCTATTGAAATGGAAATGGAAATGCAACTGCAAAGTTTACTGTGCAGGCTGTTAATATAAATATGATATTAAAATATAGGGAAATAAAAATAATAAACAGCAAAGTACTATTTGCTTTCATGCAGCTCTTAAAAAGTTTCATTATCACAGGGAGAAAACAACAGTCACAGTACAAAGCCATTAGTGTCTCATGAAAATAAGCTATGAAAGCTACCTCAGTAACTGAAAGAGATTCGCATTCATAGTTTCCTAGAGGTGTGGGTAAATGAATGATTTCAGTTACTGGAAAATAATATTTGCATTAGATAGCTTAACATTTGAATAGGGCAAAAGGAGTACATCTTATCTGTATCAGATCACTGCATCCTATCTCAAAAATCACTATGAATTTGTTGGTTTTCGTTCACAGAGAAGCTCTTCTTTTTCGAGTAGCTGTATGGTAGAACAAGTGTTTAATTGTTTTGCGTAGCCCATGATCTTTTAATCTCAAACTCAGCACAGACATATAACACTACTTCGGGGGGGGAACAGAGATTTGTTTGATTGAAATAAATGTTTGATCCCTAACAGGACATGTAGACTACCTGAAATACAGTGATTATCTTGTTCAAAAGTTATGCACATTAGTATTAGGTAATTTAGTTGATTTGTAAGATTTTTGAGGTAGGAACTTTCATCATTAGCTGCTCTTTAGGAAATCTAGCACTAAAAAGGCTTAATTACAAAACTGGTGAAAAATACATTTTGTTTAGTTTTTTTTACAGTAGAGTAGACCATTAAACCATGACAACTAATATCCTTCCTCCAGCACAGAGGAAGGATATTAACAGGGAGGACCAATATTGGTTTAGTTCTTTTAATATACCCACCCACATGTATGGTACTGGAAAGGAAAATATATTCCTTCCTTCCTTGGTGATTGGTTTCCAAAACCTGGAAAAAAGATTACCGTCCATGAAAGGATATTTGTTCAGAGGGTGTTCAGCTGCTTAATGAGTATGAACCAAAGCCCACTCTATGAGACACAACGAATTCCTGATAAGGCCCAGAGGCAAAATCTATAGCTAAAGAAATCTTAATACACTACTTGATGTGAAAACACAGACTTCCCAGATCTAAGAAGGGTGAAGAGCAGAATCAATCCTCAAACTTCCTGGTTTCACATTCACCAGGGGTATGAGCCTGTATGAAAATCATTTGAGACGGTATCATAAAACATATTATATCACAGGCCATAGGAATTACAATGAAAAATATAATTTCATCTTAAAAGCAACAGTGATAAACAGTGTATACTACTTCAGTGATTAAGGTTCCAAAGTAGTTCAACCCTCTTCCACTACTACACTTTGTACAAAGATCAGTTGCGACATTTCAAATGGACACAAACGAAAGACGCAGAGGTAAGAGAGTTTGCAAAAGGTGTTAACGTGTCTAGAAAGCACCTTAATTTTTTTTTTCTTTCTGTTTGATTCTCAAGTGTGCTAACATCCCTTTGCTCAATGTTGGTTGCATAAAGAAGCTTTGAAAGATGTGTGAATAGTTCCATGAGAATATTTCCAAAAAGGATATCCTCCTTGTACAACAAAAAACTACACTAAGAGGTCTTTTCTTGTTCTCATCCTATCATAAAGCTTCCAAAACTGGTGGAACAAGAGCTGTGTTCTGTTATTCCCAGGACACACCTAGCTAGACAGTTTACCACTCTCTCATGTGGCTCTCACCGTCCCCTTTTGCTCCAGGCCGGCCCCACGGCACAGCTCTTTTGTCTCCCCTACATTTGTCCAACAAAATTAAACTGATTTGCAGGTTTCACGCCAAACCATTTTTAAGCTTTGGCAAATGAAAAGAGAGAAGACAGAAAAAAACGTTCATGTGAGATCACTTCAGTTTGAACCCTCACATTGACAGAAATGCTTTGCTTCATTTGCCTCAAACTGACCGGATAATTTTTATTCTGGCGTATAATCACACCTGTGGCATTACAGAAGGATTTGCTTAGGTTTGATGATGTTACCACAGGTCATAACCTGGCTTACAAAAAGGCTGGAAGAGAATTAAAACTATGGAGTGGCTATTCTGTTTCCCACACATAACTATGGAGACAAGTTATTCTCCAAAAACAGCTTTGCTTCTGAAAGCAAAGTTTGTCATCAAGAAAATAGCTGATGAGAAACGCAGCATTACCGTCTGAGTCACTGGCATTTGCCATATTTCCTCCGTGCTGTTCATTATGAATAGCACTGAGTTAAGAGTCATAGCTAAAGCTGAAAGTGATAGAGGGAGATAAACTCAAAAATTTTCTGCAGTGAGAAGAGGAAATAAAACTCTGGAGACCCCACTAGCATAACATGCATTGTTTATTTGCTGACCATTAGCATAAGGAAAGATATGGAAAATATGAAACCATAACAAGGAAAGTATGTCTTATATTAGACTACAAAAAATCAGTTGGGTGTGATATTTTTAAATGATACTGACAGAAATTTATTGCACTATAGAAATGGGTCCTGGATCAGTGGTTTGTCCATGGTGAAGTTACAAAATTTATTCTTCAAATATTTATGTTAATCTGCTGAGTAAATTTTATTAAAGTTCACAATTGCCTTACACATCATGGCTTACTCTGGCTCCCTGAAATAAGGTCATTATGTCTTAATCGTTTAACACACCCTCCCTCCTGCATATGTACATATAAATATACTTACTTTTTTTTTTTTTTTTTTTACAACAACAAGCACTCACTATTACATGGGGAATACTTGGCTCTCTCTTGCAGCTTTGCATAGCTGTAAGGAAGCAAGGCTTTCCCTACAGTTTAATCACACCTTTCTTTTCTCACTTACACTTCAAGACTTCCACATGCTGGCAATTCCGTTTCCAGCGAAAATCAGACATACAGAATCCTCTTGTCCCCTGGACAGACCATAAGCCTCTTCCAGGGTGTTTCTGGTATTATGGCTGCATTCCTTTATTTTAATGTCAAGGCTAAGTGGACCACAGCCAAGAAACAAAATTATACCAAAGTCCCTGCATTGCCGCCAGATCATCTAAGCCAGTGACTGAAATACAATTCAAATTAATTTTCCTTCTTTCTGTGGACATGGAGCGCAGCTGTTGTGATCTGGTTTATGGGCTATCATTCCCACCTCACTTAACTCTTACTGATGCATTTTCAAAGTGAAATAGTAGACGTTCTTTCCGCCTGTTTAATGGAAGTTGTATGCTCCAGATTTCACATAATAATTTTCCGTCTTTATAGAGTGTCACGATTATTCCGGGTTCTTTTCAAAATAAGTAAAAAGTAAGGTGACTGGGTTCTGCCCACCATTATAGTGGTGTAAATCTGGAGTGACTCCACCGATTTCACAGGGAGGAGGCTGGATATGAATCTGCATAACAAAACAAAATATAGACTAAAATCCATTCACTATTCACACTTCAAAATATTACATGTATTATCAAAGATACTTTGCTGAATAGTAAGGCACTCAGATTAATCTTCTGAGAATGTAACAGTGATGACGCTGAGTGAGACCAAAGACCTGTGTCACACACACCATTGCATCCCTGATACTGGCAAAAAGGTTCCCCTTCTTGTCCAGGAGGAGAGTGTCAGACTCCCTGTCAGGAGGCCTGAGTACTCATATGCTCATGTGTATATAAATATAAATACTTCCTGCATTTCATGGATTTTCTGTCAGTGTTTCTGTGGGCCTTCTTATAGGAGCATTGAGATTATTTTGCTAAGATGCCGTTATAGTGTGACAAATGAGGGAAGACTGTATTTTTTGTCTTCAAATTGTGCCTCAATTGTACTTTCTTTTCCTGGACAAGAGTTAATAGAAAAATAAAAAATTTCTATCCATAATTCTGCCCTCTAGTAATGATATATGGAGACCTGGATATAGCATTTTCTCAAAAAATTCTCTTTATGATAAACAAGCTCTGAATCACTCGATGCTGGAGGAGGAGTCACAGAGTAAATATAAGCTGCCAAGGCAAAAATTACTTTTTACTTGTTCTCTACCAGTTTTTTCTATTGATGATTTCACAGGTTACCACACAGAAACAATTGATTATATAGAACAGAAACCATTTTCTGATGGAAGTGTTAAAATTCAAATGGATTTAGATAATGAAGTATTTCTTTTGGCCTGGACATTCAGTAATTTTGTATCTGCATATGCACTATATTACATGTTTGTTATGCATGTTCTCTGCTGTATGTAAATCAGTCACTATGCCAATTTAGAAACAATAAGTTGTATATCTATAAATACATGATACAATGACTGAGATCTACCTTCAGTCAAGCATGTGAAGCTGTATTATGGAAGGGACATTGATGAGTATATTAATGCACGCTGATATTTCAAGGAATGCTTTCAATTGAGGATTTCTCTTTAAATAAGGATCCAGATATACATTTATCCTGATTGATATCTTATTTAGTCCAATTAAATCACACAGGTTTGTTAAGATATGGTTATATATTGGATCCTAGGTCTTTGCCACGTGGAATAGTATCACACTTGTTGATTGTTTGAGTTTTGAGGCCACTTCCAAACTAAGAAACTATGCACCTAAGCAGACGCACAAGATGTGTTCTGTTATGTATTCTGTCATGTATAAGACTGGGTGAACAAACACTCAAAATTAATGTAAAGCTTTTCCATTGTATGTGTACAATTCTGTTAAATAATATCTGCATAATGATTCAAGTGAATAAGCATAAATTGAAATTCTTGTCCCATGTAAGCTTCTATCCTTGGGTTTTTTTGTCATTTTGTTTATTCTAACTGAAAACCAGAAAAACTACAAGTATTTTTCATCAGTTCTGAATTTCATGCTTTTCTGGTTTTTCATCTGTGTGTAACTTTGAGAATACTTTTTAATCAAGATGCACGCTGAAGGATACTCTCCTTTTTATGGAAGAACCCACCTTTGCATGTCTGTGAATATAGGTAATTCATTATGTATTTTGGAGCTGCAAGTCTCAGTTTTGTTCAGCCAGTCAGGCACCTCTGAATTCTCTCCATTTGTTAATATTAGTGCCCTAGTTAATGAGAAAGGATCCAGGTAGTCAGTTTAGACTTCTAACATGCTTACATTTAAAGAACTCTGTGAAGCTGTTTTCAAACGGTAAGGGCCTAACCTTGCTACAATATCTGTAGGACTTTCCAAGACCTCTAGAAGGTGCTTCTGTCCATTGCCAAAGGGCTTCCCTCCATGCACAGTATGAGGATCATAGCCAAATCGTTATCCTTACCAACTTAAACAGTACCAAGAAAGGTTCCCAGGCTCTGAAACTCATTTATCCTGTTTAAACCGTTGAAGTTTGGGTTGTGCCAAGAAGAGTCTCCCAGACAATCTTTGTACATTGTCTGGGAGTTAGTACAGAGTAAAAACCCCTCCATTGAGCAGTCTACATACAGCCCCTATGCTTCTAGCAGGTGGAGAGTTCGGCTGGGTGGAAGTGGGCTATTCGGTGCAAGTTGGACTCTCATGTCAAATGTTACTGAGCAAATGCTGAGTATTAGTACTGATGACAGATGACCTGAGGCTGTTAATGCTCTCATTTTTCACATGATAGCCTTTTAAATGCAAATCAACGCTGGTCTGGCTTTATTTGTGTGTCATCTGTATTGCAAATGTATTTACTCTGGATAACTTTCACCTTTTTTTATTCTGCTTCAGCAAACATCTATATTTCACCATGTTTTCCTAAAAAGTAAAGCCTGCATGGTTTGGTTTTTTTTCACTTCATATACCAGTTATCTCTGTTCATGGTTCTCAGCTTATGATCCGTGCTATTTCTTTAATTTTATCGTTAACGCAGGATAATAGGATAAATCAGGTGGGAAGGGACCTCAGGAGGTCTCTAGTCCAATTTCCTGCTCAAAGCAGGGGCAGCTCTGAGGCCAGACCAAGTTGATCAGGCCTTTATCCAGTTAGGCCTTGAAAACTCCCAAAGATCAAGATGGCACAATCTCTCCAGTCAACCTGTTAGTACATCTCTTCCCAATTTAAATACAGTATGTTTTCACATTTCACTCAAAAACTCAGACAAGAATTCAGACTATTTCTTCATTGGCTGAGAAGAAGAGAAAATTGTTTGCATACAGCTTCTGTTGCTGTTCAGAAGCATATGCCTTTTATGTTTTGTTTTGTATTTAACCCTTTTTAAAACAATGTAACACACACCTTTAGTAAAGTATCAGAGGTAACTAATTCTGTGTCCACTTCCCCAAGAAAGTAAGTTCACTTATTTTGTCCTGTTCCTAGTAGCTGTGATAGTATCTGCTGTCCTTTTGCATGGTTTGAGACTTTCTTCCCAGTACTAAATAGGTATCTTAAGCCATGGGTTTATGACAAAGCGAAGCCATATTCTAGAATCAATATGCAGCTCAAATAACTCAGGTAAGAGCAACAAGAGTTTTTCCAAGAGTATCAAATGTTTATCTACTGAAAAACTACATTTTCTGTTGGTCAGAACCAAATGCTATGAATTCCAGCAACACAGGCATTAAACACAGTCTTGATTCAGTCTGGACTTAAAGTATATTTGTAGTTGTCATTTCAGTCATTGGAGTGATATGCTGGCTCAACGAAGTATATGGCTTTTCTGATAGATTTGGGAGAGTACAAAAGGTTACAGTTGTGCAGCAGTAGATGCAGAAAGTAATTCAGCAAAGTAGTTAGCAAAACTGGACAGGTTATTGAACCTATGTGGAACTCTGCTACACTTAGTGAAGCTATTTTAAGTTCTGTAAGAAGTTAAACCTGCCCCATCAACTTGACTAAAGACTGTAAAAATATCTTTGCTGGGAAAACGTATCAACATTTTAATCTACTTTGTGTGATAAAGAAAGGGAGAGAGGAGGGGTTCATTTTCATGGAATAAGATGGAGCTGAAACAAAAACCCCTTTGTCTCGAGAAATATTGCACCTGCATTAAGTTCACTGCTGATTCCTTAGTCGAAATTTGATTTTTCCCCCCTCCTCCCTCCCTTCATTATTTTCAGCACTGAGGAATGTGAGGCATGTAAGCCATCCTTCTTGTCACTGACAAATTTCTTTCTTCAACTGTGAAAAAGAATAGTCCTTCCTCACCTAAGTTACCATCAGCAAGTCATCTCAGCAATGCACCTGTACCATGTAATGCTATATTATACTTTCCAGGGCTTCATATTTGTGTGACAGACTTGAGAGATCCATTTCCTGTTCAACTAAAACCTATGGTTAGGGTTCCTATTCTGACAAAGAAGGTCTTTTAGGAATTTATTGTAGTTTCCAAACAATGAATCAATGGAAAAAATAAATCTTTTTCATTTGATATAAGAAACATTTTTTCATGAAGGGAGAAGACACAGCTTCCATAGTACTCCTCTTCCCCAAATGAACCTACAGCACCTTCAACACATAGAGTAGAAATTAGTTTTTGTTGGATGTGCTTTTCTCATTAGTTTTACACTTTAATACTCAAGATTCATAGAGGGTAAGGTCAGCTCAGACAGAGATCTGAGGCCTTCACAGATATTTTGGTCTCCGTGGAAACCTACAAAAATAGAAGATCCATCTAGGCTGGTCTGATACCCCTAAAAATCATTACAAATTGTGTAGGCAGGCAGGTACATGAACTTGAGTAGAAAGCCTTTATAAAGCCTGTGTGATTATGAAGACTCAGTAGATTACACAACCTTGCAATAGGTAATCATATACTCTAACTTTTCTGAATTTTTTCAGACCTGTTGGGCAGGTCTTCACTGTGCAATCCCTGGGCTGGCAACAGCCTGGGAAGGTTTATCTTCCAGTACCACCCTCTGCTGATGTACCAACCCGATACTGAAAGAAGCCCAGCAATGTGAGCGCGGCTAGTTTGTTTCCAAATTGGATCTAGTTCAGTCAGTCACGAGTGGGAGAATCTGTGTGTCTTGCTTCAAAGAACAGTTATCAATATTTCCATCTCAGGCTTGCAGAGTGTTTCAAATAGGATTACCCAAAAGTCTATTCTGAGCCTGGTTTTATTCATTCTGTGCAATAACAGCTTCAATTATGGAATAGAGTTTATATTGATGGCATTCACAGATGACAGCAAGGCCACATTTAAGAGTCTATGATCAGAATTTAAAATAAATTAGTGAAAACTGAGATAATGTTCAAATTTAGCAAGATGGGATTTTGAAAAGACCAGTGCTATATGTAGGAAGTAGAAAATAAATTCTTGCTTTTGGGAAGCAAAAATCTCAAAATACTGCCCGGCAGGTTATACCAGTAAAACAACATCACAAAAAGTCCTTAAGTTAAGATGAAAAACAAGCTCATTATGGTCTAAAAATTTTTTTTACTTTGCATAAAATGCTAGAAATAATAATTCCAGTTCTACTGCACGGTAATGTATTCCCCTGGGATTCCTGTGCCTTTCAACTTCACTCTTAAAAGAAAGGTATAGGTGGTCTGAATAGAGACCAGGAGACAACAGTCCAGAGGACAGCAGCACGGAAGATGAGAGAAATTAAGAAAAAATGACTTAAGCTAATAGTGAAAGGCCCTAGTATTCTTTAACGTTAGAAAGACATATACTACCTTGTCTCCGTATGTTATAAGATGGCAGTGATCAGTTCAGCAAATCTACCGGGGTAATGACAGGACAAAATCCATTTGACTGCTAACGAGATTTGAGCAACACATTTGAAATTTGGTATGTGGTACTACAGAAATGGAAACACTCAGGGATTATAGTATCTCCGAAATCAAGTTGGAGGAGAATCTTTTACAGATAGAGTGTATTTGGTCCTGCAGTAATATAGGATTAGATGAGGCTGGTTCCATGCTTTCTCAAACTTATTTTCTCCATTTAAATGACATTACATAAGTCTAATATTTTATTCCCATAAAACTGTTACAATTGCCATTACCTGTGGTAATAGCTTTTCATTTTTTATTGTTAATATCCCCTATTACTCTCCCTTATATTGACCAATTAGCTATCAGTATCTAATATTTTCTTTTTTTGTATATTGAAAAAATAATAGCTTTCTTCAGCCCTCTGGCACTTCCCATTTTCCAAGACCTCTTTGAAAACATCACTGAAGTTCTAAAGACATCCTCCTCCAGATGTTTTAAACATCTAAGGTGTGAATTTTATAGTCGTATGACTTAAAGTTTCTAACTTTAGAGCCTGCTATTTAGCATACTGATGAAATGGAAAGAATTTCATAACCGTCTTTAGCGACAGGACCGTATTAAGTGTCTTTTCCTTCTGAATCCTTAAGGTTTTTTTTTTTGTCTTTCTTTTTCCTGCTCATTTTTACTTTTAATTCTGCCTTTTCTGTAAGTCAAGGGGGGATTTTTAACCAAACTGAAGACTGAATGTTTAATAAGAAAATAATATAGGGTGGTAGCATCTGACAGCTCTATTTATGTCTGCAGCAGATGAATTCATTATCTCAGCTCCAATGCCACTGAAACACACAGATCTGTATAACCAAGATGTACATTGGAGGGAGGACCTGCGAACCGCCTCATGAGAGGCTAATTGTGGATGCATTTGAGTGTCTGTATATTCAAACAAGTTAAATATTACCATGAGCCAGATGCGTCACCATGAGCCACGACTGTGATATGAATGACATTACTTTACATTTAGAGCAGACTATAACTATTTGCATAATCAGCTGTCGTGGGTCAACTGATAAATGATGCCTTCTTAAGGTGGTGTAACTTGATCACTTAACTGAGATCTCAGGCTCTGGTATCAGAAGAGCTCTGCAGGCACTTCTAGAATCATTTGTACCAGAACTGACTGAAATCGTGCACCAGGTTCTGATTTCTGTAAAAGATCCTTAAATGTGTTTGCATACAAATCTTTTCAAAATCTCTTTCAGCCCAGAAAAAGTCTTAGACACCAACAAGAAACTTTTATCACAGAGGTGCAGCCTGTATTGGCAAACGTTTGCAGTTTTTTTCCTGATATATTTTGTGTAGATTCTGCAGATGAAATAATGTACACTGGTAAATTATCTTTTTTTGTGAAATAATTAAGCTTTTTCACAGTGATATCTATGTTAATTACAGCCATGAGTCTTTTCATGCACTGGACTGACATGAAAATGTCAGCAAAATCAGTTCTTTCAGCTTTAGACTTGAAAATATATGAAAGTGTATAATGCACTATAGAAATTATCATCTTTGGTAAAATCTTCCTGTCAGTTAAACATAGAATTTAAATGATATATTGTGAGCATGACCATTCCCAGAATACAACTGTCACAAACATGAAGTTAACACATTAAATAGTTCCTCTGACTGGAGCTCTTAAGAATTGCCTGAAGTACCGATAGGCTTCAACAATGTCCTCTTGTTGACCAGCTATTAATCTCCAGTATATGCCTTCCATCTTGATCATTTTTCCTCATGAATGTTGTAACTAGAGTAATTTATGGATCACCAAAGTTGTAACAAACAGGAAAGGACAGATATATGCACATGTATTAGATATATATGCACCTGTATAGCATTTTGCAATTTGTTTTAAAGTCAATTGATACCACATAATAGCAGTCATCCTAGAATCTCTAGGCATCATACATTATATGTTCTTTGTTCCTTAGTATGTCATTTGATAATGTTCTATTTTGTAATTTCCAAAATTTCCCTTCCTACTGTATATAGGTTTGTCATTACATTCACATCAATGTCACTCTAATTATTTTTCTTTCTGGGTGAAGAAACTAGTAGATTAAGTTTCCCAGCTGAGATCAAACCCAATCAACACTCATTAGCAGATCCCATGTGTTTAGTAAGCAGTGAGTATTAGACTGAAAAAAAAAAGACTTGCTTTTAAAAACACAGCACTCAGTTCTTTTCTGAAATGTAGACGAAAGAAGAATTAGTGTCCACAGTGAATGAGAATATCTTTGAAAGGTAGCTACTCGTCTGAAGAGCTAACCTGAAGAACCCTGAGTCTTAACTAGTGGCAAAGACATGTTCAGTTCAGCATGGAGCTACAGAGTAATTATTCCTTTAATCCTAGGAAATTAATAAAGCTTGATGGATTATGAGATTCTGTCCCAACGGATGTAGACCAATTGACGACATTGTTGACACTTTAAAGACCTCTATTAAGGGCAGGGTCACTGAACCTGCATCATTTGTTATTGCATTATGGCTTCGTGTACTCAGTTCCAAAAGGCACAAACATGCAGCATTTTCTGTGCTCCTGGTTGCCGATAACAAAGATGAAAAAATGTTTCCCATTACTTCCCCTCAATCATTTATTCCTCCTTCAGTTCTTCTCTTTCATAGAATTTGAAAGAAGTCTGGGAAATTGTGTAAATGCCCTTTAGCGTTGCCACAGAATTCTTAAAGAAATGCAGAACTGTGTCTGACCTCAGAGCTGTCCCTGCTTAGAGCAGAAGGTCAGACTAGAAGATTCCTGGAGTCCCTTCCCACCTGAATTTTCCTGTGATCCTGTGATTTTAAAAACTATGCCAGCAGTTAAAGACTCCAAGGAGATCTGGGTGTGCTTAGCATCTTACAGTACCAAATCTCAAGCATGCAAAATCTTTGTTTTCTTGCCAAATGTACCTTCTCTCTTAGAATTTCTATAAATATCAATAAGAATTAGAGAAAATATACAACCCAAATACACAAACAACCTCCATATAAATATGAAACTGCCTGGTTAAACACCACTGGAATCTGTCCGTCTTTCACAGAAATCACCACAATCCAGCTTCCCTTCAGCTTCAGTTATCTGGCATTTTATCAAAAATAATAGGTTAAATGCAACAGATACTAACCATGTGGTTGACCTTACTGTAATGATGTGAAATTGTCTAAATCTATCCCATACTCTTTAATTTCAGCAGCATTTATAATTTTCCTCCTTTGAACAGCATCTTGTGGGATGTTCCTGGATGAAAGGCCTCAAACAACTGGAATAATAGTTACATTTTCCATAGTTCATTTCACCTGCAGCTACATCAAACTTCACATAACCAGGATGCATGAGGAACTAACCAATTCTGCTAGAGAGGTTTGGCTCAAACACAGCTGTTTGAGTCACTTAGTATTGTCTGCTACAAATGAACAAGCAATAGAATTTGACACAGAAATTTGGAAAAAACAAACAAATAGTTCAAATACAGACTTAGACCACTAATTTCTGCCCACTAGCACTATCTAAAATCCCCACTAATCTCTATGAATAATATTTGACTCTTGTTTCTGAATTCTCACCACAGAAAAATCATAATGGTACTAAATTTTCTACCTATCTTCCCTCTTTTGGGGGCATTGTTTGCTATTTTTGCAGCTTAAGAGTGCTTAGATGGTCCACCGAGTTTATCTGACTTGATAGGACAACTGGTCCATCCTTTCCCTCTACATACCAATCCCTTTCACTTCTGCCTTAGGCCTTGTGAAGGACAGCAACTGCAGTAATAAGTTTTCATGGAGTTCTCTCTGCTTCTCCAAACTGAAGTGGTAAATACTGTTTAGGAGCCTGCTAAACCACTGTTCCTCTTCAAACCTCATTCGTGCCTTCCCCTGTTTGTGAGGGAGAATTCCCATGTTATGTTATGCCCTTTCACCTGACATGACTGGTCGTCAAGGGGTGGGAGAAGAATAGAGACTGCTCAGGACCAGACCTGGAGGAAAGAAAGTTTCCGTCTCAAATACGCTAATCCAAACTCAGGCACATTTAAGTAAGCAGTGCAGAAAGTTAAAGTAAAAAGTCTGTGATGTATAATGAGGTAGAAGTAGTGCAGCCCCTGTGTAAGGCCTCTACCTGTTTTGAGGTGTGGATACCCCAAATCCGTGTGCGTTGCTTGAGGTTCTCCAGTGAGAGTATGTGCCCTATGTAAAATCTTGACGCTCTCTCTGCCTAAATACACTACATACAGACATTACAAGCACCATCCCTCCTGTCCACTTTCCTTCTGTTACCATGACTTTTGGGTGCCCGGCTGCACATTGGTATCTGTTCAAGAGAAAAGGTGGACATGGTTTCCTCTAGTCTACTCAGGAAGAAGGCTTCCTTCTCTCTCACATCTCATCTTTTCTTTGAAGAGCAGATCCTACCTGTTACATTGGATTAAGTATTATCCACTAACCACCGCTAAGGTGTTAGGATGTGGCAAGCTGAAGAATTTTGAATATAACACAGGATGAGAACTGTACCAATAAATAGACTTTTCTGTTTATTGGAACAGTTAGAAAAAGAAATTAATATCCTCTTGAGTCCAATGAAGCATTTAATTCTAAATATGAGCAGTTATTTTTATTTAAAAACAAAATTGAAAAAAACAAATGAATAGATAAATGATGTTCTTAAAGAAGATAAAACATTTGATGTCTTTAACACAAGAAAGTTAATAAGATATACACACAAGTCATGTATTCACAATTCATCCTCCTGTTTCTAAACACACACTTTCTGCCAAAAGGATTTTGGCCAAAAATTAATTTAACGTTATTTAATAACTTTTCTGTTTCTGCTTTTGTCTTTGTAGGTCAAGAGAACATTTTGATACAGTATATTGCAGATAAATAATTTTCCGAGCCCTGCATTTCTGTGTATCATTTGTAAATGGCTTTTTTGACTAGATGAGAATAATCCAATAACACTGAGTTTACAGTCTAGTGTGTCCTTAGAAGACTATTTTTCAAGCATGACAAAGATATATTAAGTGTGACCATGTGCAAAACATGGCTTAAAAAGTTTCACAACTTGATTCAATCCAAACCAGTGTTCTTTGGTCCAAATCTCAGCTTTCTGTCCTTAGTATTTTTTGTTCCAAAAGACTGAGATTTTGAGTATTAAGAGCCTATGTGAAAATTTTTATAATTACAGGTAGAAGAATCAGTTTTGATCAGCACATCTGCAATGTGGGTAGACACTAAATTACTTTTATTAAAATAGTGGAAATTTCAGACAGCTATGCATTGCCACTTTGCAGAAATAGAGATTAGAAAGAAAATTGTTGCACAAACTTATCTTAGAACTTCTTGACCAAAAAACTACTATCATTTTCAGGGGAAAAAACACCCCAAACAAACAAAAAAACAACCACCACCCCCAACCCCAAACAGGACAGGAAACCAAAAACTCCAAAACGTACCCTTCAGATTTTTCTTTGATCCTGCTCCAGTATTATATTTTCTATATGCTTCATTAGGTTTCTTCTCTCTATCTGTTTCCTTTTCTGCACAGGGAGGCCTAGAAGATATTATTTAATTTCTGTGCTGCCCAGCCAGACGCCAAGCAGTCTTCAGGAGCATCTGCTTTTCAGGGATTGTCTCTCTAGTTAGTGATTTCCCTTGCTTTCACTGACAAATAAGATTTTTTTCACTATCACTTGAAAAAGAGTTACATTCAATGCCAAGTCACTGAAACATTAAAGCAGAAGCATGTCTGTTGCAGGTAAGGTACAAGAGAAGTTTTCTTATGTGGATGCATTTTCTGAGGTTAATATTATTCACAGACAGTAGAAAGTCCTTGGAAGTTTTATGTGAATGAATTGGCATTTCCAGACCCTTAGAGTGTTTGGTAAGTTGATGCTAGGCTATAGTGATCTGAAATGGCAATGACAGACTACGCTAAACCATTTGCGTTTTACAGCTTTTCTGTTTCACCCACCATGTTAGAAATAGGACTAAGCCCGTAGACTTGGGTTATCCCACGTAGCATTTGTCCCTGCTCCAAAGGCCGGAGTTCAATAAGGCTAGCTGAAGTATTAGGTTTCCAATTTGATCTTATTCAGAAGCTGCAATTTGAGTTGGTTCCAAACCACAACTGAATCACAGATTTCTTCCAAGTTGCTACCATCTTGGAAACATCATGATTTGTTGGCGATAATAAAAAGTATGTAAAGTACATGGTCTACAGATTAAATACATGATTACACATATAAGAATCCTAGGGTGCATCCTGTCCTTATTTGTAACATCTACTGTTTGGTTATTGCTTGCTTTCTTTTTTTACTTGGAGTGGTTTTATTTTGCAATTAAAATTTTACTGTTTAAAACCTTCTGAGAAAGCAATGTGTAATTTTTCCATGTGCCACAAAGTATAAAAATACTAATATCAAGTCCTTTACATCCTGAAGTGTTAACAGTGGATACTCAGAAAGTTTCTCAAATCTGCTTAAGATTAGGCCTAAAAATAAATTGGAGTAAAAAGAATGTTTTTATGTGCTTAGATATTAGGACCAGCTTGAGCTGCAGATCATCTTGGCAGCCATTGCTGGACCTCCCTGGTGTCTAAGGAATTGCAAACTCCTTTCCAAATCCTTTCGGAAATTGCCAGTTTGATAGAATAACATTGCAGGAAACCACTCAAATTTAACATATTTGCTGTTTCATGTTCTGCCAAAACAATGACAGGACACCAGATTAGGTCATACTTTGAAAAAAAGCACAGACAATAGATTCAAATGCTGCATTTTGTTATTTAAAATGTATCTTTCATTTTTGAAAATGTGGAGTGGGAAAAATGTGTACAGTTCCCTATATCATTCCTTTGTGGCTAGTTTCATAAAATATAGCATGAACATTTTGTTTTGAGGAATAAATCCTACTGCTTCTTTACAGAAAATATGTTGTCATGTAGCTGGAAGGGATATTATTTATGTTTTATATTACTGATAGTATATAGAGAATGCACTGAGAGAGGTGATTATAGACAAAGTATAGTTCTGCCCCCAAAGGACTTTAAATTTAAGTAAGACAGAGCATAACAGTTCCGATTTTAAAATAACCACCATTTGTTTACAAAGTAAATTATAAATTATTGTCTACTTAATTTTGATTGTAACTTTGATTAGAGTACAAATTTAATGATTTACAAAGAATCTTTTATTAAAAAAATAAGTATCTGAAACTGTTGCAAATAATAGCCTGCTTCTCCTACTTGAAGTTGCACTGAAATAAAATGAAGAAGGTGAAGGACATCAACAGCAGGTTCTATAGGAGCTAAATTCAGGTGAGCCAGAGAGAGGTGGTTATATGATAAACTTATAGATATAAATTAAGTATACTTTATATGTAGATATATATTGACAGGCACTCTTAGTAAAGAAAAAAAAATGTTATTTCTGGATTTTTAGAGATTAGTTGATAAGGTCAGACTTAACTCATCACAGATCTAGAAGGGTTATGGGAAAGGATGTGACATGTTTTGAGAGCCACTGAGCCTTTCTGTAAAGTACACTGAGACCATCTGTATTAATTCCTCCGAAACAAGCAATATATAGCCCATGTATTATGATATCAACATGAGCAACTCAAGTTGAGCTCCTATGGAATTGTTTTGGCAAATATTGATCCTAAATCTAGCAGTTGAAGGAAGGTTAGGTAATTCTTCTGCTGTTCTATGGCAGTAAAGAGACTCTTATTTCCTCCAGCAGAAGACGGAACTTTCCTATTAAAATTCTGGTCTTGCATCCTTTTGTGGGATATTGAGCACTCAAAGCTATGATTGATTTTGTTCCCAGCCAGAATGTTCAGCTCTGGAGTTCGAACATCTCACTGAACATCTTTCTGCTAATAAATGCTGATTCAACAGAAGCAAAATATTTTCCAAAATTATAGAAGCGAAATATTTCCTGAAATTATATTGTATTATCAACATTTTCTGTGAAATTTATCAAATATCTTGTTTCAAAAAACCTGATTTTTTTTATTTACTTTAAGTATGAGTCAACTGCATTCTTATCTAGAGGAGCATAAATTAGAGTGTTTTGGCTTTTAGACCATATTTAATATATGTTAATAATAATGCTATTAAAAATAAATATTTTAAAAGAAAATTTACATTTATGATTTTTCATTCAGTTTAGCATAATTATTTTTCAAAAAGATTAAACTTTATTTCTGATGGAAACATCCAGCATCCACCAGGACCCGTCAACACCAGCTTTATTTTTCCTTTGTCTGATAGCTGCTGAGCAGAAACGACGGTGTTTGGTGGGAGTGTTGGACTCTCTGGAAGCACTCCCATCTTCTGCAGTTTTCAGTTCCTTGTAACCTTGATACAGAAAAATGCTTTAACATAAGAAAATAAATTCTTTTAACTCTTAGAAAGGCTTTTCAATATTATGCATAGAGGTTGATATCTTTTAAAAATGTTGGCTCATCTGTGTTATTAAATGTGTTTGAGACACACTAAAAATGAATGGAAAGATCAGTCTATTTTTCTTCCACATCGGCTAAGAGGCCCTTGTTTCCCTTTTAAAAATTGAAATGGCAGCTGTTTTGGCAGCTGCATAGCCATGTAAACAAGATACCATTTTCAAGTTTCCACATATTTATCATATTACAGGCACTGAGAGACTGAATCAATAAAATAAAAAACTCTAAGTAGAGGTTGAGTGGGTTAGACTACCAGCAAGGAGATGTGTTGTAACCCTAGCTCAAAAAAATCTAGGGCAACGAGGAATTAAAATGTTAAAATTAAAGCACAGTTTCCTTCCTAAACAGAACATTGATATTTACATATGATATAATAAAGATACAACTAACTCAATGCACAAATAGATTAAGGTAGAAATAATTCATATTTTTGTTACTTTTTTTTTTAAAAAGGCAACATTAAAAATATTTGTTAAGCAAAATGACTCACATAAAATGCACTCAGTTTCAAAATACTCCTAACAGAATTAAAATGCAAAACAGAGTAATAGCTATCCGCATTTTCTTTCGTACAAGCTGAGTCATTAATTCCCTTTCTTCTAGTAGTCATAGAAAACTGTTCTAAGAAGAAATGGAAGTATTCAGCTGGAAGTGCAGAGGGTAGAATATAAACTAGTTTTACCAGAATAGATATGAAAATATCTTTGGATTGCATTTTGAAAGATTTTGTATATATTTTCAAACCCTATACATCTGAACATGACCATGTATGATGTAGATTTTGAATGCAGAGACATCCATAAATTCTGGTAAAGTCAAATATAAATTATGCATTTAAAACAGATGAATGTTGTGACTCAATAAAGTTGTTAAGCACTTGTTTTACTTCAAGAATGTGAGCAGCCTCACTGACTCTAATAGAGCTCACTTTTGCTCTTCTGTCAGTGATAGTATTCAGGCACCCAATGTTTTGCATGCTTCTATTTGTTTTGCTGGAAAGGTAACTATGTCTTGCCTTTCTGCTGCATTAGATAGCTTCGTGTTCTCCATGTGCTGTAGATTTTGCAGAAAACTATTCCTTAGATACTCTGCAGAGTTTCCAAATTTTGCCTAATGTAGCCATCTTTTAAAGTTATCAAAAAGCTGACTGTAGAGAGCTTTCAGAAAGTGACAAAACCTGTAAAAATGGATTACTGAGAGTTTAGTCTGGAGTCTAACAGTTTTGATAGTTCCAGGATAAAAACAGTTGGGAAACATTCAGCCCACATGAAGACTGCCTTGTTTTGGATTTACTGGAAACAGTGTCTTCTGTAATCCAAGAAAGTCATACAAAAATCTTATTCCCAGAATACCCTATCTTATATGTAGTCAGTGTTGATGTATTGGACCACAAAATTACCTAACTCTAAGTATACATACACAGACAAAGGTGTGCTTATTTAACTCACTGATGTGCTTGGAAAACCTGCTCCTTATGTCCCTTTTGAAACTGGGAATACACTCTTTATAGCAGGACAAACCTAATACTTCTGGTTCTGCAGGGCTGTAAAATAATTTTTTTTTTAATTTTAACTAATAAATTATAAATAAAGATGTGTAGCTGCATACTAGACCCAGTTTATCAGCTAGTGTTCTGTCCTTGGGGAACAAAGACAGAAATGCTTTATGGTCACATAAAAAAGAAAATGTGGCAGTCATCTGAGGTCGCTCAGATGTGTGTTTAATTTCCAAGACCTGTCCTAAGGGATCCAGGAATACGGAGCAAACAGTAATGCAGCGTGGCAGGGGTAAAAGCATGTAGCTCAGTTATGATGTAGCTGTCTCAGACACTTAGATATGTGGCATAACGCATGTGTGTGCGTTTGCATGTATGCGCACAGCGCTTGCAAACAATCGCATACCGATACATAAACACACACATATATATATATATTCATCTATGAGCTTTTAAAATATTTTGGCAGGGTGTGTGGCAAGAAAATTTTAAAACCCCTCAACGAACCCATCTTGCCTAAAGCACTGAACTTCTAAGGCCAGGCCTGACTGTTAAGTTAGTTAGCATCGAATGATGGTTTCTTGTGCGAGGACTGGACCACAGCATGTTTAATGTTCGTTGGCAGCTTTCCCTCCCTTAAGGCGATAATAAAATACCTTCTTTAACATTCAAACAAATAAAGCTAATCAAGGGATTCATGCAAAAGGGATGTGAATTGGGAGAAAGTAAAAAAAAAAGATAGAGAGGTCTTTCAGTCATGCCGGAAGAAAGAAATACTGAATTCGTCTTTTAAATGTAGGACAGAGAAATTGAAACAGGTGTCAGAGGCAAACAAGGCCCACATCCCAGAGGCAGCACTGAAAGGCTGTACGTGCCAATGCTGAGGTAAGCCACTGGTACAGGATCCCTACATGGGTGGGCAGGCAGATACCTATCAGCGCAGAGCTGAAACGTAGCCAGAACATCAATTTTGACTGCATCTGAACTGAGCTGCAGGTGTGCACTGTGGTATACCTTGAATCAGAAATCTGGTGGAAGCATGCGATGGCTCCCACCCATGCAGCACTCCCAGGTAACCATCCTATGGAAAACAGATGAGAGGGAGAAGACTTGCTCCGGTTTGGAGGCAGGGCCCTTATCCGTACCCATCAGCTCTGAACTGTGCCCAGTTCTCCTCCTAGTTTAGACTGCAGTCTCTAAGTTTTCAAGTACCCACGGTACTTCCTGTCTATCTGCCAATTTGTATCATCATCATCATCATCATCATCATCATCATCATCATCATCATCATCATCGTCATCATACCAGTTTTCAGGGTGGAGTAATAGTCCTACAGCTGCTAAAGCAAACAAATAAATGCTTTTGCCTTTCTAGAAAAGAAGTCATATCTTAAAAAAGCAACTCAGTAAACTATTTAGGCACCAAATATGCCATTTAGGACCCTAAATTTTGATATATGCTAAGCATCTAAAAGGCCAAGCAAAAGCCTGTCTATATGCTTTGCTGTTATAAATGCTACCTAGGATGCAGCTTGTGTGACCTGAATGTCTGAAAACTAGTTCTCTATGGCAAACGACATCTATTTCCTGTACATGATTTGCTAAACTGATACGAGACAGGGATCTCGACTCAGCCACTGCGTCTTGAAGACTGATGAGTCCTGCATCTTCCCGGTCACCAGAGACTGCAATGTTGAGACACACAGTATCGTTATCCTACCCAACATCTGAAATGCACCTTTCAGATTGGAACGGGTCGAAATCACTGTTTTGATAGCAATCAGTACATGCTTTTTATATATCCCTGCCTTGCTGGCTAAATTTTGTGATGAAACCACGATATCGAGCAGTCCCGCAAAGAAAACAAAAGAGCATGGAAAACGTTTCTAATTGTTATAGCTCATTCCTGCAAAAATTTATTGGTGTAAATAAACCTTCTTTCCTTCTTTAACCTTCTCTGCTAAGACTGATAAGTCAACATTGCAAACATATTGGTTTGAACCTGGATAAATTTTAAGTGGCTTAAAGTTCTGGGAGAGGGATTTGGACCTACTCGGCAGAAGTTTCAGATTTGTAGCAAAACGGCTGCCACATCAGCAGCTAAAAATAAGAACTGTAATTTTCATAGAATTAAGGCAGCTCTGATTTAAGCCTGTGACTCGTATCTGGTCTCCTCTTCCACGTGGTTATCTCTCCATCTGTCAATCAAGCCAGGAGTTTTCTGAGGACAGAGAGAAGCAGCTGCAGATTCAATAGGAGCTCTGAGTAGCTAATCAGCACAGCTGTTCCCCTACATTTGTTTCCAAAGCAAAAAGTCTTTTGTGTTTATATTAGGTAAGGAAATGTACTATTTGTGCCTATGAGACTTTTCATTAAAACGTCTAAAAGGCAAAAAAGGCAAAAAATATGCTTAAGGGATGCAATTGTATAGGAGAAGAGCTCTGGATAAGGAGCTAATACATTTCAATTACATTTGCTTTAGTAACAGCTTTTGATGAGAACTTAAAGTTAATTTACTTAGGAATAAAATGCATGTTAATATTAGTGAAGATTTTAGTACTGTCATGCTTGTAAAGTGAATCATGGCCTGGCTGTCAGTCAAATTACCTTCTATGGATCTTTTCTCTTTTCTTTTCTTTTCTTTTCTTTTCTTTTCTTTTCTTTTCTTTTCTTTTCTTTTCTTTTCTTTTCTTT
>JAVKLA010000008.1:14931707-14957270 GCA_034782735.1 Sagittarius serpentarius | reverse complement strand
CTTTTCTTTTCTTTTCTTTTCTTTTCTTTTCTTTTCTTTTCTTTTCTTTTCTTTTCTTTTCTTTTTTCTTTTCTTTTTCTTGTCTTGTCTTGCCTTTTCTCTTCTTTCTCTCTTCCTTCCTTCTTTCCCCTTCTTTCCTCCCTCCTTCCCTCCCTCCTTCCTTCCCTCTTCCCCTCCTTCCTTCTCTCTTCCACCCTTCTCTTCTTCTTTCTCAAGAAGAATAGTATAAGGTTAGAACATTTAGAGAGATTATACTCATATTTATAAATTAATCTATAAATGCAAGAAAGTCATGGTATGGTTCTCTTCAGTGCATGCGAGAATAGCATTTGACTTTTAAAAAGACAAAACAATGTGTTTTTTTCTCAAAATTCTGAGCCATCCTGCCTCTGAAGTTTAGGGAGAACTGGCTCCAGTCCTTTATCTTCATGAGAAGACCCCTGTTGTAAGATGAGGGACATTAAAACTTATTTCTACAGTAGAGAGATTCATCTGACACTGCAAGAGAGACCATTCTTTGATTTCTAACTGTGCCAAAAAGATTAAAATTTGTCTTGATTTTATATTGCTTTTGCTCACATAAATTCTGCATCGCCTAATGAGCCTATCTAAAGTGATCTGTGATTTGTGTTGTTTTCTAGCAAGATATTGAAGCAGAAAGACTTGTGAACAAAAGCTGCACACCAAGGAAGACAAAGCGATTTCTTATTAAAATACATGAAAAATCACTGGTTTTGAAAAAAAAAAAAACAAAAACGCGGATCAGCAGTTTTGTTTTTGTCTTTGTACATCTAGATTCAGTGGTTCATAAAAGGACTGACCCAAAACCATTGAAATCAATGAAAGTTTCTGTTGACTTCCAAAGGCTTTGGACCAAACCCAGTGTACACATTCATGGCTTCAAAGTAGGAGACCCATTAAAAAAATGCAGTTCTTAGTGTCTAACGCTGGAGTCTTTTGTGTTTTCATTATAACAATTACAACAGAAGATTTTTGTGCCAGATGTTGGGTCACTCACGAGAAACATCTGTTACCAGCACGCAAAACCTGGCTGGATCAGGGCCATTAGGAAAAATAAACAAAAATACATTCTTTGTTTTCATTACAAAAATTATTGTAATTCTCCCAAGAACATGATCTTTCCCCACAAGAGGAAGATTTTGTGAGCCATATACACTAAAACCTGAAGACATTAGATCAGCGCCAGCAAGAGCTTTCCTGGAAACTTCTAGACTCGTTTGGATCTGGCCTGAATCAAAGCAGAGAACCAGCTTCTCTCTTCTCTGACATAATAAATTTGTCTTTTCCCTGCTGTCTGAGGGTAAGAAACTAGCTTCAGTAGAAGTTGTGCATAGGATAAGGGCATACACAACTCCTTTTTCCTCCCCCCTCTTTTTTTTTCCTCCTTTTTAATTTTCTTTTTTTTTCCTCTTCCTTGGCGAGCCATTTGGACTAGGCTCCATTTCAAGCTGTTTAGATTGCTAAATGTTTAGTGAGAAGTTAGATCAAGTTTTTAGGTGAAAACTGTGCTTCAAGTCAATTTTCAAACGCTAGTAGCCAAAGTTCACACAAGGTAGTCATGTACCCCAGTGCCGGATGGGAATCAGTCCCAGCGGATTTGCTCTTGGCAGAGCATATTTGTACCGGTTTGTGCTAGCGGGAGAGATGTGGCCTGGGACACAGGCTGGAGGTCTTCTCTCTGGGAAGGGTCATGTGCTGAGCTGAAAACTTGGGGCCATGCCCAGCCATTCTTCGTAGCTGAGCTCACATCTGCAGAAGAGCTCTGAGAGGAACTCCCAAAAGTACCCGGACCGACCGAGGGAGAAAGGCTAGTTTCCCTGCAAAGGAGCATAGCTATTGTGCTACTAAAATATCTTTAAAGTGATGAGGGGAGGTGGAAAGTTCAAAAATAATGGTGACTGCACGGAGACTGTGATTTCAGCAACAAGTCCCGTGACTAAAATAAAATGCACTGGGGTCAGTGGTGATGGTGGAACACGGCCAAGGGCTCCAGTAGGGTAAGGATTAGGCCAGTTCAAGGAAGAGGATGGAAGGAAATATCATATAAAATGCTGGGAAGACAGAGGAGTTGAATGAAAGTGAAAATTTCTCAAAATATATAGGTTTTTTGCATGAATATATTGGTTTTTTTCAGTGGAAAGTGTGGATTTGCAGATCAACAGCTATTCTCAGATCAAAGGTGAAATTTCTGGTTATACAATCAAAGAAATTTTAAAATCTCAGGAGAATAAATAGTTTGATGACAACCCCTTCTTTTTTACTGTTATTTTACAGAACCTATATTTGGTCATGACATTTTTCTCAGCTGTGCCCCCACCCTGCCTTCCTGTTTTAAATAAAGACCTTGGGTTTGTTCTGGCACAAAGAAAGGAAAACCGGCCTCGTGTACCAGTCGCCTGTTACAGTTTTGGTGTTGGTCCTGTACACACAGGTAAGAGATGGATTGAAGCACAATTGTCATTGAGAACTGCAGAAGAGGGGAAGTTTAGGGGAATATTAGCCCGTTCCTCTTCATACGTGCATTTGCCTGTGCAGCACATAGCACACACTGCCCACGTGGGAGGCTGCAGATGTCAGGCCAATATTTTTCATGACCTGTCTCAATATTATTCTCCGCAAAGACCGCCGGGGTGATACTGTGAATCCCCTTAGTGAATTTTGCTTTTTCTGGCTGACACCGGCTCAGTACAACTTTCCTGCCTGGAAGGTCCTGGTCATATAAGGGAAGGAAATGCAGACGGTCACAAACCTCATCCTCTTGGAATGAAACAAAAACATGCCTCTCTGGGAACACCTGTTACTGGTTTAAATGTCTGTTTACACTTACCCTTAAAACAAGCTGAAACTCAAAGAAGGGTGGAGCTTGGAAAGGAAAAGACAGCTGAGAAAGATCTGTCCTGCACCCGGTGAGGATTTTTAATTTGCAAAAAACCAAAACTCAGACAACAGTGTCTCGTGGTGCCTTGATGGGGCAATAGGAAGCTGGCCCATAGAATATAACTTTTGTCTAATGTCAAGCCAAATGCCCAACAGGTGTAAATTCCTATAAATCACTGGAGCTTTCCTTCTTATGTCATGTTGCTCTCTGTTGTGGCACAGACAAGCATCTGTTTCGGCTTCCTGTATGAGGTTAGAGACTTTTGTATGACCTGCCTCCTGTTTTTGACATCTTGCCATCGCTGTTTCAGACAAAATTGACTGGTCTGAATTGCCTTCTTTAACCTCTTTTGGTCACTCATTACCTCCTGCGTTCTCGTGCTCATGCCATTGACTGCCCTCAGTTGCTCTCATCCCTCCCATTCACAGTCAAGCACACAAGACACCTCTCCTAAAAGAGGAGCTGATCTTACGTCAGCTGGTCAATGCGATGGCTTGACAGCTGCGTGACCAAAACTGTCCCTTGCTTCCTGGACTCACCCTGACAATTCTGCATAACCTCCTCGGAAGCAGAGGCAGATGTGCTGACCGTAGCCAGCATGTGTGCCCTGGCTGAGTACAAGCTGTCAGGAATTAGTCATACTGACTTGGAAGCAGAATTATCGTTTACCCTTTCAGAATGGTAACTTTACTGTTTTAATTATGTGAGTTTTCAGGGACATACACAAGACCCTCTGCCACTGGAGTGTGCTGTTTTGAAAGGATCACCTACCACTGATGATAGAAATATTTAGTTTCTCAATCTCTTCTCATCTCTGCTAACCTATTTCTTTATTTTCTCCTGAGCATTAACTGTTCTGCCTTGAACATATTTTAATAAACAATTGCAAAAAACCTGCTGGCTGTTCTCCACAATAGGAAAGTTTCTTGGAGTCTTTTGATGGCCTGGCTTTATCTATTTCTAATACAGATTAACTGACTGAGTAGAAACTATCATTTTTTTAACCTTACCTGTAGGGTCCATTTTTTTCCCTGAAACAATCCAGAGTTCAGGTAATGAAGGCAGTTTTTTGTGCACACTGGATGAAATGGATAGAAGCTAATTCTTACAGGACTTCAGACCTGTCTTTAAGAAGGACAGGAGCACAATCCAGCATGGCTAAATGTAATACAGAGAGCAAAACTTAAAGACAGACCACTTCACCATCATCATTTCTAAGGGAAAATGGATCTCAGAGCTTTACTTTTCCTTGTAGGTCTTGCAAAACAACTATACAGCATTGCACAGCCCAAACAATGGTTTAGAGTTTACTGGTGCCCTAGATTTTAAAGGTGGGAACAGAAAGCAGAGGGGGAAAAAGAGCATAATTCACACTGTTGACAGCCTAAGTCAGATTTGCATTGATCATTCTTTTGAGCCACCCATATAATACAGAAAAAGTGGCATACTATAGGACACCGCTGTCCTTCAGATATTAGGACTGCAAAATCTGATTGCTCTACCGGCAAGCTCCAGGGAAAATCTTTACCCATATTGTATAACACGTCATGCATGGTTGCAGATGCAATCAGCTGACTGCAGAGAGTGTCTGGGTTCTCTGCATCTGACAGCTGAAGAACAAATACTGTATGAACCTGTGGTCTACACAGCGCACATCCAGCTGGCTGGCATGATGCTGTAAGTTAGGGCTTCAACAGAAGGTAAAACTTTGGTTTTCCTTATCTAATAACAATACTTATCCCGGCACGAGAAAAGTTTCACTTATTGCTGTGATTTCAGGGCATACGTAAGTACAGGCACATTGCTATGGCACACAGAGCACAGGTCGAGAAAGAGGACAAAACTCCATAATTACAGGTTTTCATTAGGCTTGCCTAGCTTCTTACAGATCTTATGAAAATACTGGAGGAAATCTTAAAGAAATTAAGAGAAAGGCTCACCCTGCATATGATTTTATTCAATGCAGTGGTAGATAATCCCAAAACCTATTTCCCAAGCTGTGATCTTGAAGTTTGACTAAAGGTATGTTAACATTGATACAATAACGGAATAACGGAATAGAAAGTAGAGATTTTATCAAGTCAATCTGCAAGTGAATGAATAAGTGCTTTCCTCACAAGCAGTCAGTACCTCAGCAGTTTTGAAGGCTTTTCAAACAGAAGCATTTCAGAAAAAGTAGTTTAGTTAATATTGGAGATCTATTTTAGGCAAAACAAAAGTTTACTAAATGCTGCAGAAGATTTTGGTTCAGCATAAGCAAGATAATACCTTTAAGTAATAGCCATACTGATCACATAATGATACAGAAAACAACACAGTACTGATGGAAATGTCTAGATGCAACTTGGGAAATAGATGTTATTCACTGCATAAAGGTGTTCAAAAATTATTGAGATGAAATGAGAAAAGCTGAAATGCCAAGTCCTTCAGGTAAGAGCTTGTCCCATAGAAACAGTGGTAACAAATATTGATGTCATATATATTACTTTTCCTTTTGATATTCCTCTTCCTGTTAAAAGGGTCAGTGAAGCCACCGCTGTAGCACTTGAACTGTTTAGTTCCAGACGCAACCCAAATGCTGAAGTTCATTACACACGCTTTCAGACTGCAAAATTGTTATGATTTTTTTGCCTAAGAAATGAAGGCAGACATATTATGGAACAGAAGATTTATACGGTAGACCATGCCCATAGTGAACAAACAAATGACTCCTCGAGACTCCAGCTCAATCAGGGTACGGAAATTAACTTTCAGACAGATGTTACAAGCAGGTGGACTACATATTTAATGTGGGGAAATCAACAATTTGTTGCACTTCTTCTTTCAACTGAAAAACTACACCTCTCATTGCAAGGCTGCTGTGTCATGTTTTTATGATATATAGCCATAGTCTCAGATATCGTTAGCACGAAGCAAACACCTGTTCCCTTTGGCCTGACCCAATACTCACTGAAGTTAGGAGAAAATCTCCCACTGGTTTCAAGTCATTATCAGTAAACATAGGGGTTTTAGCATTTCGAATGGCTGCATTTAATTATTGCACATTAACTCTTGCTGTTGTTACCTCATGTTAATGCCAAGTAAGAAACTGATGCATAGAACTTTTCAATGGTCAGTCATTAAGCACCATGAATGTTTTTAGGGTGACCAGCTAGGCAAAACACACCCACATTGCTGACTAAGTAGCATATTTTGGCAATGCTGATCAAATAAATATTTTATTTAAAAGTATAACAGGTTTACTAGCAGCAAAAAGGTTGAAAGAGGCTTTACATTAATTAAGGTATTAAATATTGTGGAGGTGATGACTCATTACACCCTTTCTGGCACAAAATATGTATCAGGAAAACATATGCTCATGTTTTGAAAGTCTTGCAAAAGCCTTGCTGGAATGTCAGGCCTCATTTGATGAGATCATTTTCTGAATGCTTAGTACATAGAAGTACTAAGTGCAAGTAAAAGAAGCAGATACCAGTCCTATAGAGCATTTATCCGGGGCACGGCTGGCAAAAACAACTATTTAGTGTAGTCTGGTTAAACTTTGGTTTTAATCTCAAGATGAGGAGTTCAGAAACAGCTCTATAAAAGATCGTGAAAGAAAACCATATGAAGTTCTGGGCTGCTGAAAAGCGCAGATAAACATGTTGGCCTACACAAAGCTGATTATCCTTTAATTCTGCACAACAGCAGTGCCTGAACGTGGTGTTCAAAGTCAAGAACTGCATTTGAGTTTATGGCAGCTATGGGACTCCTTTTGGTTTGAGACTACGAAAAAGGATGGAGTCCCAGCCAAAAGAGGTGTTATTAGTAGAGCTCTTTTTTAACATCTGTAAAAGCATACAGAGAAAAGCTGTTATTAGCGAAAAGCTAATATCAACAGCGAAAAATTTTTTTTAACTACCTGTGTTAACATATTCGTGTAAATGTTGATGAACAAATACAGCAAAATCTCCGCCCACCAAAATCATCTCTGGTCTCCCCAAATGGCTCCTCATGTACTGAAGACTCATTACAATAAGAGCTGTGATGGGCACAATCTAACAACTCCTAATTGGCATGTGCAAGCATAGACAGAGTTTTATTATATGAGTTCAGAGGCTGGTTCCATTGTACCTCATTGTTTCTAGCTTTGGTGATCTTGATTTTTTTGTTGCACATTATAACAACTCTGTGATTAAGAGACTGGAATTATCTACTAAGAATTGCTCAAAGCATGACAGGATAAAAATGGAAAGATGTGTTTCAGATCAACACTGATGAGTAGTTTATTAAAGTATGAACAACTGACTGCTAATAAGAATGCAGCCATGGTTTCCTTATGAGTTAAATGAGTAACTCTTCTGTGAGTTTATACTTGGCAAGGCTGGTTCATTAGTCTGCAAGGAACTTCTTTTCTGCATTCAGTGTAGAGGGTCTGGTGAGTTAATAAAATGGGGGAAAATAAAAAAAACACAGAGCAATTCAAGTAGTGAAATCTAAATTTCAGTCTTGTATCTTTTGAGACCAAATCTTTTACTCGGTTGCTTACACTCCATTCCCACTGACATCAATAGGCATAGCTAAAACACATATTAAAGCAAAATTTAGCACTGAAAGTTATATTATGATATGTTGCATTGATGTGTCAGAGCTGCTGATAAAATGCTACAAACTACATATTAAAATACTTGTATTTCAATAATAAGACAGGTCAGAAGCTGCAAATACATATTATTGTCACAGGGAAATTTTATTGTTAATGTTAACTTGTTAGCAAAATCTGCTGTGGTTCATGAGCAGCGTTTCATGTCCTGTTACATCTTTGAGATACTGCCATATTTCATCTTTTACCAAAACAAGTATGTAATCCTAATCCCACTGAAGTCTCTAGGAGATTTTGCACTAAGTGAAGCTGAGAATTTACTCAAGAATTACTGAGCTCGCAGCGGGGGTATATGCCATAGTTTATCTGACTTGTCATGAAAACCTGATTCCTGTAGTCAGATCCTCCAAAAACCAATGGCAGAAGAGGGATCCATTTTCCACTCACGTGGTGGTAATGAGAAACGTTTTTCATATAGTGCAGACCCTGGTCTAAGGTCAATGTAAAAGGGAACTGGAGATGAGAACGTAGATCCATACCCTGGGACAGATATATTCCTCATGATTAAAGAAAGCACCAAGACCATCAGTGATGGTTCCCAAATAGAAAACATTAAGGTGGATCAGCTGGCTCTAAAATGATACCAGCAACAAGAGAAGCCTAAGCCTTCTGAAGCTTTGAAAAGCAAAGTTGATTAAAAGGCCCTTGAGATTTCAAAATGTCACTAACAACACTTAGCCCAGCAAATGAGAACAGGTAGGTCAGGAATTTGGTCAAGAACAAAGGGAAACAAACAAAAATCCTGCAAGATATTTCTTGTTTGTGTTCTCTATCTAGATGCTTATGAAGGTCACTACTGTTGTGATGTCTGAAGACATCTTAAGTATTTAAGAATGGACATAAAAGTTTATCTTCTTTTCTTTCCCATTCTATAAGCAAAGCCACATAGGGATTCCCCACATCATAGGAATTTTCTTCAACTACAGCAGAAAGGTATAGTTAGATCAACATAGTAGTGGTGATTAATGTCTTACAAAGATTGTACTTCTCTAAAAAAGGAAGGATATTTTTCTGCCTTTAGTTTAAGTCACTTTCAAAATGGCATACCTTAACTGGAACAAGATGTACTTCATCCAGAATATAGTACTGATATTTTTGAAACAACAGCAGTTCCTATTCACAAGGCACCTTTTGTGATTTGACTTTTGCAGGCAGATAATCCTTACATCATTGGACTTTGTATTTGTTTGTGTTTCTTACATGTATATGTGGGCATGAACATACTGTAGTTGAAAAGATTGCCATGAAAGTCCTGGTCTACATTTATTAAAACTGTGTGCTCATTCACGTTTAAAAGATATCTCAAAATGTTCTAAATTTTGCTTCCTAATTCAGAATGTCTCTGTATGTGCCATGAGAAAAATGAATAGCATTTGTGCTCCAAATATGGGACTATCTATAAATAAGGTCTCTAAAATATAGTAAAAAATTTTAGAGAAATAAAAAGCCTTCAACTTATAAAATGTTTCCTGCTGCAATCTTGGTGCTCAAACTCTGCTTATCTTTCAATGGATCTCAATCTTTTAACAATTATTTCTGCCAAGACATGAAGCTCATTTGCCCCTTTGAGAAACAGTATCAGAGATGTTGTTAAAGGAAGTTGATGGCTTTCAAATTTGGCTAAAAGAACAGAACAGCACCAATGCAACACACTTGCAATAGGTCTGCATACAAACTTTCATCTTGGTGTAAGAAGACATGATGTAGTCACTATCCCTGATTGACACCTAAGTGATACTACCTGTTCAAATACTACCACTGGCAGAGTTGTGAAAATGATGTGTGGATGTGTTCCTCTACTAGACAGGGAATACTTGCAGTAAGGAAACATTCCTTCGTAATTTTTATAGCTAAATCAAAAGAGCATCTAACAATGATGAAATTGATAATAGCTGTTCATGATCTCCTCTACAGTTCAGTGCGAATTATTTTTTCCATGTGAGGGAGTCTTACACAAGAGCAAAACCATTCATTGATCATTCAGATCAACAGTGAAGGCAGTTGGTATAAGGCATTCCTGATTTTTGAACAATGGATTTAGGTGTCCTTAAGATGAAAAGATTCCTGGGGTACATATCCCTACCATGAAGGTTTATAACATTTTAGATTCTTACAACTTTTCTGAGCACAAAGCTAGAGAACGGCAGGCGTATAGGTCAGCAGAGCCTAATTTACATCTCTCTTTCTTCATGGGAATTATATTCTCTCTCATTTTAAATCACAGTAGTTGTTACACACACACACACAAAACCTTTCTTTTTTTTCATGCGGTAAGATTACGTTAGCCAAGATTAATAATCTAAGTGACAAGAAATCCAAATGTATTTTTGGAAAATGAAACTTCTATCCCACTTTCCTAAACTATTCTCTGGGCTCACTGACATAAGGAAAGTTAGGGATCTTCTTTTTTTTATCTCCCCATCCCTACCCACCTAAATTTTATTTCCATTTATTTCTGATTGTCTCAGCTTTATAAAAGCTTTGTACTCTTGTGTTGGTTCTCCCACTTCCTTGTTGCATCACTGCTCTTTGTAATGAAATGTCTGTAGTTGCTGTCTACTGTGTGAGTGATCAACATGCTCAAACTTTCCCATGAGCTGTACTGCTTCTTGGTCATCTCTGCTCTACCAACCAGAACATCTCATCTTAAATACAGGTCATAGAATTTTACTGAGCTGGTGTGGTATCAGTGAAGGACAGTGCTTTGCAGTTATCCCTTATGCCACTAAGAGCTTTTCTGAAGCTTTAGTAAATGAATCATGGGGGTGTTCTTGTAGTGAATCAGAAATCGTCCCACTTCATTACACAGTTCATTGACATTTGATGTTTAATCTATGTGTGAATTTTTTTTAATGAAAAAACTTGACTAAAGAAGCAGGAAAAAAACCCACCCTAAATCACTTGACAGAAATCTTTCATTCCTGACCTTAAATAAGTTTTTTCAAATTATTCTTTTTTATAACTCCCCAAACAGGAGCTGTATTAACCACATTTATACCCAGAAGTTATAAATGCAGTTTGTAGAAAAGAACATTATAAAAAGAATGAGATATATGTGGGGTGCACTATTAACAATTAAACAAGGAGCTTTCACATGCAAAAAAAAGTCTTTTTAGTTGTTTTAGTAAGAGGATGGGTGAGAAGGTTGTAGTCAAAAAATTGCTTTTGTAGGACATTGAAGTATGTACCTTGAAGTTTTAGATGTTCTCTAATAAAAATTGGTAAATCTTTCACTGTTGAAAAAAAACCCTGATATTTACTGTTTGCTGAAAACATTGTGCAACTGTGAGTATATACTCTTAGAGACAGATCCAGCAAAGGTTAGGTATATGAAGAATGATTTAGGCAGGATCCAGACACTACAGTCTAACAGGCCAATCCACAAGACTTACAAGAGGTTACTTACTCTTTGTTGAATACTTGTGGAAAGCCTGACATTGCATAGGCCTGATGTTTTCCTAAATTACATAGGTTTCCTCTAAGTTATGCAATGACAGAGACACCAGAGCTAGGTCTGACCTGATCTAATATATCCACAAAAAAAATGAAGAATTGTCTGGAGATGCTAATTTGTGTCTAGATAAAACCATACAATTTCCAGTTTGGATGAGGCACAGCTAAAGCTAGTTTGGAGGTATGTGAACCGTGACATAGTCCATGCTGCAAACAACCAGAAACACCACTAGCACAGCTGAGTATTGAAGTTGGAAACAGTAAGTGGACATCAACAGCAACAACAAAAAAAAAATTTTGTGACTTTAAAAAAGAAAAAGAACTTTTGCCAACCTAGGTACAGAGAAATAAATATTCCTTGTCTTAGGTACAGAGTATATTCTAAGAATTGTGTAGCATGCTGCAATTATTCAAGTATTGCCCCACTATTGCCATCAAGCAATGACATGGTAGAAACAGAAAGCGATAGCTGAAAAATGCTAATGTTCCTTCTTTAGCAAATCACAAAGATTTTATAGATTTTCCTTATAAGCTTTGCCCTAATTACACCTTAAAAATGAGATAAAAATCAAGCTTATTCTTTAATATATATTTGTAGGAGAAGAAATGATGGCTCTTAGAAGCCATGGATTTAGAGACCTTACAGGTTTTCTCTTGAAGATGGTCCACAGTCTTCAAAATATACTGATGGCCCCTTCCAACATACCTATTCTACTGGTTTTTATTTTGTGGATCTCTGGGAGATGTGGGTTGCTCTGACATCCTCACTGATAGACTTATCTTCATTATACAGGGAGCAGTGTCCCCTAAGAAAATGTTTTGAAGGTCGGCAAACTGAAGAAAGTAATATATTCCTTGCTGTTAAATACAGAACACTTAGAAGTAAATGTGTAGATAACAAAAGTAAATTTTGCATTCAGTTGTTACTCTGCAGCTTTGCCTTTTCCCTCCAACAAGAAGGACTACACACAGATCTAAAAAGATCATACTATTCGCTCTTCACAGGTTGTGAAACGAGAGAGCACTTTTACTTGAGTTTAATAGCATAGCTGAAGAAAATCTGTGTACAGCTGTTCCAGAACTTTGTAAGTCTTTGTAATTTTAAAGATTAGAGTGTTCTGTACTCAAACCAGAGATAATTTCCTGACTACTACTTAGCTTGTAAAAATCTTAACCTGTTCCAAACCCAACAATTCCTGGAAGTTATTATCCTTCTTTCCGTAAAAAGTACAAAACAACAGAAGTGAAGCTAATGGTTTAAAGAAATGAATAAGGAAACATCCCTTTCCCACATATCAAACTGTGGTGAAAGTTCATAGTTCAGTTTAACATCTTTGCAGCACATAAAGGATGAAAAGATCATACAGGTTTCTTCCTTTCTGAAAAGAAGACATCCGTGTGGGCAGGCAGATATGACACAGGGCCATGAGAGACCTGAGATCTTCAAAAGAAACACTCAGAGACTAGTCTGGATGCTTTGGAGTGCCAAAAAATCCCCAGCAATAGATGTGTGCTTTGGTAATTGAATCCCAGTCCCAGTTTCAGCGATGAGCTGAACACAAATTCCAAATGATCCTCTAACTTGCGACAAGAAAAATAAGGAGGCCAGTCAGGCTGCAAAATTGACAATGTTTTTCTTCTCTATGTTCAGGTCAGGGTCTATGAAAACAGAAACTAACTGATTTGCTGTCTAAATGTAAAATGACGGTCTCTTACTGTTATTTCTCTGTATGGAAAATGTTCATAATGAGCTTGCAAAAAAACCTTGTTCACCTATTTCTGTTCACAGAATTTCTGTAGTCACTAGCAGTTTGGAACTATAAAATTCATTAAAAGCAAAAGCATTAACAGAGTAATAGTAACTTTATTTTGAACTCTTAGAAGCAGAAAAGCCTATATTCTCTATAAGGAAGATGGTATTCCATAGAGATTGATTCAGGCAATAGAAACTATAAAGAATACTTAGAATGTATCTGATTAGTGTTCAAAATCTATTTTAGATGGCTGTGATGGATACTGATACAAAGATATTTGTGAAAACATCCTAATTTATATTCATAAATTTTTGCAAAGAATTCGGTAAATGTGATCACACAGAGAGCTGTGAGCATAGGAACAACACAAAGTTAGTAGCCTGCATTACTTTGATAGCCAAGGCTATTCAGAGGAAATGTTCCAGACAAATATTGCCGTGGTTCAGGATATGTTACGGTGACCCTACCTGAATAACCTTAAATGATTTCTTCATCATCCATAACTAAGCTATCAGTTTGGCAACAATCAGGTAACAACGCTGAGGTCAGGCTGTCTTAAGTAGGAAAAGCACAAAGACATAAAAAGAGAAAAAACTGCTTCCATTTAAACTATAACATCATGTGCTCTTAACTCATATTGGTTATTTGTGGTTAATGAATATTTAAAATAATGGAGACCTGAAGTACATGAGCTCGGGCATTAACTTACGATACCAATTTTGAGTTAAAACCTTCAGAAGAGCTCAGACTAAACCCAGATTGCTTTTACTGCTAAATTAGTTCAAATTAATTGACTTGAGTTATGCACACTCTGAGCTTAAAGCAGTGCAGACAAGTCCTTAATGGGTCCAGTTTTGCAACACTTTCTCTCACATAAGCAATCCATATTCCTTTAAATAGTCTTAATTCGCTCCCTGGATGTCTACGTGTTAAGAAAGTTTATAGAATCAGGACCCCTGTGCTAATACAATATGAGCATAGAAATGTTTAAGTATATTGGAGTTGAGAGACATTACGGTGCCAAATGGGCAAAATTCTCAGAACAGAAATGTGACATCACTTTGTCAAAAGTACTGCCAGGTCTAATTGCAGATCCACGTTAGGAAGTTGCCTTAAAAGCATGTACTTAATAATAGGTGGTCATCCATGCAGACATGTATCAGCACTTTTAGCTGGTTTTGTGTACTAAAACTGGTTTATTTATGTAAACTCCAGCCTTACTTACACAATACTAAAATGGCACAGTTAACTGGTATCACACATTATTTCTTTAACTGTTCAGAGGAAGGGTGTTTGTTGCATATTCTGAAAAATGTAATTTATGGCAGTGTCAAAATATGTAGATCAGCAGCATGTATGTATTCCAGAACAATGGGGTTTTTCGACAAATTGTACTACAGTGGCGTGAGAGATAAGTGGGATAATGTCTTTGTCAAATTAAGTCATTTGATCTCACCCATTTGTGGAATTGCTCATAAGATACCCTATACATATGAGGTTTTCTAGATACATAGTTTATGAGCCACCATATGTAAGTAAAGGATTAAGTTCAACGAAATGCACAGTTATTCTAGAGTCAGCATTGAAAAATTAATTTTTTTGCACACTTGAGACTTTGAAGTAACTGTAATGTGGTGGAAGTCTCGATCTAAATGAAATAGGTAAGTCAGAATCTGATTTATATTTTCATTGATCTCAATGGGAACTGAGCGTATTCAGTGTTTCCAGAATGCATTTCCAACTGTAGGCACTGCCTAGCATGATAAATACCACATTTTCTGTGAGGCTTTTAACTGAATTCCAATTTCTGCACAAACCATAGAACCTCAGTTCCTGAGGTGCAACCCATCCTTCATTTTGGTCCTGCCTTAGGCAAGCCATTAAACGCATTTTCACTTTAGGCTTTCCTGTAGTCAGTACAGCTATTAATGTTTCCTCATGTTTTTAAGTGCTCTCCTAATTGAGGATCATACTAAGGTTGGTTGTTTTCCAAATTATCTTTGACAAGCACAAATCCACTGTACTTGCATTGGTTTTTACCAGCTACAAAGAAATGAAGAGCATCAGATTTCCTCTAAAGAAGGGGCTTCCAGATGCTTTTTGGGCAGTCCTTCTTCTGCCACTTTCTCCTCCTCTTCATCCTGCTTGCCACTAACCAGCCCCAAGTCACTGCCCCTTTCTCCTGCTCTGCTCCTGCCCACCAGATTCCTTGCAGCTTTCTCCTTGTGGCAGTGGCAACTCCTGAATAAAACACAAGCTAAGAAACCCAGGAGATAACTTGGGCTGTCCCCATCCCACGTGTTTAATGTTGGATTGCCTTGCTAGTGAGAAATCGGTCCTCGTGGTTCAAAACTGTGTTTCACCCTGTGCTCGGAGCCTCACCGATGTGTGCTTTTCCTCACTCAGACTTGAGGCCTGAGACACGTTCTTCTCTTGGCGGTGTTCACTACTAGCGGGCAGAACTGAGTGCAACTCATTTACTTCCTCCTTCACACATACGAGACTTTTGCTGAAATACCACATTAAGCAAGGTATCACAACAGTTTAGTCCGTAACAATCTATTCAACTCAAAGGATGCAAATTCAGGAGAGAGACTGGGTTGATTTCACGTGCTGTTGGTGTGCGTGGGCTTAGTTTTCTGATAAGCGGAGAGCCTATGCAGCTTGCTGTGGAGCTGCAGGAGAAAACAGTCCCTGTTGTAGTTTCCACCACAGTAAAAAAGGACATGCACTTTTTATCTAAGAAGAGATGGGACTAATGCGTTATCTGTTCCTTCCCAAACTGTTTCACTAAACGCAGGCACAAAGGTGTCTGTCCCTTCCTCTTCCTGAGCAAAGGGGCAGATGACCTAGGGACTGAGCTCATTTACATCATGTTATTTTGTGCTGCTGAGTTGGAAACATTTTTCATTTGCTTACGTTTTGGACATGCAGCCAATATAACGTTTCACAGAAAAGTCAATAAGATTTACACAGGACAGCGCATAGCTAAAGGGTAAAAAATGTCATTATGTAATACTAAGAAAATGTCACCTTTATTAATCAACGTATGTGTAGTTGAAATGAGACGATGGCCTTGCAGTTCATTGTTGCAACAGGGTTTGATTAGTATTTATTCCTTTCTAATAACCAGTATCTTTCCCAGCTACTGATTTAGCCAGGCAGAATGATATGATCTCCTCAGAAATGAGAATCAGGAATCAGGTGAGTGAAAGGCGCTGGGATCGGCTGCTGATGTAGATTTCTCGAGGTTACTGTTTTCAGAGCTACCAAGGCAAGTGTAGCATAACTCCTGCCGAGTTACCCTTTAATACACCAGTATCATAAAGGAAAGGGATCTGACTCTGCATATTCGCATGGCACTTCTTTCCTCTTCACTTTACTGGTCTTCTTTTTATACTGGTGGATATGATTTCTTGTACATATTATCAGTCTCATTAAAAAATTACTAAATATAATGGAGTGAAACAAGCCTATTTAGTTTGCAGGAGTTCACTTACTTTTTTTTTTAATAAGGTTGTATGTGGAGCTTTTGATTCTCCCTGAATTAGAGCATCATTTTTCAATCCCATATCTCAATTTAACTTCACCTGAAACAGGCAAAAATAAAGAATTGGCTCAGGTCTGATTGAATCAGATGTGTCCGTGCTTCTTAAGTTTTCTGCAAATATTTTCTCCTCTCCTTGGTGGGCCAACATCATCCTGGGTTTAAATCCACCATGGTGGGTGAAGTTCTACCAAATAATAAATTGGCTTGTTAATGTTTAAGAGAGTGCTAAAGGAAACTGCATTTTGACACTCCACATCTTTTCTTTCAAAAAGAAAAACAGAAAAAGAAATATTTACACAGAAAGAATATTGAAGCATCACCTAGTTAGTAAAATGTACACTGGTGTGACATTGGGCATGTTTTCTAGTGTAGTTTTAAAGTGTTTGGAGAATGTATACGTATTACTGAAGGGGGGGTTGGCACTGTCACTTGATACCTGGATTGCAACAAAAGTTTCTTCTGTTACTGACAAATAGAAAGCATGTGTTTGGCATTATTTATTGTTTTCTGTGGAGCATGTGTCAAGATCTGAAAGTGTGTATTTCACTAGTCACGTAGTAAGTTTAGTTGTTATAATTAAGTTGCTAATGTCTGGCACAGCAACCAGTCAGCGGGATTTGATTTGACAGTTTAGGAGACTGACTTGACACCTCTGGAAGCTGAGGGGAGACACTCAGCAGCAGACTGAGATAAATACCATCACTTTCTTGATGATTCAGACCACATTTTCCAAAATAGTCATTAATTCTGATTCTTCCATTGCTGAGTGAAAAAACAGAAACTGTCCATCAGTAACCTCACTTGACTAGAGCTGTAAAAAAATCTCACTTGGCTAGAGCACCCAAGATTAGGGGATGTTTGCGTGTAGTTCTTTCTGTGTGTGTTGCTGCTATTAAGGAGGTAATTTTTTAAAGAATACAATCAAGACATCAAAACTTAACACACAATTTCCCCCTAAAATGGTCATTTCAACATTTTTCCCTCTGATTCTGAAATTCCTACAAGAACTGGTCAAAGCTGAACATTTCTATTCCATGAGAAAATCCCACAATTCAAAATTATTTTACCTTTGCACTGAAATGAAGAGAAATTACTTTGCAGCTTTGAAACAAATGTTTTCAAGTGAATTATGTTTTTTTCAAATTTTCTCATTATTGTCACTTTTATATATGTATGTATGTGTACAAATAATTTAAAAAATGGCATTTTGAAATGTAAAATCAAAATTATTATTCCTAACATTCAAAATAGCATCCGGCATTTAACTGAAATTTCAGGCAGGTAAGTGTGCTTCTACAAAACATTTTTATTTTGAGAATTTTCTTTCAATGGAAATAACATTTCACTGAAATTAAGACTTCTGGCATTATTTCATTACGAAAATGAATATGGGCTACATATTCAATGCTAAAGTAACTAGCAGGTTACAAGTGTTATACACACAATGAAATCTGGAGTTAAATGCTACAGTTTGGGTATTTTCCTTTGTTTCTTCATAATGTTCTGAAGATTTCAAAGTATTCAGAATACATAGACTTGCAAATGGAAAATGGCATTAGCTTGACAAAAATAGTCACAGTGGTTGAGATGATCAGAAAGCCCCTATTCAGTCTCTGTTTTTTCAGATACAAATGATAAACATTTCATATATGTCAAAAGACACAAACGAAGTATGTAATCCTAGGCTGCACCTATACTACTAAATACAGCAGGCCAGGGAACTAGTCTCTGGCCCTGGGGCCAAGTAGCCTGGCACAGCTTGCCTCCGTACAGCTGAACTGCTAGCTGGCAGGAGCCAGCCACGGCTCAAGGAGCATTGTGAGCAGCATGGATGATTGCAAACCAGTGCTCCAGTCAGTGCCCCAAATCTGTATTATTGGCTAGCAGAGGCACAGCCTCGGTGAGTCTTGAAAATTTGCCTCTCTTCATGAGGGCATTGGTACAGTGAGCCATATGGAGTCAGATAGAATATTCAATAGTTTAGATTAAAAAACAACAACAGCACTAATCATTAAAGGGTTGGAGCCCTATTAGTATCAAGAAACTAAAAGCAAGAGCCGTTCAATAAATAAACTAAAGTGAAAATGCTTTCTTTAAAGCAGTTCTTGATTTTCTTAATTTGGAGCGGCAGTCATCATTTCAATATAAAAAGCAATATAATTGTGGCTGTTAACTTTCAAAAAACATATTAAGAATACATGTCTGTAACCTGAACTTCACTAGGAAACAGTTTGGGAATATGACTAAGCTATGCTATACTGTTGTGCGATGAGTAAGTATCAGGTAATGTTTTTCAAAATTGAAATAGGGAGCTACGTACTGAAAATTACCTACCTAATTGAAACTGGGAGCCACATGCTTTTGTAGCCGCAGAGGACTCTCATTCTTCCTAGGAGAGAACTGAGGGACCACATGACCCAGGAGATAAGCAATGTGATCAAAAACCTCTCTTCTTACCTCCTGCTTCCAGTTACAGTATGTTTTGAAGTTTGAGGGAGTTTTGCCCACTCATGGCAGTTTTTGCCCATGATAGTCATGGCATGGCTCCCTGTTTTGTCTGATCCTTAATTTTGCCATTTTTTAGTCTTTCCAGGAAAAATAAATAGATTAGAGGGAATATGACAATGAAAATTTATCTGGTTAATTGTTCTCTGCAAAAAAATCTTCTGGATGACTTATCTAGGCTCAAGCAGAATTAACGGACTCCAGCACTGCCTGCGTGAGAGGATGGGCAACGTTCCTTCCACCATGCTGTTATTCAAGAGAAACCATTTCATACACAGATCCAGGGCTGCGAGAAGCTTAGGTCCTGCTCCAAGGCAAGGTAGGAAAACCAGCCCACATGTAAGCAGATGAAGTCATTCCAGCGAGCATTCGGTAGAGATGATCTGAGGACATTACATATACCCGGCACTATATGACGCTATGAGGCAAGCTCCCAGTGGAGTGCAAGACTTGATCCCCATTTTATCAAGAGATGTATGCGTTCCCTTCATCTTAAGATGAAGTACATTGTGCGTGGGTATTTGTCCACACCATATAGGTAACCGGGTCTCGCCTATAAACCCTGTTTCCAAGTAATAACTTTTTTCTGTTACCAGTAATGACCACTGATTTTTCAGCAAATTTTATTACAGCGAGCATCTGCCAGGATCTGTCAAAAGGAGGCAGAAATAGCTCAAAATACTTGAGCACTCCAAACAGGAGACTTTTCCTTTAAATATTTGTAGTGCTATCAGTCACATTAACATTTTTCCAGCCACTCTCATTCCTGGTGCCCCTGGTTTAAGGTGCTCAGTTATCTGAATTAGCAGGGCTTGCACAGGTGTGACCGAGGGCAATAATTAGCCCATTCATTCCACAGTCTGTGCTTCTTTGAGGATCCCCAGGGAACATATTACTGGCAACGGGTATTTGTGGCACTTAGTAGTTTCATGTTCAAAGCTGAATACAATATCTTACTGTGTAAATCTCCTAGGATTAACACTTTGATTAAATCTGAGACTGGACATGCTGGCCCAGGAAGAATGGGGAAGAGTTTGCTTTCTGTCTGCCTGCACTTTATAAGCCTAAGGGAGGCAGAGTGATTTTGTTAGGCTACCGGTTGGTCTGACGGATACAAACTGTTAGCCCCTTTCCCAGCAACATGCAACTGGTTTCATATGAAAGCTAAAAAGCTCAGAAAATGCAAGCACTGCACAAAACGCATCGAAATGTGAACTAGGACTTTATGTCTCATTTCTGTTGCTCCAGGTGGAGGGAGCTCAGCCTGAGGAAAGACAGTCAAATTTCACCCGCCGCACACTGCCAAACTGGAGATGTCAGCCAGAAGTATTTTGGCAAGTGTGTTACTTATCACAATCCAGAAGGCATTATAATACAGTGAAATTGTGGCTGTTAAACACAGAATCCAACTCTTCAGAGCGACGTTGTGAGGCCACCATTCCAGTGTTTAAAAATTCCTGTCACACATGGCCTTATCAGATGGCCATTATTGACATTCAGCTACAGGTGTCTTTACTCATACTGCATGACTAAGATGGGTGGAGATACCTACAGAAAAGAACTTTTCTTCACTCATTTCTAAGAGCCGCAGTATGCAAATTTAGCTGGGCAAAGCAGTCTGGGCTAGGGGTTCAGAAGCGTTTAGCACTGGCCTAATTCCTCCTACTGCAGCTGACAGGAATTTTTTAATGTTTTGAACTCTTGAAAACCCCATTACATCTGGTTTTTTTGACATTCAGCACTTAAATCTGCTTGCTGTCTTCAGAGTTCTTCTACTTCAGCTAGCCTCCAGATTAAAAATGCAGTTTTCATAAGCATAAAAACTGAGGAAGCCTCTTTCTTACAAATTTATATGTTGTCCTTTGATTCTTCTACAGTAAGGTGTGAGGCCCCGTACAGCTGTAACCAAACAGCTTTCCCATGGATGGACTCTCTTGTATCTAATAAAGATTGTGCCATAGGATCTAACATTTTCATGAAACTTAGGAGAACGTCTTACCTCAGCCCATGTCTTCTAAAGTGACAGGCAGCAGAGAGGAAAAGCATACCTTTCATAGACAGTGAGGGCAGCACACCTGCAATTCCATAGGAAGCCAGACTACGAAAAAGCGTTTAGGGAAGGTGGAATACATTTAACATGTTATCCAAGATTTTCGAGCTAAACCAGGGCTTTTTAACTGCATGCTGACCTAATGAGTGCTTGTGAGTTCTGCAGATGGCTCTTATGCCGTGTTGGACACCTGCATAGAAGAACAGTGGCAGGGCGGGTTAAAGGCGTAATGTACAAATGAAGTGATGTCCTCTGTCCAGCCAATGAGTCATTTTTCCTCCAGGCCCCATCCTGTAGGTCTCTGTAGAACTCTATTGCTCGCGTTTTCCATAGCTGCCCCAGGCACCTGGTTTTGTGAACCCTGAATGTTTCCTTTCACTGGAGCAGAACCACAGAAAATTTCAGAATAAAAGAATTTTCTGTAAGCGGGGGGAAGAAAATAAATTGAATCTTCAATTGAAGTTAAGCATTTTTTGTCCACTGAATTTGTAGCAATCAATTTCCTATACAGGTCCTTGGTCTCGGTGCCCTTCCTGCTCGCTGTCTTGGCTCCCCGGCTGCGCTCTGAGCCGGCATCTCACGTTTCCTGTAATCAGCTTCGGTGAACCCAGCTCATGGCTTGCGCTGCCACTGCCAGTTTGTTTGCTGATTTTATTTTTTCTGGATTGCATGTGAGGTATTACTCATCAATATGACTAGTCAAGTGATTTAACAAGTGAAGTATCATCCAATGAACGCACGCCTGTACTTCAGCCTGACTAAGCCAGCTGTCAGGGGCAGCAACAGCTGCTGATTCATGAAAGGAGTGGAAATATTTCTTTGTTAAATCGGAGCACATCCAGCAAAATCTGTCTTAAATGAAAATGACTGACTGCAGCTATGCATCAAATAATCCCAAGTGGAAGTCTGGGGGTGGGGAGGAGTTTTGCAATTGCAGAAATCTGTTTTAAACCAAAAGTTGTAAAGAAAGGGAGCATTGATTCTCTGTTTTAATTTCCCAAGATTTTTTCAAGGTCCAATGAATTTAACACAAATCCCAATACAGGCAGGTGATTCCGCTAGGTGAAAAAGTCCACATACAGATCCCCACTGTCTTCTGCATCAGTCAGTTTTCATCTTAGTCTTCTGTATCTCTCATTTCTTGAGGTGGAGGTGTTACTGTCCCCCTCTTTTCTTAAAAAGATGTTCATACACACTCTTACATACCCTCATTTTCACAGCCCTAATTACAGTCTACATAGGTATAGTTTCTGCTGAAAGCTGTTTTCCCCAAATGCCTCTTCTTTGTCTTCAAACAGACCCTCAACTTTGCAAGCCGCAACGTCAGCAACAAACTTACTGTGGACCAGGACACGGCATGTGAGACACTTACTAGCATCTCTATAACCCACATAGTAAAAGCTTCCAAAACCAGAACCACCAAAATTTTTGGACTTTCTACAAACCCTTCTGATAACGTAACATATTTCTCCCATGGCAACAAATGCCCTTATAGAGACTATAGAGATGAAACAAACCAACCATCATATACCAGAATGAATTCACTCAAGCCCTCAGTAAAGGACGGGGACACTCAATCCCCAGGAGGAGGAGGTCTTCTACGAAATTCCATCACTAAAATCTCAGTCCTGAACTTCAGTGGAAACTACAGAATAATTTTCTAAGATGAGTCTGGGCATTAAAATCATGACTCAATGGACATATTTGTTTCATTGTATATACTGATTTCTCTCCTCCAACTAACCACTTCAAAGGTGTTATTTCATGGGTTTAAAGCATCTTTTCTTTGCACTGTGGATACCAAGTACATGTTTTTCTCAGATAGCTGATTAATTAGAACAGTTGGATTTTTTTAAATTTAAATTTCAAGTATTCATTCTGAAACTGTACTTAGCACAGAAATTTGCTTCTTCCTCTTAGAACTGTAGGCTTGTCTGAAAGTTTGTGTTTCTTTTCAGCTCTTTCAATTGGTTTTATAAAAGGTACTATCTACAATATTCTTTTCCTATTCCACATCAAAAATCATCATGACCACAAGTACAGTAATACTACTTTATGCTTTTATTTTTCACACAGTAAAATTATAAAATAACTTAATAATATTTCATTCAGAACTGTCCACCCCTAAAAGTAATAATTACTGAGGTTCCACATAAAAACTGTATTTGAAAATCTGGACGTTCCGGAGATCAGCAGTGATTTACAAATTCAGTTCTATTTGTTATGTTTATTCTGTTTTCGTACAGGAACACAGGTGCATTCAATAAAATTGAAAGATCCTCATGTTTTCTGAAACTGTAAAGTTTTTCAAAGCTAACCTAATTTTGCAGTGGTTGAAAAGAGCAGAGCCAGAGCTTTTACTCTCTTACTGTTAATAACGTGCTCCCTCACGTATTAGCATTCTTCATAGACTGAATGACAGCTTTCCAATGACTTCTCCTAGAAAGATTCCTTCTGCATATTGAAAAGAAGTATTTTCCTGTTTGTGTATATTTTATCTTCCCGTACAATATTTTATAGTGTCAGAGGTGTGCCAGCAATTACAGAGAAGGATGCAGAAACCTCTGAATGAAACCTCTAGGTTGCAAAACATCATTTCTGCTTGCCGGAAGAGATACATTTCTTGCTGTTGAACTATCGTTTCTAGAACCAAGAGATGTTATGTCATGACAACACTGTGAACAAATTGGGGGTCTTTCCTGCAGTTAGATATAATTCTCCACCAGGCAGTATGTTTGCCCTTGATATTTTTAGGTCTGTTTTGATTTTGCAAGGCATTCCTCTTAGCAGGTTAGTTAATCTGTCCTACAGAAAATGGATGTGTTGCCAAGTTTCTGTTTAAACAAAGAAGGAAGTGAATATGACTTTACTCTTTGAAAAGTAAATGTGGGAAACAGCCTTCTGTAAGAGAAGTGATTATCTAAACTATTGGTGCTGAAATTCTTTCCAGTGAATGAAAATTATAATCTGTCCAAAAGAGGACAAATGCCTTTTTAAAAGAAGATTAATGTATTAATAACCTATTTCTATTATCTCCTCAATATAAAGCTGCCTGTTATAATGGTGCCTTTACTGTTCAGTTATCAAACTTCAGTTGGCAGATAGGCAAATAATATATCCCACAATAAATGAGTCCTGGAGTGGTAAACTTTTGCCATAATGAGCAGACTGTCTAGTTGCTCAGGGCAGTCTTTTACATAGGGTAGAATTAGTAGAATAATTACAATAGCAGCATTTAGAGAGTTAAAAACTTCCCTGTCTCTTTAAAGAGTCATCCCAGCTTTCAAGTGTTCTTCAGCGGGAGGAAATGTAGTATTTTTAATATATTAAAGGATAGGGATCAGGTACTATTTGTATAATGGGAACAAAATAAGCTCTAGATAATAATAAAAAATATATATGGTATATAACAGCTAAATCTCGTATTAAGAGCAAGGAGGAAAGAATATTCCAGGGATTTGACCTTGCTCTGTGTTGTCAAAGGGCAATTTCTCATTGACTTCTAAAGATATAAGTCAAGATTTCAATAAAAACAAAAACTTAAGTAATCTAATCATCTTTTTTTTTTTTCTATGTAGTGCATACACGAGAGTCTCACAAACCAGCACAAAGTTTATAGCTTCCATGGCTATGACATGTGAGATGGTAGATAAACATACACATCTATAACCAGAAGCCAAAACCTCAGCACTATCTATCTGTGAGGCAAACACCATTGCTTATCATGGACTTCATATTGAGAAACAAAGACGAGGCCTGTCTCATGAAAGCTGAAAATCTAGACAGCTTACTCAGATTTGGGCTGATTTAGGCTGTACAGACCAAAAGTATGGTGACTGCCTCTGGAAAGAAGGCATGGAAAAGAAGTACAGGAAAAAATTCCTCTCTTAGTTTTGGCTTTACTCTGATGTTGTTGCCCTACTGTGCAATGTATGCTCTGCTAGGTGACTACTGATGCTGGCTCCCTAAATGTGGTCATGGCCCATCCTGTTCTCACGGGCAGGACTGATAAGTGTAGACGGCTGAATGCAGAAGAAAAGAGTGAATTATTTCTTCCCAAGGGAGAAAAAAAAAATCAACTAGCTAAAATTCTTTTGCGTTTGTTTTGTGATGTTTTTTTAGGCTGGGCTCTCCACCTGGTTGGAAACTGTCCCTAAGTACACGCTTTGCTCTACTCCAAGCTATCGGCATAGAAAGGAAGACATACCATATCAGATCCTAGTTGGAATGATTACCTTTCCTGTTTCACCCATGACACTGTTCCTACTTAGAATGGAATTCCTTCATTAAGACATAATTATCTTCCTCATACATTTTCTTCAGTCATTTCACCTACTCCATCCTTGACAGAAGTCTTCACTGATAGACGAAAAATTTGATTTATTTTTTTTCCTTTAAAATAGACAATGTTTATGGCACAGTGATTTATCAGACCAGAGAAAAACAGTGCTGAATAGCCCCTTATTTATTAACAAACACAGAAAAGAGCCATCTACAGGGTAGGGTAAAGCTGTGCTAGTGCTGAGGAAGTTTTGCAAAACTGGATGCTGCACCCCTTCTCAAGAGACAGAAACCAGGCATTACACTGCATGGCTCTAACACAGGGCTACAGATTCCTCCCTTTCCCCTCCCCCTCCCCCTCCCCCTTCCCTTTCCTTTTCCCTTTCCCTTTCCCTTTCCCTTTCCCTTTCCCTTTCCCTTTCCCTTTCC
>JAVKLA010000008.1:14892556-14931607 GCA_034782735.1 Sagittarius serpentarius | reverse complement strand
TTCCCTTTCCCTTTCCCTTTCCCTTTCCCTTTCCCTTTCCCTTTCCCTTTCCCTTTCCCTTTCCCTTTCCCTTTCCTCTTCCCTTTCCTTTTCCTTTCCCTTTTCCATTTCCCTTTTCCTTTCCTTTTTCCTTTCTTCTTCCCCTTCCCCTTCCCCTTTCTTCTTCCCCTTCCCCTTTCTTCTTCCCCTTCCCCTTCCCCTTTCTGTACAATCAGGGTATAAAGAAGAGAAAGGAGAAAGACAATTATTGAGTAAAGAGAGAAGAAAAACATGAAATAAGTTTCTGAATTGAAAGAAAATACACAGCCAGCAACTGAGAGAGTAATTTCTGAAAAATTCCAGGAGAATTCAGCCAGAAAGTAAAATGAGCATGCATGGTTTTCTAGGGAGGTTTTATAGATGTATTTTTTATTGCTGTGTCTTTAAATGCAACACCATCTTTGGTAAAAGGCAAGCTATATAATGGGGAAAAAAATGCAAAATTACTGTCTGCTCACTATATCTTCTCTACCTTCAACTAATAGGTACTAACTGAAAGACTGTGACCTTCCCTGACATAAGCATTTCAAGCCTGAAGGGGAATGCAGTGCTCAGCCCCACCTGCTACCTGGCTTAAATCATGTTTTCTTTCCTGTAGCCCACTTGTTGGTAGGCAGCAAAAGACAGAACAACTGTTCACATCTCTACATTCACCCTTCTTAAAGATCAAGTATAATATTTTAATTTTTACTTTCTCTTCTTTCTTTCTTTCATATAGAATTAATTTCTCTTTCTAAACTATGACAACCTCTTTTGTTCAACATTGATTGTACAGGCTTCACTTCTCCTGTTTTATTACGTACATAGAAACCGTGAGGTGCCTCAATTAGGAATACAGTTGTGTTGGATGACCTCCATGATCAATAGTGAAAGGGAGACAGAAATCTCGCTATGGAGACCTGAATTACCCTCTGGAGAACCCAGTCTTTTTCCAGTCGTTACAAAGGGAGCCGCAGATGACCCCATGCCATCAGGCACTGAAAGCTGGGCTGGAGAGAATGAGCTCTGGTGCCTTGGTGCTCACTGAAGCCATGGGGAATGAAAGCTACATCACCTCTCCTTAGGGTAACCTGGTTTCTTTATGGGTATCCTCACGTGAGGAGTGGCCACAGTCTTCCCACTTTAATGAGGTCTCAAGAGCACATGCATAGGGTCCAACTATTGCACCTGGTTATCAACTGCTAGACAGGATTTGCTTCTTCTCAAGTGTTTCAAAAAATAAAATTGTTGAAATTAAATAACATATTATAGCTTTCATTTTTGTTGGTATCTCATTCTTCTCTTTCCTTTTTCATTTCCCATTACTTCTTTTTCAGACATTTTTTTCTCCCCTATCTGTTTTAATGCAATTTCAGCAAAGTCAAACCTTTTTGTTTTGAATGCAGGGAGGGAAAATAAACTTGTTACAATGACATAAACAATCTTTTCCAATTTTAGCCAGATTAAACTTCCATTCTTTCTTGTGTTTTAGCAGAATTACAGTGACAGCCATCAGAAACAGAAAAAAAAAGTCCTTTTAGTTGACATTTATCATGCTGCTGGTCTTCCAAAAGCGTTGCATACTAAAAAGCTGAAGATCATTAGTATCATATCCCTTAGCCTATATCATATTTCCATACAAAACAAAATCTTTTTAAAACATAGATTCAGTAACTCTAGGAAGAGAAAACAAAAACATCCGTGGCATGAAATGAGAAGAGGAGAAATCAAGAAATGGTTTCAAAATACTGAAACATTCTTAAGGCTGAAATAATCCAGCGAGACATAGAGCAAATACTTCCCCCACCGTGCAACAAAGTGTTCAGATACCGTGAAAGCTATCCTCATATTTTGAGGACTCCTTTTGTTAGTTCACTGCTGGGTGTTTATTGCCTTCCGCAAGACATAGTTAACAGCAGGCCAAAATATCTTGAAGATAAACAAATGGAAAGAGTCTGTGAATCTAAGTAATGCTTTAAGAAAGACCAAAAGACTGACAGGCAGACATCCTTTCTCAGCAAAAAAATATTGAAGTTTAACAAAATACTTTATAAAATTAAAAACATTTTATCTGAGCATTCATTGCAGAGGAACTGTTTTATTTTGTCTGATGTTTATACTGGCTGCGTGAAGGAATCCCTTCATTACCACTGCAGAGTAGGTTCATGCAGCATTTTTAACATCATCAGATATTCTATTTGTAAACTAAAGTAGTCAGCTGCTTAAGTGTAATGTTTTTCTTTTACAAATGCTCATAGATTTGTTTTAATTAGCAAACTATTTATTTATGTATTGGCTATGAAAATGTTTTTCAAAACTGTTTTTTGATAAACAGAAAGCTCTCCTAAGCTCACTCTGCAAGCCATCTAAATGTCAAAACCACCACAGCTTCCTAAAGGTGTTTCCCAATATATGGCCACCTGGGTACCACAAAAGTGGTAAGAAAAATAAAGGCAAAGATAGAGAAACTTTAATCTTTCTTTCTAAACCTATAATTTATTTTCTTGAGTTAAATATGTCTTTGTTGTCACTACACTGAAAAGACATGCCTCTTCACTGTTGACACGAGTGACTCCAAGCCACTCTGACCAGGTAACAAACCATTTCGTGAAAAAATATGGTTTTCTCAACATTAGTCGTTTGCCAGCCATGTGCAAATGTTTTGGATCCACTTCAGCTTCTGAAATGGCGATACATATTTGAATTTGGGCAGCTGAAGCTGTTTAAGCAACCGTTATAGTCAAGAGAGATGTAGTCCACAGAGTCAGCAGATTCTGAAGGCTTTTTTCTTTCTTTTTTGGATCAGTATCAATTTAATGTAATTTAACAACTCCCTTAACTTAAAAAGCCATGTTGATGTTTCCAGGCAAAGACAGTAGAAAAGGCAATCTAGACAGTAGTTATCTTCTGACAGTGATCTGTCATTCCCACAGCAAACCATCATCTTCATTTATTTATTTACAAGACTACATGCATATGGATTCAATCAAAGGAAATATGTAGGCTGAGGGTTTTTTTTCACTTAGGAAATTCAGTGTTCTGAGAAGTCATTTCTTCATTCTGCCCATCTTTTCAACATCTTACTACATCTTTTTTGTCTTATGGAAAACAGTAAGAGTAATTGTTCTATATATCAAGGTCACTATGCACTTAAAACAGAGCGTTTTGAGAAGTAATAGCTGATTTCAACTTATTTTTCTTCTGCAGCAATTATTCTCCTTGTAGTCACTTGCAAAATAAAATTATTTTGCAGCAAAATTGATTGAACTTAGTTGATAAACCAAATCTTGTGGGCTTAAATGCTATGGAACTTTCTGGGACCAGAGTGCATGTTAGCAAGATTAGCGGTAGTTACTTTGGTAGAAACATTTACATTACATGTTAGAATCATTTCTTTTCCTTGAGAGAACGGTTGTAGCATGTATTTTACAAGAACTTGCTGGTGATGCTTTATACAGTTTGATGCCGACGATTTTGGCCATTTTTGTACTTGTGCTGGAAGGATCTTGCTGCCAGAATGCCAACTCAAGTTTCTCAGCATGCTTAATAGCCCTGTTCTGTAAAATCATTTATAACACAGACCATCTCTGTATACGCTGGCCAGAGATACATCCTGCTAGTGAGAACACTGTTTAAAAGAGTTCCTTTTAAAATGTTTCCAGGACAAGAATAGACCAAGCATTTTTTTCCTCATTCTACTTATTCAGATTACAACCAGAAGTTTTTTTTAAGGAAGTCATCTTGTTTTCAGAACATTGTTCCCACCTAGTTCAGAACATACCGGAATGGGACAATATTCTGCAGCACTGGATCATCACGCTCCAGGGGTAGAGGTTAATGGATCGCATTCTGCCCGGAGGCCGATTACAAGAGCGCTGGGACCTGTCCTATTTAACGTTGTTATCAATGGCGTGGAGGAAGCAACAGGATACACCTTCATCAAGCTTGCAGACAGCACCAAACTGGACGATCAGTCAGTATGCTGAGGGGCAGGGCTGCCTTGCAGAGGGACCTAGGCATGCTGAAAGAATGGGCCAACAGGAACCAGGGTCTTCACAGCGGTGCGTGGTGGGAGGGTGAGAGGCAACAGGCACGAACTGAAACAAACTGGATGTAAGGAGAAACTGGATATAAGGACAACAGTTGGAGAGTGGAGCAGGTTGCCCAAAGAAGTTGTGTTGTCTCTGTTCTTGTAGGTTTTCAAGACCCAGCTGGAAAAAGCACTGAACTACCTGCTCCGACCTCTGAGCTGCTCCTGTTTTGAGAAGGAGGTTGGACTAGGGACCTCCCAAGGTCCCTTCCCACCTGAATTACCCTATGATCATGCGATTGCCTCTCTTGTCTCTTCCATCTATTTCTTCATACTCTGAATTTCCATATGGGCAGCATTTATCATAAAGATTCTTCCAAAGACATTTTATAGTAGTATTCTGCCTCAATGGGGAAAGGGGCAGAAGAAAAAAGCAAAACAAAAAAACAGCTATACAGAAAGTATTTGCTTCTAATAAATCAGTTTCAGACTGAAATAACCCCTTTCATTAGCGGAGTAGACCAAAACGCTGATTATTAGGTGTCACTGAATGTTCATCATGTTAGTTTTTTAGGGTCTTTCACTTCAGTTGAATGTTCTTGTGTGTTAGCATATGATTTAGTTTTCTCTCTTGTGTATTAGCAGTTTCAGACACTTGTGATTTCATTTTGGCAAACTTTATCTTTCAACATTTGGAGTAAATGTCATATCTGTCTGATGAGCTGTTTCTCAAAATATCCAAACCATTTCATTTCCCAATGGTGGATAAAATGTTTTTTCTTTTGGACTAGTAGACTTATCTTTGCTCTCTCAATCCATCACTGTGTGCGAATTCCTCTGCTCATCTTCATCTATTACCAAACTAATTGGACTCATTTGCTGCATCCTCCCTGTTATAGCTAAAACAGAAATGAAGGATAAAAAAAAAATCACAGGGGAAAAAACCCCCTCCATCTAATGTTTTCACTTCATATAGTGTATTAACTTTACATTTTTCCAAGTGAGTTTTTATTCTCCCACTAGTATTTTAATTTTCCTAGTTACTGTCTTTCCAAGAAAAAATTCCAACTAGTATTTTGCCACTTTCTAAAAGATTGTATCTTAACTACTCTATTGCTTATTTCAGTAGAAAGTAACAGCTTTTGATGCTTGTTTCATAAACTGCCCCAGCTGCTGTCCCTATTTTTCAATTACACTATTGTGTCCAGGTGCAAATCACAGGTAAAACAAACACGATGTCAGTGAACAGACACACAATCTGTCCTATGAAGCAAAGGCCTCAGTCTTCCACCATCAGTTTGAATGCATATTCTCAAATTCTGCCTTTAACTTAGCTCTTCTTAGGAAAATCAAACTCAATAAAGATCTTGTTTCCCACACCCAAAGACTGAACAAAGCCAATGAAGCAGTTTCATTCTGATAAAAAGTATTCATCTGCTGCTTTTTTTAGATCCAAGATGTCAACTGACATAAACTCAATTGATTTTTTATTAAATGGGTTGGCAGCGTTCTGGGAGGTCTAAAGCTTACCTCTGCTCTGTTGGCACCATAACTTTTTTTGTAACTGAATTTACAATACTAATTTTAGAAAGGCTTTTTTTTTTTTTTCTGGTGGTAAAATTGCTCAATTTTTACGTATCATATCTTTTTTATTAAAGTTCACCAAAAGCTTTGGCCTCGAAGATGCACCCTAAGATGTGTTGGAGAAGTGTTGAGTTTCATCTGGAAAGGTGGCTCCAGGGAGCAAAGTAAAAGGGAGGAAAACAGGGATGGACTCTGTAGCTAGTCAGTAAGAATACTAACCTGAGACGCAAAAGAGCCCCGTTAGAGTTCTTCGTTTTCTGGATTTGGAGTGAACGAGCTGGAAAACTTTACTCTGAATTTGTCAGAGTCTGACTGGCATTAAGAAGGTCAAAAGGTTTTCTTCTTTGTGCCAAGGTGGAACAAAAACAAGATTCTGGAACCATGCAAATGACTGTGGAAGAGAACTGTCATCCCAGGTCAGCTGTCCCTGATTAGGGCTGCTTCCTGACAGCTTGTAAAGGAGGGGTTTAGCCAATAGCTGGATCTTCCCTCTGGGTTGCCAAACACTTTCTCATGGAACAGGCTTCGCAGTGAACTGATTGGCTCCATCGCCGTCAATTTAATATCAAATTCTAACTTCAGATTGAAAAAAGTGACCCTACAACAGCAATACGATCCAAAGTGTCACGTCCACATGACACTAACACTGAAATGTTTTTAGGAAAAAGGGGGAAGAAACTTCTTTGATCGATGAACCTCTTGGTTGCTCAATGACTACAAGCTGCTGCTGCCAGAGAAAGAAGGAAAGAAAAAACCGAAACAGTATTTGGATCCATCAGCTACTAATGTGAGGTTCTGAGGGATATAAAAGGATGGAAAGTAAATCAAAATAGGTCAAGGTAGCCAAATGGCTGAGTTACAAATAAATGTAGGCTCATGGTATTCTGATTACTATCAGACAGTGGCTTCTGCGTGGAACGCTATATGTCTCCCGGAAAATGGCATTTCTACTATCTGGATTTCTAAATGTGAAGATTCAGCTACTTATTTCGAAACTAGACTTCACTACACCCGAAAATCAGCTACATTTCTATACACACCCTTTCAGTAACTCTAAGACAATGACCTATTTCACAGACATTTCCTAGACTGATCAATCAGACACTAAAGTGACCAGTACTGTACCATCGCTTAATGGTATTTGCTCAATCTACCCGAGTTACTGGAGATGCAAACTACTTACGGATGTGAATATCTGAGCTGCATGTTTGCTGCTTTTCTAGTGCTCAGAGAATCTGACATCTCAGCTTGGTCTTTTGTCCTTAATAATTCTGGATGTCCTTTGTGTATATCTGTAATGTCAGATAAATCACAGAAACATATTGCTAAAAAAACAAGGCAAATACCCTCACCTTCTATGTGCTTGCTGTGTCCATCAACACAAATTTAGCTATTAAAAAAAAACAAACACAATGTAACCCTGGGAGAACAGATCTGACAATGCTTTTTTGAAAGACGCAATTTCAGTCTGCATTGTCCCTTACAAGCTTCAGACAAGGAGCACATATTTTTATTACGCACCCATACCATTTATGAGAAAACTTACTGCACCATATCTTTTGGCTTCATTCATTGTGCATATTCAGCAACCTGTTTAAGAGGGTACTAAAAAGACAGTATAGACGAAGTACACGTGCAGGTGGTACAGAGCCCGCTGTGTCAGCTTGTTGTGCCGTGCCGGGGAGTTTAGGCACTTCTGTATGGGGTCCGCTACAGTCAGCTTATGGAGTGTGCGCCTGTCTAGAGCTAGGTAATAGAAAATACAGAACTCAGGGATACATCTTCCTTTCACTCCTGAGTTAGAGTGACGTCGGGGTAGCTCTGCCCTCTTGGGATCCTGCGTTGGGAAACAGTCTTTGTATGAAAATACCTCAAACTTCTTTTTATTTGGGGTCTGACTGAACGATCTTGGTTCAATACTTCTCCCTACTAAAGGGATTCAGACCTGTATTTTGCTGGAGAATGCCCTAATCTGACAGTAATCTGATTTGGTTGGAGGAGAGAAGAAGAAAAAGATGGAGACAAAAGGCTTTTCACTCAGCATCGCAGGATCCCAAATTGAAGCTCCGTTCAAACCCCTTTGTAGACATCCATTCCAGCCCTTAGATTTTGGCTTACTAATTTGATGATGTGTCTCAGTCACGTAATGCTATAAACCCTAAAACCCAAACTGGGCTGTTGTGCCCACGTTGTACAGCGCAGGGCTTTGGCGTAGTACCAGCTTAGACCCTGGGAACAGAACAGTCCTACTGTATGGTCCTCCCAGCGTCACTGTGCGGCCTCGGCGGTACGTCCTGCTTCTCAACAGACCTAGTCGTTACTGAGTCCGTGCAAAACTGGCACAGCGACTTTGCCTGGTGTGCAAAGGCAGCCTGTACAAGACCGGCACCTGCTGTGCAGTGTAGATATGCCCTAAGGTTCTCGTTAATAAGCAGGATTACTCAGATAAAATACCTTTGCATTGAAGTGCCTGCTTCCAAGAAAGGCCTCAGCAGCATATTAAAGCCGGCAATCTCAAGTACAGATTCCCACGCAGTGGAATCGTAGTAAAAATAAAATTACGGCGGAGGAAAGAGTCATTGCTAATTTGTAACAAAATTTCCTGTTAAATACCAGTGAATGGATTCTAATAGGAAATTTTGTTTCATGGTAGGTCCTCGCATTCTTGCTGGCTTTGTAAACTAGATTTAGTCCTAGTTTCTCTAATGTCTGATGAAAAACTGAAGCCTCTACCGCATTCAATATTCTATAGCAAACAGAAGTTAACAGCAAGTGTCCCTGTCAGTTGTCCTCTCTATCTTCCAGTTGCCCCAGCTTGCAGGAAGGAGGAAACAATGAGTACTTTGCAAGTGGAGCAAGAATTACTATGGACACCTCATCTGAGCCCATTTTGCAAGTTTACCTCAGCTGGAAGAAGAAGCCTTGCTGTAGGGCTACTCTCTCTTCTCGCTAGCTTTTTCAGGTTTTTTTAATTTTAAACAAAAAAACAGACAGACAGCACCAAGAGGAAAGAAATCCCAGTCGCCTGAAACAAGATAGGGTCTTTTACGCATCCTGTTTTGCTTGGCAGAGGCTGGTTTAAATATTTAAGCAACTTACACAACCATAAACCACTATAATCTCAGGTTTAGAGTATACATTTAGAGCTACAGTTTTCTGGAGCCCATTTGAGAACAAAGAAGGTTTACCTTTCTTCAGTCTATATCATTACCACTGACAGCATCAGTCCTCTTCTGCTTTACAAGTGTAAATCTGCAGCTTTGTTGAAATTAATGGCTCTCCTCAGCACATTGTTAACCTGCAGGGAGAATCAGATTCTGGATATCTACAGTAATAAAACTTGCAAGGCAATGGAGAGCTTAATTACCACTTCAGACTCCTTCTGCCTGCTAGAATGCAAATCGAATGATTCATGGGCACATGGTATGCCAGGTAAGGTCAGCTGTAAGACAGCAGACAACAACAGCAATCCCTGGTCAGCCTGGTAACCAGCAGCTTGGCCACATGCGAGTTCGTGTTATTTAAGGGAATTCAGATGTTACAGATCCGTTTTTTATTAGAGATACAGAGATAAATGACGGGCAGTAAGAAGTGTATGTTTTCTTAATTACACTGTGAATTTTCTTTCTGATGGTATCCTGCCAGTAAATGCCATACAAAGCTGATGACATGTGATCCAAGATGAGGCACAGATGAACTTTTATAGAACAGTGGTACATGTGTAGCACTACATATATAGAACACATGCATTTGATTTCGTAAATGCTGTACTGCCAGAGGCAATCACTATTTATTTTAACCTTACGGAGTCAGAGAAGTTCTACGTCGGAGGATTCTGGCATTCCCATTCCCAGCGAAACTATAATTAATGTGCTAGATGCTACATGCAGGTTGCAACCACTGTTGTAGAGGCGTTCATGCTACCACTGAGACGGCCTTTGCACTCAGCAAAGCTAACCACTACATTCTCCACCATCCATAAATCTACCTCTCTCCAGTGCAAGTCTAGACAGCAAATCTGGGCATAGAACTGGATTCATTCAGTTGATCCTCCGCTTGCTCTTCCAGCAGATACTCTGCTTTAAGGACATGAGTTAGTCCACTTAAAATTTTTCAAATGTTGTCCCGAAAGAAAACAGGAATATAAATGGGAATATACCGAGAAATTCTGCTTCCTTCCGTTTTGCTTCTTCTCAACAATAAACAAGAGGCATCAAAGGACCCCTCCTGACCAACATCAAAAGCCCAACTTTTTACTAAAGAGAACCCAAAATTAAAACAGTTTCTATTTGTGGTCAGTGGGAAAAACTCTTTTTAAAGCATTTAATAAGTTTTCTCTACTTTTAAAAAACAAACATTTAACACTATAGCAAAGGTTTTAATTCAGTGCTGCAGTAATCTTTGTTCATCTTAAAAAGGGAAAAATAAAAGAATTATAATAACCACAGCAAAGAAAAAGAAAGAGAAAACCCTTCACAGCCCTGAGACTGTGGCCTCTGGTCTCTGCTTGTTTCTGGCTTCAGTCGCAGATAAGGCAGAGAATTATTTCTTGGCTCACAGCAATCGAGAAGAAAACATAAATAAGTATCAGGTATAGAGCAAGTTAAGAATGTTTTCTATGGTAACCTGCATGCCAGCAAGGAGCAAGTCAGTAAAAAAAAATCGAAGTGGAGGGGGAGGAGTGGGGAGTGGAAATAAAGGAAAGACTGGTCTTTAAAGACATAGCACCAAAGCACTCTGTGAATTAGATGCCAACACTGCAAGTTTCAGTGAGTGCAGTAACTGTCCATTCTCCAGATAGTAAACCACCTGGTAACTGGTGCTTACAGGGCTATTTTTAGCAGAAAAAAGATGATAGGAACCAAGCAGGAGGATTTTAGCCTTGGAAGATTCTTTGCTCACCGTAGTAGAGATCTGTTTGCTACTACATCAGAGTCAAAAGAGATGAAAAATTGCGTGGAGAGGGCTTGAGGAGGTACCCCCTATTTCCAGGCAGCTATTAGCGTGACTATGCGTTATTCGTGGCATTCCTGCCCAGGTGCCTAGACTCCCTAAGGACCCATGCCATGCCACCTCATGCCAGCTCACCATGCCACCGTTGAGCTTTCACTTGCCGCCAGTGCATGGTACTGTCCACAGGGCAGCAGAGCCACCGAAGAGGTAGGTGCAAGCAGGGGCCCAAATCCCGCTGCAAGGAGCTCCTGGAGGGACCACCTCAGTTCTCACTCTGGCCCTCAAGAGGTCTGTCCCTGAACACTAAAGGGTTAATTCACAAACAGCCTGCTAGCACTCTGCATTACTAAAATCCTTGAAACACAACCTGAGAAGCATGGGAGCTTCCTGTCTTTCAACCAGTCCTGCCTGGGAGGAGCACTGCAAACTAGTAGGACTGCTGGTGTGAAGAATAGCGTCTTCAGGAGAAAAATTGAACTTCCCAGAATTTCCCAGCCACGTTTTTAAGAAACACGTTGTGAGCTTTTGAGGCAGCTCATCTGAAATTAGAAATGACTGTGTCTTCCTGGCTTCACCAGGTTTCTGGATGTGAAGTCAACCCACACGGTTCTACCTCTTGGACCCTTACGCAGGCAGCAGCTGTAAGGCAAGGGTGCTGCCTGCGGCATAGCAGTGCTTCCACAGCCAGAGCTGCTCTTGCTGGTGTTGAACCAGAAGCTGTTCTCTGCTGCTGAGCTCTGAACTCCCTGCAAATACTTCACGGTGAACTGTGTTTCCTTTCAGACCTGCAAGTATTTCCAGAAAATGTACCTGATGAGGGAGGAGAGGGTAGTAGCCAGTTTTTCTGCGACATGAACCATGAAGAAACTATATTTACAATGTATTGCAGCTCCTCTGCCAAACTGTTGTTATACAGAGTAATGCCGCACTTGAAAACAAGGTAGCTTGTAGGCACGGAGTCCTGTGTATTTATGTGTATGCGCACCTAGTTGTGCAGATAAAGCCAGAGGTTTTCTTGTTTGCTAGCAGCTATCTGCTACTGCAACCTCAGCTCTTGAGCAACAACTGCTACACTAACGTCTCCCTGTGATGCTGAAATCTGTTTTCGAACATGAAGCATTCTAAGTGTTTTCTTTAAGTGACAGTTGCATGCGGGAAAAAAAACCAGAAGATAGGTAAACTGAGGTCTAAAAGCACAAACCGATGCACCTACAATCCACCATCAAGCGTGCGGCAAAACTAGAAACAGAAAAAATAGTTCTGGAGAGCAAGTGTAACATTTTGCTGGTTTAGAGGGGCAGTCTCCTTTGCAGGCAGGCCTCTCACGGTTACCCTCCAGCTACTGCTTGGTTTTAACTCCTCCTTCAGGTAGGTCACGAGGAGGAGCGAGTTGGGTTGTGCCAAGACCTGAAATGGGAGACTGGTGTAAATGGCAGATAGCCAGCAGTGAGGAGACATCTGGGGTAAGACAAGGCGCTGAGGTGTGTTGTACATAGTGATGAAACTATTCTACCTTTGTTTTCTGTGTAACGTTATATTTTTAAGAACCGTGCCTGCCTGAGGAGACAGTAGTCGTTTTGTTCTCTGAATTGCTGTAGCCTCAGGGCGTCAAAGTCTTTTAGTGCAGGGGGTTGAATTCCATGTTAAATTATGGTTCGTGGGTCACAGTATAAATACACGAATTGCATACTTTCCAGCACAACAGTATCCCAGTGATGTCAGTGGAAGTTCACAGAGAGATCGGCATCATTCAGCTGAACAATTTGCTCCCTTTTAAGATCACAGCTGTCGAGCTCCGTATTTCCCTCTTTCCGCCGACTCCTAATTCCAGTTTCTTGAGAGATGCACTTCTGCCTCTTCCCTGCTGCTCGCTGAAAACAACCAGCAGTGATGCAGAAACGTGTTCAGGGAGATTCGTCTGCCCCGGAGTGTTTCAGGCTGCCGGTGGATGCGGGTATGTATCTTCTATCAGCTATGCGGAGCCATGCTTGGAAACTTTTTTTTGTAATCAGCAAGTCAAAAAAATGGAAGCAGGATTTTATGTCCTGTGTCCCTGGGTATGGCCTACAGACTATGTTTTCATCTCCTTAGTGCAGCGTGAACAGAAACAAACTCACTGCTCTTAGTATCTGGAGGTTTTAATTCCTCTAGCCCTAGATGTATTTGAACCAAGGACACGTACATGGAAGAAAAATACCTCCACAAACAGGAAAGTCTGTCTCCTTGTAGATTTGTTCCCTGTGATGGTCTCACTTTGCTATATAAGAAGGTTTGGTCTTTGCCGGCTCCTTTCCGACAAACTTTCCAAGCCTCTCCCATGTGGACCCTCTGGTGTCTAATCAGGCGATGGATCATAACCAGCCTCAGCCTTTATCTCTCTGACTGTATATTTCCATAAAATTGTAACATAATTATTTTGAGTCCTTTCCCCCACTTCGTTTGAAGTCATCCAACGTATGTAACAGAAGACAGTTGGTTTATTCGGAAGGCAAACAGGAATGAGAGCAGGAAGGAAGGAAACAAAAAGAAGGATGTAAAACTCTGTGACACGACTAGTTACTGTTCATGCTGCTCATAAGACATTCTAAATGCTAACATCAAGGCTGGGCTGCTGCTCCCCAGCACAGAGCATGAGCTGCCTTGCACATAGAAGAATGGCTGACTTTCCACATGGGGATGTGTGCTGGCATAAATTTCCGTGTATTCATGTCCTTAATTCTCAGCTTCAGCCCTCTTGTCTTGTCTGCTCATCCCATCCCCTCCTCCCTTTCCTCATGTGGGATGTGGCTGTTGTGAGAAGATGTTGAGATTGGAACATCCATTTTCTCTTCTCCCTCACAAATGAGCAGGAGATTGCTTTTAAAGGTATTAAATGGACACAGGTGGGACTGTAAACTTAAGTGCCTCCACATGGAACATCTGCTGCATGTTCTCCAGTTCCTGTTATCTTTATAGCAGAACTTGATCTTTTAACCCCTTCACAACTGCCTGCCTCAGTATTTTTGCGAAGAAGATGTGCAATGGTTTTTCTTTGATGTTTGGAGAAGTCACAACGGATCTCTGTGATGTGACCGGCATATGGCGTAGTGCTTTGAGCTGTGGTGTGCTTAGCAATGTGCACAGGTGGGGGGGGGGGGTGGAGGAAGACAAGTGTTGTCCAGGTGTTCCCAGTCTTGCTGCAGATAAGAGGATTCCAGACGTACCACAATACATCGAATATCCCCATTCTCCCTCCTCCTCCTCCCCTCCCTCCTCCTGCCCTCCCCCGGCCCCAGGAAATGTCTGTCTTGGGGGAAGAGCATACTTGTGGGGATGTTCCAAGCTAGCTAATATAATCTTAGCCATTTGGGGTTTAAAAGAAACTATTCCTAAATGTTTGCTCTGAACCCAAAGCAAGTGATTTTTCCTTCACCGCCCAAATCCAGCCCTTCTCTTCTTCCTCTTCCTTCTTCCAAGCCTTCTTGCTTTCAAGTTTAGGTATAAAACAGAAACCTGGCCCATGTTAGTGTATATTTAACCTCTTCACTACTGTCTCTTACCACTCCACAGCAACAGAACTGTGTGGCATTTTCCTTTGAAGTCCTAACGAAGTCACAGCGGATCCTTGTTCTGGGGGTGCAAGCTGGCTGCCAGGTAAAGCATTCACATGTCTTTTCCATGTGCTTGGCCTGAAAAGAAGAGGAAAAACTGGCTGAAGGCACACAAAACGGGTAGTTCCAAACTGATTTTAACGTAGAATGAGATTGAAAGCTGTAGACCCAGAATGAGGTTTAACACCAGTTGCCGAGTGTACCTACATGCTAAAACTGTTGATGCCATACGCATGTGCTCATTTGCAGCTGGAATGGCGAAGAGAGACACCATGACATAGAATAAGGAAGAGGTGTATCGGTGGAAACCACAGTTTCTTTTAAAGCTGGTAGTTGTATTGTGTGGGAGGCGACCCAACAAGACAACCTTGTGGAGACAAGGTCCAGCATCGAGCCATGGGAGCAACAATAAGTAGACCTAATTCTCAGCTATCTGCATATACGCTAAGTGCATGCAAAATATTACTATCCTTATTAGCAGTCTTACACCCAGTTGTGCAGTTGTTCATACTGAAGCAACTGGACAAGGAAGTGAACAATCAGGACCAAACAAATACTCCCAAGCAGAACGAGAAAGACCTCAATTGTCTTTGAAAGCCCATGTCAGCGCCCCCCATTCTGCTCTTCCTTTGCCAGGAATCAGGATCGTGTGTTGCTCTGTTTTGGTACATCTGATATTGTGGTAAGCACCTGTCTTGTTCTTGTAGTTTTTAGGAATGGATTTACTTTCTAGGATAGGGATTGGAAAAGTAGTAAGTGCATGCAGATCCTGATAGGGATTGGAAAAGTAGTAAGTGCATGCAGATCCTGAAAAATGACTCTTGGCCAGTATGTTCCTTCTGTATGTGACTTGAACAAGAGTAGGTGAAACTCTTCCATAAAGTGGTAGTGGTTTTGGCATTTTAGCCATGCAAATTCTAACTGATCTGCCAGTTTCCATCACAATCTGATGATGACCTTTTCCAATAGGGTGGTTTCAACAAAAGTTATGGAATAAAAATCCATATGTTTGTATTTTTAAGCCATTATTGCTACTTCTATAAAAGTTGTTGGGACAGGACCAGGGTCTGATATCAAAACAATCCACTCCATCCTATCTTCTCATAGCTCCTGAACTGCTATTAGATTTTTTTAAGCACACCCTAAGCATCTTGACATACTTTGCATTGGTGCCCGGGATGTGCAGGAGCCTCCTGTAATCTTTTCCTACATGCTGTCTTTGCTTTGGATTCATTCCACTTCTGTTCCAGGCTTCTTCCTCTTGTGCTGTTTCCCTTCTTTCCTTTGTCTTTCAGCTTTAGTAAAACACCATCTAACAAAATCCCATCCCAGTAGTTTAAGAAAGCGCCGCTTCATCTTAGAGAAGAATGAACAAGCAAACAACCAAATATCCTTAAACCGAGAAGACTTATGCAAACCATCACGCCACTCAGTATGTATTCCATTGCTTCTCTCCAGCCCATTGTCCAACTTGTTTACTTAGATCACAACTCTCTTTCGGATAATAAATCTCTTGCTATGCCTGTACTTACCAGCAAGGGCATGTCATGGCACTCTTCAGGTCCCTGCAACACCCACACCTGATGCTTCTTAGAGCAGTCCTGGTGTTCACCTGGAGCACGTGCCAGGGCTGAGGTCCACTGGGGAGCGAGGACACGGCCAGTGCCTGCTCCCAGGGTGGGCACTTGGAAGCAGTCCTGGGCTCTGCAGCCTAGATGTCTCCTCTGCTACTCTCTGTGCCCAGAACAATGGCATTTTTCTTAGTTGTTCCCGCTTGGCCCCTTGGCAATCTTATCATTTAAAGAAATAATTCTCTAAGAGCGTATGCCTGGCTGTCATTTGCAGGATAAGCACTGTTCATGAACACTTTAGATTTTTAACAGCTACGTCTGGGCTTTTGGTTTGGTACCAGAAAAAAAAATCATTACTTAAACAACAGTTATGTTTGAAAACAACGGCCATTTCTGGGGTAATAAATGGGATAGTGTTTCCAGAAGTGTATTTAAAATGTGAAGAAATGACCGTGGCTGTCATGAGAGACAGCATTCCCAGAAAGAGTTAATGCAGAATAATTTTGGGCAGTATCTTGTAATGAAACAAGTCTTAGTGGGAAGTAAAGAAGTACCTCCCTTACTATAAACCCTGCGAGAGATGGTGAAGCCTCCTGTTCTTTGTGGTAAATGCCTTAGGTCAAAAAAGGCTTAGTATGTACAGGGAGGCATAATTTCTGTTATCCTCCTCTCCTGAATCCTGGCCCTTTTAGCTGTAACAAAAATCCTAAGCCAACCCATACTTTTTGGATTACTTTAAACCCCATCGCAGCGCTTTTCTTAAAGCACTTTATTTTGAATAGGAATAGCTCCATGAAAGGACTCTGATATGGGCTGAAACTAAATCAGTTTCAAGGAAATGCAGCTGGAAGCACACTAATCTGAAAGCTTCCCAAGCAAAGCAGCACAGGCGTCTATTCTGCGGGGTGTCTCCACCCCGAGCTAAAGTGCACCAGGGCTTTCGGAGATCCCTTAACCCTCGCACTGCGGCATTGCTTCACCAGCAATATTTGGGGCGGGGGGCGGCGGGGGGGAAGAAAGCATGTTTTCTTTCAACACCATCTCTGTATAGCATGCAGTTTTCCTCTGGTCAGCGGGGTAGAGGATGGAGGGGTTTGTTTCGGCTTTCCCAGAACTGATGCATTGAATTGTAATACCGGTTCGATCCCTGGGTTGCAAGTTAGGGCTCTTTCTGTCATAGGCTGTTCCTTTGAATCCCAGTCAAGATGACACATTAAGTTTTGTAACACCTCTCATTCCCACCTGCTCCGCACATGGGGCGCTTGTTCGTGCGAGTATGCAGCCGAAGCTCACGTGTGTCAGGTCAAGCTGTGAAGAAGTATTTCAGCTGTTTACTGAAGGATTAGAAAAACTGTAACTGACACAGTGTAAGTTTTAATTGGGAGCAAAGCCAACTAATGCTGCGGGGACGGGGAGAGGGGGAAATGCCAGTAAGTCTATAGAGTAGTTCATCCTTCTCTTTACATAGAAACTCTTTTTTTAAAATGAAGGAGGCAAGGAAGGTGAACTATGTAGATGAATCTGGGCCTAACCAGGCTGTGGAATGGCAGAGATTTGTTTTGCTTTTCCCATATTTTTATCACATCTGATTTGTATATACAAATTTTTCACTCTCCCTTTTTACCACCTTCAAACTAGTTACAACCTACACAGCTATTAACTCTACTGCTCTCCATGGACTGTTTCAGGATCCAGGCTGTTGACATGTCTGTGCAGAAGATAGTTCAGAGTTTCTCTTTTGTCTCTTGAATGTAAGGCTTTAAAATTGCAGGAGGTTTTAGGTGCCACAGGTAAGGCCCTTCCCTCATCCCGCGTCCATTCCAGGCATCTGAATTTTTTGTCCCTGGAGCCAGGATCACTTAATGGGACAGATAAGCCTCCACTGCTTCAGTTCGTAGCCCGGTATACTAACATTAACTGGTGCCCCTGAAGAGTTACTGGGTCCCCCATTGAGCAGTACCTGCCAAGAGCAGCAGCCTTGGGCACGGGGGTGGGACAGGCAGACAGGGATGCTCAGTGATTCAGCTGCCCCAGCAAAATCCACCTGCAGCAACCAGAGTGAGCCTTCAGGCACCACCGTGGTCCGGGCAGCTAAGGCAGTGCTGGCAAAGTACCTTTTAACTGCAGCCCCTTGAGAGCGCACCGCTTTTGCCCCTGGAAGTCACAGTTTACACTAATAATGGGCTCACTAAAGTCAATCACTGGTATGATTCAAAGCTATTTTATAAGGCACTACAGTCTGTTTTGCCCTAGATACAGCAAAAGTAGAGAAAACAGTAGCTGACCAGGTGATTTCATGCTGTGTCGGGTGATGCACTTAGATTTACTTCCAGAAGTGTTTGTATATTGTTTGACTTTCAGCTGGCAGAGATAAGCCTATGTTCAGGACTTAACATCTAGGTGCTAATGCACTATTCCACACAGTGTTTTAATTAATAGGTATGCCAAAGATGGCAGCGATGGACACAAAGTTGACTTCAAAAACTGCGGCAGCTACACAATCTGTTTTGAATCTGCTTTTATGCTTACATATTTTCACTATTATGTCTACATAGATACCTATCCATATTTATAAATACACAAAGAGATTCACTGGTGTGAATAACAGCATACTACAGTCTCAAATACAAGCATGTCTGTTTTTCTATATTATTTTCTGGATTATAATGCTTTTTAAGTTTTCATTGCATTCTGAAATAATACTATCAGTCTCTTATCTTTTGCAAACGTTTTTCACAAGTTTACATAGAAGCATGTGGAGTTTAAAAACAGATGAGTGCATAATTAGTGTATTATGAATGATGTAGTAAATAAGAGCCATGTTAGGCCTGAAAAACAAAAAGAGGAAAAATAAATTTCATTATTGATACCCATGAGGACCTCTTGCTGTTTAGTCAGAGGCAGAAAGTTAATTTATTTGATGTGTGAGTGGTTTTCCTGCGCTCTTACGGTGAGATCACGTACTCAGAAACCGGAGTCCAGCCTAGGAAGCACACTACAGGTACGCTGCCATCAGAAGAGTAATCCTGCCCTCCTTCCCCAAATAGCCTTGTGCTCCCATTGACGGTCGTGCAGAGGGGGTCATGTCCCTTGCGAAGGAGCTGCTGAGGAGGGGTGGGAGCTTGTGGAGAGAGGGGAGCGTGGCTCAGCCCTGCCGGCAGCACCCCACAGTTCGACCGGTGCTAACCCAGTGGTGAAACTGCCCAGCCGAGCTCTCCCAGCTTGGCCGTGGGCACGTTGCCACTCCCGCTTCCCTTCCACCTCTTTTTGCTTCGGTTCCCCTGTGTCTTAATTACTCGCGTTTTTTACGTCACTTTTGGAAGGAAAGTCTGTTCCTGTTTACCAAAGTCGCTATATCCGCCCTCTGCATTGCTTAGGTGCCGCGAAAAGGAGAAGGAGCATCCAAGAGTCTCCCGCGAAGAAGCCGGCCTTTGAAGCGTGTTTTGCTCAGCCTGCCTCGGCCCAGATGCTCCCTCAAGAGCGAGCGCTGCGGCTTTAAGGCTATCGTCCCAGATCCACATCACACCCATATATTTGTCCTCTCTGTCTCTTTGCACTGCCCGTGCCAAGCGGTGACATCTACTACAGTCTCTGGGACACGCTGGTCTCTGCGGCGGAGGAAAAAGGGGGCGAGGGGAGGGGGGGCTGCCGGGGGAGAGCACAAACCCCGCTGTGTTCCAGGAGGATGAGTCACTTCCTCGCACCAGCTCTGCGATGCTTTATTTATTGCCGCTCCGCTGATATGAAGGCCGGCTCCCTCGTCCCTCGCCGGCGTCCCCGGGCTCGGCCTCCCTGCCGGCTGCCCCATTAATCACGCGGGGCCGTTGGGGAGTGCACACAGAGCGGGAGTCCTGCCCGCCAGCGGCCTTTAGCTGTCTCCAGTTCAATGAAATTACCTTGTGTGAAGACTTGTTTTATGAGAGATTGGTTTATTTGTAACTAAACTACTTCCTCCGTTATTTGATAAGCTCAAATATTTGCTACTGATAGTCGGAGAGTGTCACATTTATTATCCCGTTTCAGGCATTGCTTAACTCCTTTGTATTAGGCTGCTTTAACCCCTTTGAGGACAGCAGAAAAAAGGCTGAAAAAGTCTTATTCCTCTAACTCAGGCTTTGAAGAGAATTGGGGTTTACCCTGTAAGGGATGTGGCTTGATTAAACTAAATTACTTTACCGTAATTCTTTATACGTTTAATGCAACCTTCAGCAGGGCTGACTCACACTGTTTGTTAGAAATCCAAAATAAAAGGAAAAGTGAGCAATGTCTTTTTCTTCCTTCATATATTGTAACACTTCAAGGTTTAAACAAATGGCTGTATGCGAACACAAAGCACCATGGTCTCAAGGATGGGGCACATGTATCATTACAAAGTCCTATTTGCTGTCTTGTCCTTGGTGGCAATGTCACCTGTGACCCGTTCGAGCCTCAGTTTGTGTTTTATTAACCCTGGCTGAAAAACAGACTTGCCTAGCTTTTTAAAGACATCTGATGTGTTTGGAAAAATAAAAACCCCTACAGCTTTAAGGCATAAGTAATACTTTTATAATAACCTACTTCCATACACTCTCAAATTTTCCCCACACTTTTTTTTTTTAATGGAGGTCAAGGGGTTACTATTAACTGTTTGCTTCTGAGGACTCCAGCAGTAAATCACAGTCCAAATACAAAAGGTACTTGTATATATTAGGAAGAACGCAAGTGCTTAACTGTATCAGAGCAATCTTTAGGAGTGTCGTCTACATACTCTGGCTCCACAGTACCTCTTACAAAACTTTCTTGGGCTCTTGATGTTCCAGCAGCGTAGATGCTGCCTTGCTGAACCTGGGCGGTTCAGCTCCTACCTGCCAGCACCAGAGATTTCTACATCACCATGCCCCAGAAGGTGTGCTCAAATGAGGACAGGGCAGGGAAACGAAGAAACAACCACTCTTTCTCTAATAAAGAGGAACAGGAGCTTGGGGTCTGGGGCTGTGAGACGGAGAGGGACTCCAGTCCCGTTTGGTGCTTTCATAGCATCCCAGGGCCAAGACCTTGAGATACCTGAGGCCAGAGGGAAAATCTACACGAGAAAGCCAGTGCCTGCCGCAGCTGGGGAGTGTGGTCATATTTCTCTAATGAAGATTAGAGAATGGTCATTACTCATTATTAGAAAATGGTCATTATTCTCTAATGGGGATGGTGTCCTTCCAGGACTGCTCACGCATTTTGCACAGAGAGTCTTCAAGGCACTGGGTGTTGGAGCCAGCAGGCTTCGGTTTGGGGAAAGGGCTTTGGGCTGGGGAGACAGCATCGTGCCCAGAGCCCGCGGCGTGTCGGAGCGCAGGAACAGCTTGCTGTATGTGTGCTTGTCAGGGGCTGCAGTGAGCCAGTCCTGCTGCTCACAACACAGTACACTAAATCCTATCTGAAACTAATGGGACTGCTCTTGTTAAAAAAAAGAAAGGGGGGAAAGGGCTGATCTACTAAGAACAGGGTGAGACTGGTTGGAAATCTCCCTCATGTGGAAGAAACAGGAGTTTTGTAAAAGATATAGCTAAAGCAGACTTGGATAAAAACAGAGCAGTTTCCCGTCACAGGTATTACCTGAATATGACTATCTTCTACCTGAATTTCATTTTCTGAAATAATTCTGGAATACAGACATGAGTGAATTTATAAAAATGTTTTTAGACATGAATATTCAAGTGGAGCTTTTGATCTTGCTGAAACATTGTAGTCCCTCAAAGTTCAGGGAAATTAGTTTTGTTTCTCTCTGAATTAAAAATGATTGAGGGGAAATACACGTTCACTGCGTTAGGTAGGAAGGAAGTAATGGTTCATTCTTTCTCTGACAGGCGTACGGATATATGCAATCACTTGCGTGCTTACAATCGCTTATAGCAAGCTCACTGCACATGGCTAGGTGTCTGGTGTGAAGGGAAATATTAAGCCTATCTGAAACAATAAGGATACTAATGCTGACTTAGGAGTGTGGCCTTCCAGAGCCTCCCCAGGGGAGACCAGGCCTTTTGCAGGTGGCTAAGTTGATTTCTAACCAAGAGCCTGCTGGTGAGAGTCCAAATTGGCTGTTTCAGCTGAGGTCTGCCCTGGGAGACAGGGAGTGAGAACGGAGCCTGGGGAGACCGAAGGTTCATTAAGTGTGTGTTTGTCTTGGGCTTTGACATGAAGATGCTGCTATGCCAGATGCAGCTGAACTCTTAAGGCTGTGGACGTTTTCAGAGTTATAGGGGGAGCAAAGCCTCAGCTGTGATTTCTGTACCCCAACAGGAGCTGACAAAGACACCATTCTCCTTTGACATACGAGTTTAAAAAAATGCATTGTAAAATCATGGTAATTTGGATATTTACAAGAATATATTCTTTAGCTAATTGCAATTTTAAAGGCAGATGTGTATTCTAGATTTTACCATGTGTTCACTACAACACAGATAAGCCCAGACAATTGATGACTTTGTTTTTGATGTAAGTTTCAAGGCACAAACATGTAATACTTAATGTAGCGTGAAGACACTAGCATCCTATCAGCAATTACAAACGACAATAATTTCCAAAACTTACATGCAAATTGAAGTGCACAGCCTTTTGTATTTTGCTATTGATCAGGGAAATGTTGCTGCTCTCTTAAAACATGTAGATTCCTCAGGGAGCACCTGCTTTCTGTACTGTTTTTAATTCAGTCAGAACAGCAACTTGGGAGTGAGTCTATGAACTGGGTTTCTTGAAAGAATTAGGTCCTCTCAAAGAAATTAATCTTTGATTGCAGCAAAAAACTCCACTAAGTACATTTTTTCACAGGTGTGAACTACACCTATTGTTGCAAGGATTAAAATAATTCTCCGCATGCTTCTCCCAGACACCTTCTATATTTGGAATTTATTGAATGGGAACTGACCTATACCTTCAAAATATGAAAATATACTTTGTTGGGCAGAAAAAAATACATGTCCAGCCTGAGTCCATATGTCTAAATTCACTCTCCTCCAAAAAACAGGGTGGATAGGTCCTAGTTACCTATTGGGTACAGCCCTAAGTATGTGCTATTTGTGCTTGTCCCTATGTCTTTGAATTTTTCCTCCCGGTCCATGATGACTACTGAAAAGTTATTAATTACCTTGCTCCTATGATAATTAGAAATCTTCTGTTTTCTCTTCTTGCCCAGAAATACTGTATGCTAATTTTTGCTTGTGTCATCATTATCTGTCAGTGTAAAAAAAGCACTTTTCCATCTATGGTGTTTATCTGCGTGCCTGTTTCTAAATAATGTCTGGATCTGCACAGGCTTAGCCTTTGTTTTGGTAATCTGAACAGAGCAAGTTCTTCTAGCTGCATCTGATTCTCAGGAGAAAAGTATTCGACGGAGCCTCTCTGTTCAGCAGACCTTGCAGGTATAAATACCTGCTTTCACTTTTTTCTCTTTCCTGACTCCCTTGGAACTATTATTTAACAATAAAAATATGTGATAGGAAGTGGTGCAGAGCCTCCTCTGCAAATAGTGGAGACTAACAGCCTACAGCCAAGAAGACACAGCCTAACTTACTAGCCACTCATGTTCAGCATCTGTGCAGAAGCAAGTGCTTCGATTTCCTGCAGGAGACAACCGGTTGAACTCCAATATTTTGCTACCCTAGACTCAGGTGCCTCGAGCTCCTGTTGTTGCACAACTGCAGCTTTGAGTTATGAACTGAACTGATATTTTATGCTGTTGGTCCTAGCACTCAGGTCTTTATCACAGGTTTTCTCTCTTCCATGAAAGACAATGTCTGGCAGAACTTTATTCCTCAGAGTTGTATTATATGCTCTGCTTCCTCTCACCCTGACACAGTAACTGCTGGAGGGTTGCTCATTGTCGCTTAGCTCTGCCTAGATCTAAAACTCTTTCTGTTTTTAGGATGGAGTAGCATACTTGAGCCTGCTTGCACCAGCACTGTGTCCTGTCTTTCATGTTTGCAAAATTCAGTTCTGCTGTGCTTTCATATTATCAAAAGAGCTGTGTTTGTCACTAAACCACACAGGAGATTAATATAGTTAGCAACTGTTAGTCTAGCTACCACCTGAGGTTATCTAGGAAAAGAAGAGAGTTCAGAGTCCACACAGTGGTCATGTGTTCTGTTGACATTTATTTCGGCTAAAAATGTCTTAAATCGTGTTGGGATAAATTTTCAGCAATCTGACACTGCAAGTGTCCTGCCAAAAATAGGAGTCACAATCTACAAGTCCTAGGTGGCACCGAGTGCACTGGCAGCCCGAGATAAATATCATAACCCAAATGGAAAGAAAAACTACGATGAGCTCATGATCTCTGCCAGGAATCATGGAAGAAAAGACAATAAAGCAAGCTGGGGGAAAGAAGGTGTGATTTCACTTAGGAGCTGAAATAAGTAATATCTAAGTAGATGAACGTTAAATATAGCTTCATGAACAAAACATCTTTAAAGACTACTTGGATGCACTTGTTTAAGAGAAAGCAGTGAAATGGAGGCAATAGTAAGATCTAGATTTTGTGCAAGGACGCAAGGGCAGAATACTCTAATGTCAATAGAAATCATATATATATTCAAGGACAACATTTTAGCCATGACTCATCCACGGTTCATTTCAATGAATTTTTTTTTTTTTTACCTTGTGTATGAAATGTGGCAAAATGTGAAGAACTTAAACCCTTATGTTGGGATATATTACATATATCACAAGATATTAGAACATGCTTTACCATCCAATGCCCATAGTGGAAATCCTTGTTCCTTTTAGCACTGCCTGGGGAAGACCTGTTTTTATGTCTTAATATAGGATTCATTGCAGGGAACATCTTTGTACAGTGTCAGTACAGTAATGAAACTGATTCTATCTTCATTATTTTAAAACTATGTATGGATATGCAATTTCTCGACCAGTACCTTGATGCTGCAAATCGCACATGAATTAATCTGCCAGTAATTTAAGGAAAAAAAAAAACCACCAGTTCTGTTAGGGCTGACTACTTCTTCCATTGGAGTCAATGGGAATATTGCCATTGACTTAAGTGGGAGTAGGATCAGGCCCTTAATGCTGTGTATTTACTTTATTTAGGCCAAAAGACACACAGACACAGAGAAGAGACTGTTCAATGGTTGCAGTTTTATTCAGTAAGCTCAGTTCTTACTGGCAGTATGGCACCTCTAATGGAGCAAAATATTACAGCGTTAGGGATTGCTTTTGGCAGTATTCATATTATAGCATGAGTCAAAACAGTTACGGTTATGTTTTCAGAGATGTAATGAAATTTTAGCTGCTAGACTGAGAAGCCAGTTGGAAATGTTAGATTGAAAGCCTGCATGAGTCTTGTTGGGAAGCGGCCGATTCTTAATTTTTTATTTTTTTTTATTCTTTATGAATTAAACCTGTCTGGGTGACAGACAGGAAGGCGCACCTTGCGATCTGGACGCATTGCCAGGGCTCTGCGCGGGACATCCTGTGTGACCTTGAGCCAATCATTTAATCCCTCTGTAGTGCTGTGCTCTGTTTGTAAAACACGGACAACAGTTCTTCCTTTCTTCTGTCCCCAGCCCTGCCTGCTTAGCCTGTAAGCCCCTCAGGGAACAGACTGTCGCTACAGGCACCCTTCCTCCCAGATCAGGGCCTTGGCTTTGGCTATGGCCAGAATGTTTAAAATAGCAAAATAATATTTACTGCTCCTTTCAAGGAAACACTTCTCTTTACGCGCCTACATTGAGCTTTAATACAGTTTAATTTAAACTGATAATTTTTTCCTTTGGGTGAGTCTGTTTGTTTGACTGACTCACCTATCTACCACGAGAGTCTGCAGGGCTACAAGCCTCCGACTTGCCTTTCACAGCTCGTGCTTTCTGCTCAAGCCTCTCCTCTGCCTGGGTAGGGTTGCTGTCAACTTTGATTACCCACAGGTAACAATTGCTTTGCATATATAAATAAACTGAGTATGTGCAACAGCTGTAACATATCTAGAACATTTGAGACCTGCTGTACACGTGTGAACTGAATTATACATGTCCGGGGAGACCAGTTTATGCTGGACGTTGAAGGGATGGTATGAAAATATCAACAACAAGGGATCTCACACTGCACCGGACCTGGTAGTCAGGCACCCTTTAATTTGTGGAGAAGTGTGAATCCAGTGTGTCCAGGATGCATTGAATTTCCTGTGTCTGCATAACTCAGCTGTGCTTGAGCAGTAAGCCAGAAGCTGGTAACTGGCAAGTTTATAAAAGTGTTTGACAGCTCTAAATCTGATCGCTGATGTACCTTCACACTTCACTTCATATATGTATATGAAACACCTTAGTAAAATCAGTGAGCCATATTCATGCATAAAGTTTCATTGGTAGATTGGGGTCAATAGGAGCTTGTGGGTGTGTTAGGTTTGCTCTGAAAATGCTTCTTGGATAAACTGTCTAAGGTTTTTTAGGAAGGATGAGATGCCTTTTTGTCTGGATCCTGACCTAGGATCCTGATAAGATGGGTGGTGAGCTACTTTGCCATGCCAGGAATGGTGCTGTTCTGGGTATATGCTAAGGCATAGCTCTGCATGCCAAAAGAAGGGGTATGCAGACTTAAAGTGCTCTTGTTGAATGGCAGTGTTTCCATGACTTAGGCAATTTGGTTTCACTTTAGCCTCTTGGGAAACAAATTTGTTTTTTTGCATATGACCCTAAATGATTTCCTCAAACATAGGTGTAGGGAAAAGAATTGGATCTAGTGTCACTGAAACAAAAACCCAGTTCCTACTAGAGCCTTTTGGGAATATTGAGGTCATACTTGGATATGCTTTGGTTCATAGAAGAATGTGACAGTCGTTTTTATTACCCCCTCTGTATCTCATGCTGTTACATCTGTTGGCAGAACTGGAAGGTCCCATTGTTTATGACCAGGTCACTCAACTTGTGAATATAGAAAATGAGAATCTTTTTTTTAGGTTTCCATCTGCCTGTGAACCAGGCACCACAGTCCTTAGGTCAGATGTCAGCTGGGGATAATGGAGAGAGCTCATACAGGTTCCAATTCAACCGAGGAGATTGGTACCAGAAAGAGAGGCAGCACAATATCCACAGGCTGCAACACAATGATTTCATTGATATCTTTGAGCACTGTTCCTTCCATGGATTACTGACTTGAACTGGTGCAAAAGCCAATTTGCTTAATGTATTTTATAGGAAGAACAGAACCAGCCTTTTTTGAAGAAGAAAAAAAAATCTATTCTTCCTGTCTTTGGTGGTATTCTTATCTCTGCACACATGCCAAGTGGGGACAGGATGAACACCATTGACTTACATGTCACAGGTAACATTAAACAGAATGGAACCTGTGCTCAGAGATATTTCTATTTGCTGTAAATTATTTCAGAGGGCTGAGAACGGCTTTGATGATAGCGCAAAGACTGCGTATGTTCTGTGGTACTACTGTGTAGTGAGGCCATGGATACAGATATATGCAGCAGAGCACAGTAACATATATACCAGGTGCCTCATCAACATTTCCAGTGTCCCCAGAACCATACAAAAGATAGAAATAAAAGATTAATGATGGTGATGTCTTTTTTGGCTGAGAAAATCACAGTTCTTCAACCCCAATAACATACCACTAAATCTTCATATGTCTCTGTTTCATCATGGAGGCCCACTACCGTAAAATTCCAGAGCTTATAGGCTCAAAATGGATGTCTGGATGAGGTGGGTTTCACTTGAATAGGCCCTGAAAAGAAATTTGTCTATTCATTCATTTTGTAAGTAAGAGTATTTTATATTCTTGGTATGTTTAGGAAAAAGAAGCACTAAAGATCTCCTAGCATTAGGTTGTTCCTTAGGGCAAGAAGTTGTTGTCACTTAGTGTGTCATGTAACACAAGTTTAGAACTTTATTCTCCTCTTTCCGGAGTTACAGTTCATATTGCTTTTTCTAACAAAATAGGTTTAGTGACTTTTAGCCCCAGTCTTTGAGGCTGCCAGCTTTGTCAGAAAACAAGATTTGTACGTGAAATCGTGATAAGTACTGAACTCTCATAGATTCACTTGCAAAATCTATGCCAGAAATATTCTTCTCTCAGTAAGTGCTACAGGTCAAGCTACCATGCACACTGTAAAGAGAAATTAAGTTTCCCATGCTGAGACCTGCTGCGTGACTGACTATGTGATCACTAGTACAGAAATGCAGCGAAGCCATCTAATATTCCGTTTAGTCTGTAATCATTACCAATGCTTGGCAGGAGTCTTGCGAGCAGCCTTCATTTATTCTAGTCAGCCTCCTTAACAGTGCAGTCATTGTGCATCACCAAAATTTTACAAGTAATGTAGCTGCCACTCTTTTGGTGACTCTTCTAGAGTGGAAAGTATGTTGCTGTAAAGTACTTTACACCGAGCCTGTTTTCCCTGTCCTTATTTTATTCTTCGGTATTCAAAGATGTGTCTGTATTCCTAAATAATTCTTTTCACTCTAGTGTGTTTGCACCTTTCAGGCATTTGTATACTTATGTCTCCATGTTTAAGAGTCCTGGCCCTACAGGCAAGATTTTCTGGTTTTGCTAAGAAATTCAGTGAAGCAAAACCTGGCAGCTTTGCACAGATCCGTACACGTACAGTACTGTAGGTCTTCTGTAGTGTAACTGTAGGTTATACCTTGTACAATATCATAGCTTTCACAGTGACTTTCATTGCTTTTGGCATATTCATGTTCAATATTCTTCACAAACTATTTATCTAACATACCAAGGAATACTTTGTGTGGCAAACTACATTTTAGACTGTATTTCTTCCTATAAACATGTCAAATACTCTGCTTGTTTCTTTTCTAAATACTGGTCCTCTATAAAAACATAACATAAATTATGGTTATCAGTTTTCCTGGACTGTTTTTATTCTCTTTAGAGATAAAACTAAGAGGGGAAGAGGAAAAAAGCCACCTTTTATTCCAGTAAAACACTTCACCAAATTGAATTTAAGCACTCACTTGTAAAAACCCCTGTGCTTCTGGAAAGAAGCACCCAGAAAGCGCTGGAGAGCTCTAGAGCCCTATAGTCCACCCACCTCAGCACGCGTGGATTTCAGAGTACGTTTCCATTTTTCATGACACACTGGCTGTCTGTCATCTCTGTACAAGATGAAACTCTTAAATGTTCGCCAGTGTCATGGTTTTAGTGTGGGCATGTTTCAGCTGTGACAGGGTAATTACCTACCTAAGTCTTTATGGAGACTGATGGAAAAAAAGGCCTAGATTTAATTCTGACACTGTGTGCAAGAAATGCTTTACCCAGTCACCATGCGAAACTCTCTTTCCTTATTTTTAATTCAGAGGAGCCTCTTCCTCTCTATGAAAACAAACAAACAAACAAACAAACAAACAAACTACTCACAAAGGTGTATCGCATCATAGGACAAACCCTTCTCTGATACCAGCTCCCTCTTTCTCAGAGAAGCAGTATTCCTTGGAGTGCTTCCTCGAGTGCAGAGCGTGGCTCTGAGCTGTGCTGTTTCCCAGGAACCTGTGAATCTCCTCTTCGACTCTCTGAGACTGCAGTGAGACTCCCAAATGGGCAGATAATTCAGCAGATGTAGCACACCGGGTCTTGCAAGCTCATGTGTTGCACCAGATGAGTGCAGAGAGATTAGTTTCATCTCTATGCCTATTTGTGTACAAGTTACTTGGAGGTCACTGAACACCATCTCCACCATTTCCAGGTCTGGAACGAACACAAGTGAACCCAGAGCTGCACCTCTGTGATTTTGGTGGAGCCAGGTCCTACAGAACATCTCCTTTGTCCTTCTCAGGGATTTCCTTAGGAAGGGCAGGGAAGAAGGCTTATGTTCATATTTCACTGTCTTTCAGGAATGCTCAAAACTCCTGAGACACACAGAGAGTTTTACAGGAGGAATGCAGCATTTACAGTAAACCCCAGTGTGTGGTCGTTAAAATAAAAGCACACATCAGCCATCTTTCCATTCTACCAGTTCCCATTACTCTGCGATACTTAGCCCAAATTTGGTTTAGTACGGCATATGTGGAAGATTACTGTTGTTCAGTGAAGGGCTACAGATACCTGGACACAGATATGAATTTGATTTTAAATTGGGTATAAATGCTGAACTCCATACGGAGCTGTGAGAGGCAGGGTTCATTGCCCCTCTCCGGGCACCTAGTCCCATATTCATCTATATACATGTAGGCACCAAGCTTAAGAGTGCAGTTGCTTCCTCCTTAAGTAGGAGCCAAGTCATAAAGATGGTGAATTAAGTTTCATACTAATTGAATTGCACTCAGAGTAATTATTTCTCTCTACTAAGTATGTTGACCAGGACAAGTGCAATCCTAACTTAGGTACTTGAATTATGTGGTTAAAGTTGGGTAGGACGAATTTGTATCATAATAAGCAATAAAGATATTTCAGGATTTTTCAGAGTAAGGTACGCTGCCAATCAAAATGTCAGTCCATTAATGTTTTATTTAAAAACAGAAACTAAGATAAGGTTATCTATAACATGGGGATTTTTGATCACTTTTTTTTAAATATCCAAATCACATCAAGCTTACTGTTTCCTTAAAGCACATCATTTGTAGATGTTGTGATCAATGTGCCTCACGTGATCTCATTTTTTAAAGAAGTTTCATCAGTTAACCTTCTTCAACTATGAAAATCCTTCTTATTTCTCAATATAACAAAGAAATAACTGTCCTAACATGTGGCTCACCTCAGCTGTAACTCAGATGGTAACACAGATTACCATAGGTGTCTCTCTGAAGTCTATAAATTTGAATATCAAATGTCGCAGAAAAGAATTATCATAACTTCCTTTAGGAAAAAAAAAAAAAGGAGGAAAATAAACTCACTTGCCATGCGTCCCTTAAAAAAAAAGACTACAGTTAGAAAAAAAGGTTTGAAGATTCTGATCTTAAGGAATACTCTAAAGAAAAATCTGCAGATGTAATTAGCTCAGCAAATGTTGAAATGCTGTCTTTTAAGAGTGTACTCCATTTACTTTTAATACAAACACTCCAGCGTTAACACCTCTGGCATACTAAGCCAATTTGCACCCTTCGCAATCTAATGCTTCATCAGGTTTGTATTAAATGTAAATAAGTGTTGCATTTGACTCCTTAGAAATTGTCAGAATTAATTAAGGTAATCAGTCTAGTCCAGTATCCTGTCTTAAACTGTACTATTATTATCCTCAAATGAACGTGCAAGAGACTCCACCGCAGATAGTTGTGGAATAACTTGCCTGTAGTGACAAGATATTCTGAAATCTCCAACATAGCGGGGATGTCTTATGCTTTTCAATAGGACAGTTTTAATCCATTTAAATTAGATAGTATCAGAAGATTTTCTGCCCAGTCCTTTTATGAGTAATGCTGAGCTCGCGCTCTCCACCATATCTTGTGCCAATAATGTTCACAGCCTAATTAAGCATCATTTCCTTTTCTTAATTTTTGTTTTTCATCTAATGACCACTTGCCCTTGTGTTATTAAAAAGAATGAAAAGCAACGGTTGATATAATTTCACTTTAAAGTTTATTTCTATATCTTTATCATATCACTTCTGTTTATCATATCTGCATTCCCTTTCTGGAGTTCATTATTCCAGTCTTTTCATAGAGTCTGGGTTTGGTGTCCATGATCCTGCTAATACATTTCAGCTTTTCTGGATTGTGAAAGTTCATCTTCATTTTAAATAATTGGTTTTCACTCACGAATGTCTGAATTAGATGAAATTATTACTTCATTTTATTTAAGTTTTTGCAAGCTAGGATTAAAGAAAATTTTATGTACTACTTTGAATAACAGGGATTGGCTAGGCATCTGTAGAAAATCTATAGCATTCAGGGATTATTTTTTCTGTCAGTAGCATAAACTTAGTATCTGTCACATTTACAACTTTGACACTTGCTGTAGACTTCTTAGGTAACCATGTCAAATAAGAATTACACATGCAATGCTGTCTCAGACAGCCGGAGGTTGAAATTACTTCTGTGCTGTCTCCCCCAAAGTTCATGAGGCTTTTGAGGTACATCAGATGAGCTCTCATGTTTGAATGCCTAAGCATATATAAATCAAGTTTTAAAGTAAATCAAGTATTTATTTTTATTAAGTTTATAAATCAGTCTCTCCTTGTGATGATCACCCTTAATTACTCACTGATGTAGGCCAAGGCGCTGGTAAGGAACTCCAGAGCTTTGTCGGTGTGTGAAGCTGGCTCCTGCTGCGGGTGGTGGGCGCACACCCACACGCGCATGCTCGGATGCAGTTCTGAGGCACAGGAGTACTGCTGCGAGATGCAGAAACAACACTGCCGTGAAACACTGGAGTTCAACCACAGCACGCTGACTCTGTGTACTCACCTTTGGGGTACTCTTTATGCTTCATGATGAATATTTATGCCAGGAACTCAATTTTTTTTTTTTCCCTCCAGGCCCAAGAGAACTCGCTGTTATTGTGGTCTCAGGCTGTTTTCAACTTTTTGTCTAGTATAAAATTTCCATTTTCCACATCAATGTTTCTCTCATGTTCAAGTTAAATCATACTTCCCTTTTTGTAAATAACAAGAAGAAAATGATAATCAGGTGGAAAATGGGAGAGAAGCATTGCTCATCCTGTCATTTTCCATGCTGCGGAAGCACGCTTTGCTTGGCATGTTTAATAACTGTGCTCTTCATCCTGGCCTTCATGGGGGCCGCATGGTGCTGCAGCAGCTTAGTCAGAGAGAGGAGGACCCCAGAGGCCTCACAGCTTCACAGAGGACGTCCTCACCTAGTAGAAACCATGGTTATGGCCCTCCTGGAGGCATGTACGTCATGGGAGAGGGTAAGAGCAAGGAATCTGAATTCTTATTATGAATGGTCTGACTTGCAGTACATTGGCGTGTTGGCAGTGGGAAAGCCTGTACTACCACTTGCACGTGTCCAGCTACAACTTTAACCCTTAACATTTTGCTGCTGCTCTGGTTCAGCAGCTTAATGTACGAATGTGGGCTTTTTCTCCTTTAGTATGGTAAAATGTCAGCTGTGGGTCAGAGTTTTGGCAAATACACCCTACGTCTTACTTCTCAGGGTTTTTCTCAGGAAGAGATGCACCTGGGGCCGTAGCTCTGCAAGAGGGTGCAGCACCTCCTCCCTGGGAGCTTCATGTGTACAGGAGGGAAGTGTGGAAAGGCTTAAGAGAACTTCCATCCCCATGGTATGATGGGGTTGTCCGTACGCTGCAGGGGCACACTGTAATGAGGCTGGAAGGAGTTTCTGTTGCTTCACCCAGACTCCCTTTTATATCTATTTTCTTTGCCTCCACCCGCCTTTTTCTGGGGTTTGTTTTTCTTGTTTCTTATGGCTAAGTTTCCCACTCTGTATTGGATTTCAGCCAAAGCGTGTTTTTATAGGCTGGGCAGAACTTTTCCCACATTACAGGCTGGCACCTAGTGGGTGCATGTTAGTTGCCATCCTAGGAGCAGGCAGGAAGCCTGGCTAGAGAAGGGATGTTACTTTATTGGAAATTCTTTATTGCAGTCATACAGTTGATGTTTCTAAGAAGCTAATTGAGGTACTTATAATTAATGATGCTTCCCGTACCTCATAAACATTTTGCCTCTCTTTATGTATAATGACGGTGGTTTTAATTTTTTATTTTTTTTAGTTGCTTTCTGACAGTTCCTGGCTATCAACTTTTATTTCATTTGAGTATTTCAAAATTACAACTGTCCATTTCTTTCATCACCTTTTGGCTTTTGTTCCTGAAGCCAGTATTATACTGTTCCAGAAACCTCCTGTTACAGTTTATATCACCTTCTATAAAGATGCTCTTAAAATCTTAGCTTTCCGATGGCCTTTTGGAAGGCCTTTTCTAAGGCCTCTCTTATTTCTACCAAACCCAAGTCTGTCACCTTGGCTTGCTGGTTCCTCTTGACTTTTAATGAGCTTGAGCTTTTGTCCTATTGCTAAAAGTCCCAAGTGAAGTGCAAGTGGACTGCTTTGTATTCGGTCACCATCCTTTGACCCTTTTGGTTTAAGCAACCCTATGACAAGTTAAAATTTCCCAATAGCACAGCTGCTGAGGTCATTAGTACAGAAAAAACTGTCTACAGCGTCAAAATATTCTCCTTGTACAGGAACATCAGTAAAAACATTGTGTCTTACGCTGTTCCTCCGCTGTTGAGGGTTACACACTCAGGAGACATTTCAAAAAGTTTAAAAAATACTTAGATATCTTCAGTTGTTTATTGATGTTTTTGTTGTTGCCACTGTTTTTCTGTCCCAGGTTAAAAGGAGACGTGAAGATAAGCAACAAAAAAGATGAACATGTTGGACACATGAAAGCCATTGGATGCCCTTTCTTTTACCAAAGGTGACAGCATGAAATCTATCGAAACGTGCGTTATCTACACAGTAGAATTTTTTTATACGGGTGACTTGACTGGGATTTTTTTTTTAATGCTACTAAGAAAGATATAGAGACAGAATTCTCCCAGTGACATCTTTTTAGTGAGGAACTATATTGTGTCAGCAATAAGCTACAATATTTACAACTCAGATTTGCACAACTTGATGCACTTTTACAACTAGCAGGTTCTGTAAGAATTCTGCTTTTGTTTTCCATAACCCTTAGTTTTATGTCACTAAGATCATTAACTTCATAACATGAATTCCATATGTTGAAAATGTTGGCAGAAAATACACTACCTTAAATCTGATAGAAAAAATGTGATACAGTTAATCCATAGACTTCTTTTACTTTCATCTTCTGTACAGGGGAAAAGTCCAATAGCACTCCAGAGTGACTTTGCCAGACCTTGTTTTTATTGCTATTCATATTGCAGTTCCAAGGAACTAGTACATATTTCTAGGAAGTACTCATTACCGGTTTCAAAGAAACATTTTTTTTAAAACCTCGAAGGATTTGGGTATTGATTCTATAAAGAAAAAAAAAGCACCAGGATATCAGATACAATTAATGTACTGTTTCTGACAGCTGATAATTTGTATGCTAACAAACAGCTTTAACCCACCACAGCATCGTTCCTTGTGCAAATGACTTTATGCTCCTAGGTAGTGCTTTGTCTAAAGAGTATTTTTTGACTGTTTCCCAGGTGTACATCTTAATGATGAAAATTGTTGGTGCTTCTTACCTCTAAGATTTATGTGGAAGAGTTGGTAAAAATTTGACCTTCTCTGCATCTTGGAGATTGCTTGTGACTTGATCTGTATGTGCATGGATTCATATACTGCCAGTATTACTGGTGTGTCAAACCAGGCGAAAGGGATGTCACGGGCTTTCAAGCATTCTCCTGCCAAAGTCAGCATCTAGAAGGTTATACTGAGGAAAAGACAAGCTACAACGTCCAGACAATGTCATCTGACTCAGTGATGAACCTGTTGCCTCCTTTTTCAGGTCCTTGGGGTGGGAAGTGGAGGATGAACTTCCACAGACCTTCTGCCAGAGAAGGGCCTGCTGAACACTGTCCAGAGATAACATCTGGTCTGTTCTGAGCTATGAAGGTGTGCCTGCCTTCACCACTGCCGCTTATCTCCTTTTCTGCTTTGCCTGCGTGTAAGGTAGACCTTTCCACAAATGCACAGGATAGACCTGTATGGAAGACTGCACATGATTTTTGCTTCCATTCTAGGCTAAGAGGTCAGATGCCTACATTTTTCCTTGACTTTTTAAAAAAGCTGTTTTTTGTTTCTAGACAGGCCAACTTTATACAACAACAACAATTCAAGCAGCATGGGTTTTGAAAAACTGGAAAGGCCTTGCATGATATTAGGTCCATCTGTAAGTGGAAAATGCATTGGTTTGTACCTTTTCAATGAATCACTTTTCTTAAGTAAAAAAAAGCAAAAAAATGTGCAAAGCGCAGATTTTGAGGTTTCTGAAACTCGCTGTGAAAATTTTGCACAGCCCTGTGTAATAGTAACTTTAACTTGACACAGCCCAGTTGTTCTGGCTCTTTATTTCAGGCTTCTTTATTACATGCACCTGTTTCAACTAACTCGTAGCTGTTTCTGAAACTCCTGATTGGCCTGCAGCCAGGAAGCACTGTGTGTTCCCACAGTTAATATGATCTAGGTCTTCAGAGGGTTCATGGGGATGTGTGTAATACGAAAGTCCAGACAGATAAAAGCTTTCCCCTTATTTCTGCTCAACAATAGCTTTGCCTGTTTACTTCTTCTGGTCTCACCACCAAAAATTTGGGAGAAGAGGTTGTTCTTTTAAAACGTCTCCTGCATAGGCTGCACTTCAAGTTCACAACGAGTTCAGGGGAGTTTTGCACGGTTTTGGGTTTCATTACGACCGGTTCATGCAACTCTGGACTAATCCTGTCTGTCCAGTTCCATAGTAAAAAATGTGGGCCTCTAATGACATCAACAAATAAAAATAACCAGCTAATTTAACAATAAGTACATTATGCAGTTGAATGTAAATGTAGAGATGCATTTTCTATTTGTACTTTCGTGTTGGGTCTGGGTAAGATTAGGTAAAGTAAAGATTTTAGTAAGAAAATATGATATGGTCACCTTATTTCTGGGAAAATGAGGCTTTCTGTGAGAATGCTCTGTGGCTATAAAGCGAGGAATATGGTAACAAGCTCTCTGGAGAAGGGTTTGCCCATTGAATTCCAAGGGACTCACTGTTCACAACTGGTTACCGTATTTTTGTTTGCAGTAGCCACATGCAAAAATGTGCCTCCTTCTCTAGCAGCAACCCACAATTCCAGCATCACCTCCACATCTCAAAATGGGACAAGCCTGTGTTAAATTCATTATTAAAGTTTCTTCACACAATTTCATTTTTAACAGAAAAACATTAAGAATCTCTTTCACCACTTCCTAGAACTCTTTTTTTTCCAAAGGGCACAAAGGACATATATTTTCATGTGTCTACGGAATATTTTTCAGAAAACTCACCCCATTAGAAAGTAGCCGCGCAAAATTTACACGATTTTTTAGAGGATTTGCTCTTGGATATCTATGGAGTTATCAGTCAAGAGCAGCAGACAGACTTTAACTGCAGGCATGAAGGGAAGCACTTAACAGGGTATTTTTCCATTCTGCAGCGCTGTGGTTGCATGAAAGCAAAATGTGATACTTGGTGAGATCAGAAAATCGGAACCTGAATCAATAATACCGCAGTTGTTTTGGGGAGGGTCGGTTTAAAGAAACAGAGCAAATTGTGATTTAATGGAGTTAAAGGAGAAACACTGCATTGTAGTTAAGAGAAGAGTTTACTTTAATGTTACTAAGCATACTTTACTAATCATTTGGGAGAAAGCAGGTAGATTCTGTCTAAGCGTAAATGCCGAAACATTTCTAAGTAAGTGCTACAAAACACTTACTTGGAAAAAATGGATTTCTTTAAAATCTGTAAAGTAAATTTGCTTACTGAATTCTACAAGTAATGAGGAACGCACACAGCCAAAAAAAGGTGGGGTGGCCAGAGGAAGAGAGTAAAAGTTTCTAGAAGTGAAATTCAATTTTATTTTTGCATTAAAAGCCTTATTATCTAATTCTTTGACCAGTTCTATGCAGGAATCAGGCTAGTGGGAAACGAAAGGTCTGTATTTTGAACTGCACAAGCAATCAGCCTGAGATATGTCTGCCCAGACTGCTGGAAGCATCTCATTCACTCGAGGTACAAACGGCCTTTGACAGGAGAAGCTGGGTGCCTCCTCCGGTCCCGCTCCTTGCTGTAGGTCACCCTCTGCTAGCTGAGCTGGTGGAACAGAGTTTGCTTTGCTTCCTGTTCTGGTCACAGTTTACAATGTTTTAAATTGGAAGGTGGGTTTTATATTAAGACGCTGAGAAGTGGAGTGACTGCGGTGTCCCATTTTGCCAGCTCTGGCTGCGGAAGGCCAGTAACGAACAGCTTCAGGGCAGAGCACCTTTCCAGTGAGTCACTGCTGTTAGAGGATTGGTAAGACCAGCCAAACCAGCTAGAGGACTACTACTGGTGGTCAGTGGTTTTTGCCCAAAATTTGCTGAGATTCTGAGACCTTAACCTCCGTTTCACTCTGCGGGCAGGAATGTGTGCAGAGGACAGAATTTTCTGCCCTATCCCTCCCAGCTGTCTTTCTACTTGTGTGATTGTTTCATGAGTCCTTACTTTCTGCCTTACCTAGACAGACTAATCCCTCCTCCCACAGTGTCCATGTCCATTTAGCTCCAGTGTTGCCCCACTGGTCCACTCACCCACCCATTCCTTTTTCTTTCTTCCCCCTCCCCCCCGCCCCAAGCCATTTCTGTTTTTCTCCAACCAGAGCTTCTTTTGTCAACCCTTCCTGATCCTCACATACATTTGAGGATCTCATGATGCCTCTGGCTCATATTTTTCTCACTTTCCTTCCGAGTTCCCCTGTCCCCATGGACCTTTGCATGTACCTCAGTGTTGTTGTCTCCCCTCTATCTTTGTCACACCTTTCTCACAGTCAGTCCCAGAACTCCTTAAAACCATCTTTTGCATTTACATCTCTTTTTGCAGTCTGTCATCGCTGTCTTACCTGATCACTAGGTCTGAACAACCACATTTCTTTCTCCAGTTTCCAGATCTAACCTCTACTCAGCCAGCCTGTTTTCACCACCAAGGAGACCTCTTCTCATGTGTTTCTCCATCTTCTTTTGCAAAATCCTTTCCCCCATCTAAATTGTGATTATTCTTCTACCTACACATTGTTTGGGCATCAGCAAAGGAGTCTTTTTGCTTTTGTCCTTAATGACCTGCAGTAAGCAAAAGTAGCTGTTTCAGGGAAATCCAGATTCATTCTAGAAGCCCTGAACTGAAGATTGGGTGTTCTGGCAGTCTTCTTGGATCCTTCAGGCACAGAAACAGTGAGGGAATAAGATTATTGCTCCAAGGGCATGAAAGACACACAAGCCACTCAATACCAGCAGCTGGGGGAGGATCAGACATGATTATTTTATCAGCTGAATTCTGGCAGTATCTATAAGGTAACTATAAACTAATTTTTTTTTCTCCCACATAGTTTTTTAATTTGATTGCATTTTGGATGGGTCCAGGTTTTAGTGATTTGTTTCAGTCCACAGCTATTTCAGGTCTCCCCAAACTAAAAATAAAAAGGTTTTTTTGACCTCAAAAAACTATACCTTTCTATATTTTTAGTAGTGGATTATATGCCAGTGTGCCTTGCCAGCCAAGAGGGCAAACTGCATCCTGGGGTGCACCAAACACAGTATAACGAGCCAGTCAAAAGAATTGATTATCCCACTGTACTCAGCGCTGGTGCAGCCTCACCTCGAGTACTGTGTGCAGTTCTGGGCCCCACCATGTAAGAAGGATGTTGAGGTCCCTGAATGCGTCCAGA
>JAVKLA010000008.1:14837074-14892275 GCA_034782735.1 Sagittarius serpentarius | reverse complement strand
CTTCCTAGAGAGGTGGTCGATGCCCCAAGCCTGTCAGTGTTTAAGAGGCATTTGGACAGTGCCCTTAATAACATGCTTTAACTTTTGGTCAGCCCTGAAGTGGTCAGGCAGTTGGACCAGATGGTCATTGTAGGTCCCTTCCAACAGAAATAGTCTGTTCTATTCTATTTTCAAAACAAGAACGATGACAACAACAAAATCCAAACCCAGCAAAATATCAAATAAATCCTTCAGAACAGGCATTTAACATGCATATTCCCTTTGGACGTATTTTTTTCAGCAGGAAGCAAAGTAATGAAGGAGACTCATGAAGAATTATTAATACATGATATTAACAGCTTACTGTAGGATGACTAAACTACAAGCTCTGATCCTTCCAGGTATGAAAGATGTTTTGTTTTGATCTGTGGTTTGCAAGTATCTAAGAGGTAGACATTAATTTTCTTAAAGTCTGACTTTATTCACTGTAAATGTAATTTTCCATAAAAATATATTGGCTTTTACCATTGCTCCTCATTTCTTTTATTGCACTGAGTGGGGCAATCCTGTTCAGAGATGAAGACTAGATCCTTCCAGGTCCTGCCATGGACAGATATGAGCAGGGAAACAGTATTTTAAAATTTGGTTTTTTAAAGTTAGCTATTGTTACCCAGTTTCTAAAAACTGAATGGAATTTCCTCATGCCTAGTGTTGTTGAAGTCAACTTCTCACTGGGACACCAACTTTATGTTTCAATATCTATGGAAAAAAAATTCTGGAAGCTTCTGGATTAAATTGAGCTATTCTTTACTTTTTTAACCACTCTGGATAATTAAAGTTTTAGTGGTGGTAGTAACTATTTCTGCTCTAGCTTTGCTGCTCATAAAAACCGAGTGGTGTGCCTAAAATTTTTTGGTTTTCTTTCTTACCTGAAAAGGACTAAACATTGAAGTCTAGTTCGTATTTCAGTTTCCACTTTAGAGGCTGTCTATGCCATGTTAGCAGGCATAATGTCTTCTGGTCTGGAAGCCTAGGCTTATGAGGAGGAGTTAGTTTGTAAAGAAATGGTAATTCTCATTTTTTCACATCACTGTAGGGCTTCTGTTCCGCCTTTATGTAAAATGGTTTAGTAATGATGGAAGCTAAAACATTAAAGGTCTGTTTATCACTGGCAAATCTTTAATATTTAGCAGCTCACATTTAAGATCATCCTTAAAAGCTTATGTGTGCTTTTCTCTGTATTTTAGGAGCAGGTCTTTTGCATGGAATGCTGAAGAAATGCAAGAGCCGTAGATTCCTTTTTTTTCTCCTTATTTGAGAGCCACATCTATTTATTTGCTTGCACGCTTGCTTGCTGATTTGTCATCCTCTAATAGATTCTTTAGAAAAATACTTTAAAACTCAGTATTAGCAGGTTTCATAAGGAAGGGAAATGTGGATGTTGCTCATCTGCATTTAGCCAAAGGCTACTGGGGATTGTTACCTCAGTGCTTCCACACGACTGCATGTCTTCCACAACAAGCGACAGTGTTGGATCTGGTGCCTAAATATTCCTCCCTGTTCCCACATTAGTGATATATCTGGACCTGTAAGAATTAAGGATTCAGAATTAAGAATCAATAAAGGATTAAGAATTAATATACTTTCCATCCATATGAAGAACTATACATTATTATTGTTCCCTTTTCTTTCAGGTGATTTTTAGCCTGTGTTACTTGAGATAAAAATGTTATACACATTCAACACCTGTAAAGGGTAACATGAGATGAGTAGATTGGAAACTATAGAAAATAATATTTACATAAAATGAAAAGTGTTTCCAACAATAACAGGACATCAGAATTAGAGAAATACATTTTGAATTACAGTTTCATCTTTTTCTTCAAATTTCAGGTGATTGTTTTGGTATAATGCATTATGATAATGTACTATCAGGTTTTAAAGTGTGAAGAAAAGGAGTTATGTGAACACAATGATCAATAATAAATTGCTAAACTGTATTCCAAAGGAGCTGAAATATAAAATGGTTTGTGCACTAGCATTAACAGCAATTTGTATTTAGAAAGTGCTGTTTCAGAGAATCAGGCAAATGTTTCACATATCAAATCTCTAGTGATCTCTCAGCATAGGCTTTGACTCAATTAAGTATTAGGATTCCAGCTTTCCCATACCCCCTTAATTGTCTCTGGTCTCCCCAGTTTTCTATGGTCATTTCCCTCTCTCCCCCTCCCATTTCCAGTAAACCCAGGAAACCAGCAAAATTTGCTAGTAACTCACTGTTATTTAAGTTACCTAAAACAGGAAGATATTGTGCAAAAATACAGAGCACTCCAATCACTCCAGTATAAGTAATATGGCTGCAAATTATGTTTTGTAGTAAAAAAAAAAAAAACTAAAAAAAAATCTAACAATGCACTTTCTGGAGACGTAAACCATTACTAAAATCTTCAAGTTTGTATGTTTCTAGAATAGTTGATTGTGTCCCAGCAGGCAGCATATGAACACAGTACGCAAAGTCTGTTTGACTCTTTTAAACAAAAATGAAAAAAAAAACAATTGGGTTAGTAGGGTGAAACATCGTCAGGGAAAGAGATTAGGAAATAGAATATGATGTACTACTGAATAGATTACTAGTCTGTAAATTCACTTAAATGCTAGGTGACCAAAAAGTGGTGCTGTCTGTTGTAAGCTATTTCTATGGTTCCAGTTACTGCTTCAATGTGGGGTGGTGGGATGGTGGTTCAAGGTGGGACTTTTGGTTGGGTTTTTTTATATATGGGTAGTTTGGGTTTTTTTCATCCAGTAGCAGTTTAAGGTGAAATAAAACAAACATTTTTATTAAGAGGAACTAGACAACACAGGACTTCCCTTAAATTTTGTTTCCCCAAAAAAGGGTGTTCCAGAGTCAAGCTGCCTTTCTGGCCCCATGACTTGTACATTCCTGGGAGTACAGACCAGCTTTAGGAGGTAAGGATGCTCGCACATAAAATCCTCTTAGTTCTGATTCTCAGGGAACCTGGGGCACAGCTCTGTTCAAACACCCCTGGCTGCAGATCTCTTCTCTTGGACAGTTATTCGAACCACTGGGATATCATGTACGTACTCATTCCTTCATCTCTGTGTAAGACTCTTTCTGTATCCCAGCTGGAAAAAGTTGCCCAAATGTAGCCTCAGAATAAACTCTTGTCTTCCAGGGTGATAGGAAGGGCTTGAGACACACTCTTTAATGCCTTGCTCAGTCCTAGCAGTCCATACTGGCTCTTGTGAATACCTCATCCATCCATGGTCAATAGTCTGGAGATGCTAGGGTGCCTAATTCACTGGTCTGATTTCCATTCTGGTTGCTGGATGACTAAGTTTTGGGTTCAGAGTATTCAGGATCCCTTACTGGACCGCAGCTGCGCTTTCATACAAGAGAAAAAATAAACACAGCTTCTGTGGATTCTCTGTCTATAGATAATGAATTACACCTTCTCCTTGTACAGTTCAGCTTTCCCTTGCAGTGGTAACAGTTCACATATAATGTGCAATTAAACCTTCCTCTTGCCTGCTTCTAAAAATTTGCATAAGCTTTGGGGCTTTTTTCAACTAGAAAAATACCATGTGAAAGTTTTGCTAAAAACAGCAAGGTGCACTGACCCTTCTGTTTGTGCAAACTTAGAATGTTATGTAGTAGAGAAAACCAGAAACAATACACCTCCTTCTGTCTCCAGCTCTCTGACATGCTCAGAGATCTCGGTGACATGAAGTATACATAATTGATCAACAGCCACTCTCTGAGTACACTTTCAGCATGTTTGCCAATGGAAGTCTGCAACCTACTACTAAGCAATTTCTCATGGTAAGGTCAGGGATCACATAACAGGAGGCTTAAATGATCCAGCAGGCAGATTAGATAAAAAGTGGAAGACTTGCCCCAAAAGGACATGTTACCTTTTCTCCCTGCATCTCTAGCTTTGTCATAAACCAGCTTCTTATTTCCTGAAGAAAGACCGATACAGAGAGTATGATGAAAACTCTGGTGAGATAATCATCTTTAGGGCAAGAGCTCTATCTGAAAAAAATAATCTATTTTATTTAAAGGCAATGTATTGGCTTTTTATATATCTGATGATTTGGTGATGTTTTTCTTTCCTTTTAAACAGATGTAATCTGTTTGCTAACAAAACAGAGCCTTAGAAAATGAAAGTTCTGTATCTAAACCATATCCATATTGGAAAGGTTATTTGCTGAGATTTAAAAGTGCTTTTAGTCTAACATCATGTCTTCAACAGCGGCTGGTAGATGGGACTTTTAGTGACCTTCTATGAGTGCCTTCAGCAGTCAATCCAGGTATGCCTTTCTCTCAGCTCAAAGTTGGTAGGAGGATGTGCTCCATTCACCGCAGCCCATGGAGAGCCCACACTGGAGCAGGGCAAAAATGTGAGGGGGAAGGAGCAGAAGCGAGAAGCTGCTACGTGCTGACCATACCCACCTCCATCCTGAGCCCGGTGACACTCAGGGTGGGTAGAGGAGTCTTGAGTGAAGGCCTGATGCTGCGTCTGGGAGAAAGGGAAAGGAGAGGTGTTGTTTTAATGTTTCTCTTTGTTTCTCCCTACCCAAACCCATTTTTGTTGGACCTTGCCGCTGCGTGGCTGAGCCTGCTGCCAGCTGAGATGATAGCCCTCTCAGCAAAGGAAGATAAGGATAGCCCTCAGCTCCCTGGGGGGCTGGTGCCCAGGGTCTGCTCAGCTGGGAAGAAAAGAGCATTGGAAAGGCAGTCTTGCCATAACGGAGTCCATGTTGAAGGACAGACTATGCAATCCTGAGCCAAAACTTTTGGCAATTTCTATGAGGTCTGTGTTTTCTCCGCTTGGCTCACATATACAGTCAGGCACTGGCCTGGAGCAATGAAAGTCCTGTGTACAAATGGAGAATCAAAAGGAACAGTGCCTCGTAAAGGTTGCTTGAGGGGGGAGCGTAAGGAAACGGGACAATATACAGTAATAGTATTCCCTTTCGGCAGTTAAGGGATTTCCTGAGTCAGAGGACAAGCCAGTAAAGAATCTGTCCTCCACAACTTTGTCTAATTATTGCATCCAACTGCACATTTGCCTCCCTCGCTTCCTGTGGCAACAAATTCCAGCAATGTGATATCTTAAAATAAGAAAAGTAAAAAGAAAAAAAGAAAATCAAAAAGAAAACCTTGAATTTATTTTAATTTTCTGGCTGCTATTTTTATTGTTTGTCTCTTAGTTCTGTTACAGAAAATAATAAATGATACCTGTACTTTTTCTCTATAACATTTAAGATTTTAGAAGCCTGTGTCAGTCATCTCTCTTCTAAAATAAAGAACCAACCCAGTTTCATCTCCACTTAGATAAAAGCTATTCCATAGCTCTGATTATCCTTGCCATTCTTTTCTATGCTTTATCTAGTTTCACTACAGCTTTTTTGAGGCGGGTGACCAGAACCAGAAAAAATGTCCAGATGGGGCTATGATGCTGATTTATACTATGGCATAAGGATGCTTTTATTTTCTTTTTTGTTATTTTTCTAGGATTTTCTAACATTCATATTGCATTTCTGTAGCTGCTCCAGTGTCTCTTTCCTGGGTGATAATACATAACTGAAAGAGTATATTTAGTTAGGTTTATTTTTCTGCTTCTGTGTTTCTTTCTGCTTATTCAGGTTGCTGGTTTTTTACCCAGTCACCCCATTACCATATGATCCTGCTACATTTCTACTCAGTCAGCTTTGACTGTCCTCAACAGTTTTCTGTCACTGGCAGGCTCTGTCACCCGAGTGTTCTCGCACTTTTTGTGTCAGTCCTGAATATCTCGAACACAACACATCACTGAGCGGCCAACTAACAGCCTTCCCTTGCTGTGAAAGCTGATCATGTATTTACACCAAGTATTTCCAAGTCCCTGAGTTGTTAGGTATCTATCTGATATGGGTCTAAGTCATGTGAAAGGTCTTTCAACTTTCCCTTCATCAGCCTCCTAAAAACTTTGGAGTCTTCTCACCTTTTTTCTGGCAACAGTGACAATCTTGGGAGCATTTTCTATGTCCTTAATGGTATGAACACCATTTTTACGATGAACACTGCCTTCACTGACAGCTCTCAAGCAGGAAACCCCAGAAATTATTCTGGTGACATGAGAAGCAGTCCCCACGTGTAGCTTGCCAAAAGTCTAAAGAACAGAAGAAATCTAATAATTTTAATGCACATATATGCACATGTGAGTTTATTTTTAGTTGTTTGGGCTTTTCTCTTCAAAACATATGGCTTATCCTTTTGAGGCAATAAGTTAGTTGACTGGGGTGACTGTGTCCCCACATCCCAGAAGGGTAGAGTCCACAGTCTTTTCTCCTTAGGTGTCTAAAAACAATGGAAAAGCAATGTACCTGAAGTTCTTCGCTGGGGACAGCTTCATTCCCTAGTGCAGGCAGGATATTAGAAACAGGAGAAAAGGGCATTCAGTGGTGGCTGGACTACATCTAAGCAAATTATAGTCACTTTTTTCAAGATACTGCAGCCTTAGCGTATTTCTGAAGTCACAGTCTCTAATTTGTGGAAGCTGGCACAAGTAAAAATCTATCCCAGGACTTGTGGCATTCAGCTCTCACAGAATTGGGCCCATAAGTATTAGTGAAAGTTTTATTTTTGAACATTTAAAATTAAAGGCCCTGTCTTCCCAGAAAATTATCAGAGTAAACTATATTCTTCCCAGAATATACACATTGTAGATACAGACTTTCCTGAAAGGAAATTTTCTACAATAATTATTACCAAAAGTGTAATTCTGTGCTTTCTTGGAACAACAGAGTGCTAGAAAGAAACCAAGTTATGTATTTAGCTATTTTACATGCACAGCAAGGCTGATTTTTTTGTTTATTTTAAATGCGTATATTTTTATTAATGCTGGGCACTAACTTTTGAGAAGGTAAGAACCTTCACTGCCTTTTATAAATTAATGAAATCTGGGGCTGCTCAGCAATTTGCAGATTTGGATTCCAGTTATATAGGGTATTACATAGCCAGCTACTGAGCTGAAAAGATTTGTTTAGCTGAAAGACCGAGCTGAAAGAAAAGACTTGTTTAGAGTATGCCAAAGAGGTAAAATGAGGAGAGGCTCTTGGGAAGAGATTACGGATGGGTATAATTAGGTGAAATATCAGGAAAACACTTTCTAATCGTGAGGATTATTGACCTACAGAACAGTGTCTCAAGGGAACCATTTCAGAGGCAAAGGAATCTACTAGCTGAAATACAAGCCTTCGTCTTTGCCTTCCCTATGATTCGTATTCCTTACCCTTTCATAGTGTGTTCTTTGCAGAAACTGTATTTTCTACTAAAATATATATAGTATATTACATATATATACACACACCCCTTTAGCCTCTCCCCGCCCACTCCTCCTCCAGTCCTTCAACAAACGTAGCAGCTACAACATTTAATTTTTGCTCGCTCTGCCTTGGACAAGGTCAGTGCTGCTTGGACTTGATCATGCAAACATTTACTCATGTAACTTACCTTACTCTTAGACCTAACCCTATTACTCCGTGTTGCAATCAGCAGTGCGTATGGAAGTAACGGCTTCCATGGCAGTGACGGCTAAAAGCAACAGGCTCTAATATTGCATTTCATCCTGATAAATTAAGGAGCCTGGGGGCTCAGAACTGCGGTCAGCCATACTGTTGCATTGCTAGCATGGTTCCAGTCATGGGTTTGGCCTGTGACAGCTAGCATCTCCAACATGACTTCTGGGCCTAGTTTGAGAGTTAGCAAGCTCCCAGTTGGTGAGGGGCTGAGTTTTAAAGAATAAGAGAGTTTAGTAATATAGCTGTGGGCTATTCCATGCCAGGTGGCCTCAAAGTCAGAGAATGATCCTGGTACTTCCAATTTATTGAGTTAGACTTAAATTTTGCAAATTTATATAATCAGTTAGATTCCGCAGCTTCTTAGTATACAGAAATGTTTATTTGCTATCCTTTATCTCAAAGATATTTTGTTTTCTTGGTTACTGAAGGTAGTACTTGGGAAAAAGATTACTCCACTACAATTCTGCCCCCTTTTTCAATACTAAGTAAATTTTCAGGGTGGAATTTTTTTATAATGTTGATCTGTTTTCTCATAATCCATTTGGCAAATTTCAAAACTAAGTTTGTGTGTAAGACCAGACCATAAGATTGTGCATTAATGCGCTAGCAAATCTCAAATGAAGTAAATATGACAAAACACATAATGAATCTGACTATATTAGTTTCAAAAGAAATGTTGCAACTTTCCTTTTTGCTTTTCCTTTTAGTTATTCCAATTACGTGCTTTTATTTTCAGCATCATTTCTTTACAATTTTTAGCTAGTGTTCCTTCTCTGGGTAATTCAGGGCTCAATGCCAGTTCCCACCACTGAATTATTGTCAATGCATCCTGACAATTGTCAATGCATGCACAGATTGTCAAAGACACATATTGATGTTGATTTGTCTCAGGGCTGGGGTTTACAGGAAGGATTTTATTCAATTTTTTTTCCACCCTCTGTATCATTCTGAGTCTTGTCACTCTCTTCCCTTGTTTCACAGAGGTAAAACCACTCTTCTGTGGTTTTCCATCCCCTTCTTCTATGAGTTTTGTTCACTGTTTTCTCTTTGCCATCACCATACCCTGAAGACCTAAATGTAAAAATAATTTCTTGTATGGCAGGATTTTTATTCTTTACATTTAGCATTTCAAATTTAAGATATCTAATGTGAGGATCACCTGATCAAATGCAGCTACATACAGGGCAAACTAGTTGTCAAGACTCCGTTTATATAATTCTTTCACATGATTCATTTTGGTTTAGAGAAAGTAACTAATGCAAGTCAGATGAACTGAGTCCAAAAAGTGCTTATTTCTGTCTTCATGATGGGTGTCAGCAGTTGGACTTAAGTGATTCTTGTTCCTTATTTACACAACTCATTCAAACTTCTGTTTTCTGTGGTGAGACAATATCTGAGCGAAGCATTCTTGTCTAGCTTTGACACTTACAGGATGGGATATGTCGCCCTGTTGAGATCCTTGTTCCTCTCCGCTGACTGTCAATGAAGCCCAGACTATTAGGCAAGGTGTTTACAGTTAGCGGAGATCCTGCTTAAAGTACCTGAGATTCTCAGCCCTGTGTCCAGCATGTGGTGGTCGCTTTTTCCATGGGAAGAGAGAAGAGACTCCACAGAGGAGACTTAGTCCTTCAGTTTTGCACAGACTGTTGCTCTGAGCCCATGCACTTCAGCTAGCTGCAGCGGGCTAACGGCCTGTTGTGATAATCCATCTGACCTCTTTAACTGGAGCCACGAGGGCCTCTGAATTGATACCTGCTTCAAGCCCACTAGCTGTGCTACAAAACCCATTAAATCTTGAGTTACATATGTTGTATATTGCAAGTGTTCGTGAGCTTTGTCTCACTGGCTAATTACCACTGCTTTTAAGCACTGTGCTTTATTTCAGGGCTGTCTCTTGTCGACCTTTTGTGTTCATACAGTGCTTGAATGCCAGACTGAAAATCCCTCTGCTATACACACAACCTCATTACATGTCTAGCAATAATATACATTTTTCGATTCTTCCTCCCCTCATATTTGTCTCATCTATGGTGCATATTCCCTCCAATGCAATAACACATTCTTCAGGTGTGGGTACTGGATCTGGACTCGGTGTTGCAGTAATAGTTGTACCAGAGGTAACATGATCCCCTTACACCTACTTCATATTTCCCTGCTCATAAATCCCAGAATCATTTTAGGTCTTTTTAGTCATAGAATAACAGTACTAGCTTAATGGGAGTATTTTTTTTTTTGCTATGATGGTCCTTTCTTAGATAACAGTGACTGAAATAATGACTCATCCTTAAATCGTGGCCTGAGTTGCTTGTCCTTACATTTCAAAATAAATATTATTCCTGCTTAACTTATCAAATTGTGCAGGTGAATCTTTTGGTAAACTATACTGACATTTACCATTCTGCTGGGGTTTTTTTGGTCACCTACATTCATCAACTCTTTCTTACAAATTATTATCAAAATATTTAGTGCTATATCGTAGAGAGCCAGTTTCTGTGGAACCTCATTTAAAAAGTTCTCAGTGATGATTTTTTATTACACTTGCATTTAATTGTGGAAGAGATTACAGGAAAATTTTCCTTTTCTCAGGGAACTTCTGATTTTTTGAAACAGTCACTTCCGAAAACTTCAGCTTGCATAAATTAATAAGTAATTAATGCTAATAGAACAAGTAACATAAGAATCTTTCTTCCTGCGTTTGATAGCCCAGTTTTATCTATAATTGGGCATATAAAAGAAAGATCTGAATAACGAAAGTGTAAGGTATACCCATTTTCAGAACTTGGTTAAGTCAGCTCACTGTTGGTGCATGATTTAGGCTGCTTGGAGCTCAGGTAACTTCTCTACAGTATCTTCCATGGTAAAAACAGACTAAAACTATGCGGCAGTTAAAGAACAGGCATGACAACATACAGCTGTTCATAATGGGGGCAAGTGTCATGGCAACCAAGCAGACTCGTCTTGGGAAAACTGAGACAGTCCAAAAATATTTTTCAATGTACCCCAAGGCCCTGTCGCTATTTTGTTTGCAAAAATACTAGCACTTTCTTGACATTGCTGCATTTGCCCACACAATTATGCTGACTTTGTAGCATTCAGTTGCAAATGCATACTAAGATGATGACGATGATGATGATGATGATTATTATTAAGCAGGTAAATATAACTCTGAATTTATAGATATAAAAATGAAATGCTGAGGAAAACGTTCTTTTATATACAAATACAATTGCAATTAACAGAAGAGAGCTGCACTTCAAACTTCACAGACATTGCTAGCCATAAAACTTGGCATACTAGCTATAGTGTTATCAATCCACTTACTGCTGCAGATACAAATTTGTGTGTGAATTTTAAATTCAAAATCTGGCCCCTTTCTTCATTGCTTGAATGATTTCTCTCAGCTCGCTTCCTCTCTGAATATGAAGACATAGTATATACTGCATACCAGAACTTGTACAATGCGCACATTCCTCTTAAATGGATGTTACATTACTGTAACTGTATCCAGAAATGAATTCATCCTTTCTTTTATTTTTATTTGATGTCCAGTTTGATCTAGATATTTTGTATGAACCATTAAAAAAAAATAAAATTACCAGTTTTAGTGTTCATAACATAATTCTCCAAGAATGGAAAGAAAACACACAGAAAACAGGTCCCATAGACAGAACATTAAAAAATATAACCTCTTGCTGGAAACTCATATGAACCATTCATTGGAACCTCCTAGGGATTTTTACAGCATAAATACCATGGTTTTAGTCTAAACTTTAAGTAAGTAAGAAATGGCAGTGATGCCAAACTTGACTACAAAAGATCTGTTCTTCATGGAGAAATAATTATTCACATTTACTATCTCCCTTCTCAAAAGAAGAAGAAAATAAAGAAAAAAAAATCCCACAAAAAAAAAAAAGCGCCTTGTGAGAAGTCCGAGGCAGAATGCCAAAGACAGCATTCAAAATTAGAGTTAGTTAAAATGAGAGGGACTGGATTTGTACAAGTAGAGACTTAGCAGCATGACAGGTCACCCTACAGGCACATGTGCTGCCTTTTTTTTTTTTTCCCCCCTAAATATAGAAAAGAAATAAGGAAAGAAATTATGGTTTTGTGGGTTGAGTATTGACCTGGGTTTGGTTCCTGTTCTGCTTCCAGTCTTTGAAGAAATCACTGAGGGTCAAACCACATTTGATGTTAATGCAGCACAGTCAATAAAGTCATGCTGCTTTAATCCTTCTGAAAATCCTGTTGGTAATATTTCTGTGCCTCAGTTCCTTACTTGTGACATTATAGCTAATACTATTTCCTTGCTCCTGCCCTTTGTCCACCTTGCCTATTTACACAAAAAACCCCTTGTGTATACTTAATTGTCCTAAGGAATGCCTACGAGTTCTGGGCATTCTCTTGTCCGCCCGGTAAAGGGAAGGAGTGTTCTCAAGGACACAGGAGAGTTTATGCTCCAGTTTCTAATGTTGCTAGAAAGTTGTTGTTGCCGTGCTTTTGCTGTTGCTGGCAGTGCTTAGGCTAGCACGTATGCAGGAATACCCTACAGCTTCGCTATCAGCTGAGCAGATACAGCCTAAATCTGGAAAGGCATGGAAGCTTTGTAGGTATTTTCTTTCTTTCATGTACCCTATGGTCCAGGCTGGGCATCTAGCTGATCCGTACAGTCATGATTGCAATTCTGAGGGTGGTTTGAGGCATCTTGGACCCTCCTTGGCCTCTACAGAGGCCAAACTCAGGTTTATAGAGAGCCACTGCGCAGTTCTGGACCTGTTTCTCCAGTACGTTGTGATTCAGCATCCAGGGATTTCGTCATCGCTTTTCTTCACTGAAGTACATACTGGTGATGCACAAACCAAATCATTTAGCGTGAAATTTCTACCCTGCCTTAGTACTTCTAGTGTCTTGAATTCTGAGTGGATACAACAAGGGAACAGTCTCCTTCTAATTTTTTTTTTTTTTTTCCCTGTGGCTAGGGAGCAGATATGCAAAGGCAGTGGAAATGAGACGGAGTTTTATTCAGGGAGTTTCATTAACGTATCTCACTTCCAGGAGAACAAATATCACTCTCACTAGGCAGAACTGATGGAGACAAAGGTGTAGAAATGTATTCAAAGTGCTTACATAGGACCTGAGTATTCTTCCTTAGCTAAAATTCTTTGCAGTTTTTGTAAAATGCAAAAGAACAGGTAGACTGCTTTCTTCAGATCTAATTGCACTGGGTATCAGAAAATTATCTCTTCTGAAAAGTAAAGGTTTCACAGTAGCTGGTCTGTTGTTTGGTTTTTTTCTTTGTTTGCTTGTTTCTTTTAATGCAATGACTTGGAAGTTCCTCGCCTAGAGAAAGAACAGCAACACTTAAACTTAGTCTTCTAACAAGTGACAAATAAACATATGGAGAAAAGCAGATCTCTGTTCATTAGAAAAACTAGACTGTACTGCACCACAGTAGTCAGCTGTGCCAGTAATTTTGACATTCCTTTGCAAATTAGCCAGGCTTTGTGAGTACAGGTCTACTTTACCGCACAGGGGGGGCTTTCAGCTCTTGGAATCTGGCAGGGGTTCAAGATCAAAGTGTTGCTTTGAACCCACTTGTTAGCCATGCAAAATAAACACAATTCACCTTGCAATAAAAAGCATCAGTGAGGAGAAAAAAAAAAAAAAAAAGAACATTTTTAAAAAAGGCTTCAAATGCAAATTCAATACTTACACTATTGCTACTAAATTAGACCAAGGAGAAAAAATATTAAAATGCTGTAAAAAATGATCTACAAGTAAAAGTCTTCTACAAACAGGGAGAAGTGACTATTTTTTTTTTTTTCGTGATCACAATTGCGGACAATGCTTTAAAGCACAGAAAGCATCCTGATGTTGCCATAAAAAGTTCCCTGGCTAATTATTTGCCAGTACAACTGTTCACTTCCTGTGGTGGATTTATGCTAAATCCTGTTATTAGTCTTGCTCTGCAATTGCCATTGTCTGTGACTGGAAGCAAGGCTCAAAGGCTACAGTCAGCCTTTTATTACAGAACATGTGAATGGAGATTTGACCCAATGTTCGACCACTTCCCCTTTTGGTTTTATGTAAGCTGCTGAGCTTTTCCCTATAAATCACTATGTTGAAATGAACTCTTACTCTTTTTCTTCTCCTCTTGCAACCCTGTAGACTTTTGGGTTTTGGTTTTCCCTGTTTTTCCTTTTTTTTCTTTTAAATAAGGCATCTTCTTTCTTTCTATTTTATTCTTTTTGGTTTTCTGTTTTTTTAAAAAAAGGTTTTCAGGACCCTTTATTTACAAACTATCATCAAGGTCTCCTACATCATGGGAAGCATAAAAGAAATGCTTGAAGTCTTGAGAACAGTGTAATTCTTGAATTTCTGTACTTAAAAAATAAGCAAATGCCCCCTCTTACAAGTATATTTTGTCTAAAGCATAATTTAAAAACTAGTTTATTAACAAGCAAAACTCTAAACTAGTCACTGTACAAACGGAAGACTTCCTATCATATGCAAACTGACCATGTATTTTTCTGAGGCATTTTATACTTTATGCGTTCAGGCAAAATTTGGCATACTTTTTTAATTGGACAATAAAACCTTTGTAATGTAAATATATAGAGACATAGGGATGAAAACTATCTGTAAGACTGAAATATTTCTGAGAGGTTTAGTCATTATAGATGGAGGACCTAGTCCTACAGTCACTGGACAGAATAAAATTCTCATTAAAGTGATAGAGCCAAACACTCAGTAAGGGCAAAGGAGATTTACTTGCATAATTAAGTCCAAGCTACGTACCTGTTTTTGTTGGCACTTGAGTCACATACCTGTTGTTCTTTTTCATTTAAATTTAAATTAAATTATTTAAATGAAATAAGCCCTTGGAACTAAAACTTATTATTAAAGTATTATTTGTAATCTTTTTCCTCCTCATACCAATATTAATTGGAATACTTGAGCTTAAACTGGTGTGGCTGAAATCCCTTTTTCTCTAGTTAAATTCACTGAGATTTGCCACTGACTGCAAGAAAAGTAAAACATATCTTGCAAACAAGTGACATAGAGGTGGATGCAGGGAATTCTCAGATCAGTTCCTCTCACATTTCCAAAGGAGAAAAAGAAATCTTATGATGATACCTAAAATACTTTTGTACTGGTCTGATAACCACCTGCTAACAAAAAATAGTGTAATAGTTTTTAAAAAAATACTGGTCTTAAATGTCCAGTGGAAAACCATTACTAGTTGGCAGCTACATACGTCAAAATGGAAAAGTGGCAGGCTGCAAGCACCTCCCTCCAACTCATTCCCTCTACCAAGTTTAAAAAGATCCACATCTGTTGTTTAAAGAAAGTGAGATTGAAGAGTAGGCAAAATAGCTTCTTTCTTTCGGATCTAAAGTCTGAAGTGCTTTGTCCGCGGTCGTACTAAAAACAACTTTATGATTCTTTATGAAGGCCGCAGGATGGACTTATCTATATTTGTTCACCCAGATGACCATTACATCTGCCTTTAGACAGAAGACTAGTTCATATTCACCCTCCAAACTCAAAACACACACCAGGAGCAAAGAGTTCAAACCACTAAGGTAGAGCTCATGAGGAGTTTATTAATAGTTGGCTACTACTTGGATTAACAGTTAATTTGTCATGTTAATCCACTCGTGCATCCTGTTACGGCAAATCCTGTCTTCCCTGAGCCAAGCCTAAAGAGCTGGGCTTTGCTCAGGAGCTTGCCTCAGGCGGAGGCATAGATTGCTAGCTTTTTTTTTTTTCCCTCCAGTGCCACAAAGAAGCAGTGGAAATGCTGTGGCTATTGCCACCGCAGCAACATCCCCACTCGTTTTGCTGTGGGCAAAGCCCGCCTCTCAGCAGAAAGAGGAGCAGGATTTTTCCCTTCCTAGCTTATGATTTTAAGTTGTTCATGTTTTAAGGGTTTTATTCTTAAAAAACTTTTTTGACTTGTTTTGACTTCTGTTTTCTTTCTAAAGCATCTTTCACAGTTAGTTTTTCAATTATTTGTTAAGAAACAATGCCTGAAATCATGAATTATATTTCGTAAACTGCGGATCTAATTTGAGGAGAATGTATTTAAGGAGAATGTTTTACATATGACCTTTCTGAGAAAGTCACAATTTCTTGGTGTAATCTGAAGCGCCCATCATAATTTCTATAGACTTTGTTGACATCTCCTGCTGAGCGTAGAGCTGATCAGCTTCTGATTTCCTGGGAAAGGGCTCTGTTAACAAGGCGGCCCCTATTCCTTCACGTTAGCAAATGTTTCTGCCTTCTGGGCGGAATCCTCCTCGCACTGAAGACAGTGGCAACTCGCTCTGCTGCTGTCAGTGGGATGAGGATCCGCGCGCCTTTGTCTGTGGGAAGCTCACAAAGAGTCTGTACCTCCTAATTCCAAAAGCAATCTGACAATTCGGTAAATCTGGTAAATCTGACAAATTTGCTTTGCTACCGTGTCCACAAAATTCAAGATTTATTTACACAAAATAATAGTTTGCATATTTTAGGTGAAAAGGGGATGTCAATCCTCTGTGGAAAGCGAGGATTAGTTCCTAATTAACAATATATGTACTGCAATTGTAATCGACTTATTAAATGCAGAATGTGCTGAATTTTAGTGTGTGCAGACAGTGAGGAAAAGAAACCACTCACAAGTCAATTAATTCGACACAATTTATTCTTTCCTGGGATTTAGAGTTTTGTTTTGCAAGTTTAATGTGATTATTTACAATGCTTTTAAAAATAAAATGAGTCGTGATTTAGTACGAAATTATTCTGAAAGTTCATCATGGTTTCACCAGTAACAAGACCACATATAATAAAAGCTATTAAAAATCAACATTTGCCCATAGTTATTACACAGTAGGTATCTCCAAATATTTTGAAAGAAGTGTTGTATAGCACCAAGTGGTAATTGTTGACAAATGTCAGTTTTTATAGGAAACTTGGAAGAGGGAATTTGCAATGGATGTATAGAAAATATATTTTTACATTAATATTTATTATTTTTCCTATGGAAGGAAACATTATTTTTTAGATTTCTTTTTCTTCTTCCCTACTTATTTTTATATTTCACTGAAGAAAAAATAAAAGCTATTGATTGTAGTTCATTTGACAGGGGGCTGTTTTGAGAGGCACAGTAGAAAAAAACCCAAAGCAACAGAAATCTGTAAAGTGTCTAATTTTACTCTGGAAGTTGCAAAACATGACAAAAGATATAGATTGTCCTGTTGTAACTTGTGAAAGAGAAGAGAAAGGACTCTGCCCATAACTACTGCATAGAAAAGGATGATGGAAACAGTTCTTATTCATTGAAGAGTGATGTTCAGAATAAGATTGTCTCTTCTAAAGATAAAGATATTTGTCATGTTGCTGATGCACCCAGATGTGAAAGGGAAAGGTAAAAACTGATGGGCTGTCCCACACTGTGCTGTTGTCCTACATCTTGCATGGACCACTTGTTTCCATCAGAGGAGAAGACTGTCAAGTCTATGCCACCTATATGGAAAGGCGGCCCTATTACAAAACCAAAAATCAATAGACCAAAAAGCCAGTCTGGGCACTGTTTAGACAAGATTTCATGCAATGCCATAGGGAACTATTCCTCAAAACAGAGGCAAGTCCTAGGGCTGTGAGGAATCTACCTGAAAAAGAAGTCAAAATAGCTCACATTAGCACTGGAGGTGGGACTAATTTGCTGCTGAAGTGAATCATCATTACAGTGTTTTTACCTCAAAACAAATCAGATGCCAGAGACATAAAAGCAGAACAATCCCTAAATGATACAGCTTTCCTTTCAGAATGAGTATGTATGACCAATATTCTTACTAGGACAATGTAATACAAAATTAGTGAGGAGGATGATAAAGCATTTTGCATCAGTATTGAAGTCAAGTCAGGCCCCAGCTGATAACAACTTAAATTTGAGACTTCAGAATGGGTAAGTGATTTCATGTGCTTGACAAAATTAGTACTGCAGTAGGATATCACAATAGAATATCACAATTGAAAGACCAACAACTGAAAAGAGCAGCTGAAGTATCTGTACTTTTTATGGGAACCATTTCAAAGCAAAAGAAAATATAAAATCTACAGAAATTAGTAGTATTTGGAAAGAATCTATTTTCCACAAAATTAGTTGTTGTTGTCTACAATAATATTTCAATCTATAGGACAGTTTTCAGTGTATTTTCCATGTCATTTTATCTCCCGTATCTGTTTGCTAGGCTGTATCCCACCATTCTTTCAAATTAAGTCCTTGACTAGCTTCACGTCTTCTGTGATGCTGCAGGTGTAAATAATCAAAGGCCTGCATCTCTTCATTCTTTCCTCTGGAGCTTTCAAGTTCGTGTTGGCTGTATTGTGTTATCCTCCAGGCTGATGGATCTTTGGTTGAAATTTAGATTACTGATGTGTAGACATCCTCATCTTGACACCTAGAAGTCTTGGACTCCCTCCTGAGTCAATGGAAAAAAAGAGGCACTTCTAGGATGTGATTCATCTCATCCTAAAGCAGATACTTAATTTAAGTCAGATGAATTAAGCCTTAAAACTGCTTGTTTCCCTCTGCTTGCTGTAAGGGGAGCCTGAGGTGGTGAATTCAGATATACACATGCCAATATTTGCTGCAGTGAATGCCGTTCTTGAGAAAGCAAGTTCAATATACATTTGGACGATGTTTTCAAAAACATAGAGGGTTCAATAGCTTCCATTGCTTACCATATTCCATTGAGAACAACGGGAAGAGTTAAAAACCTCTTTACATCATCAGATACATTTACAGTATATGTTACGAGCATGCACGAGTAAGTTCTGCTTGTGTTCCAAGCTGTAAAAAGCCACGTGACAAAGGTAGCACATTGCCAAACCCCAGCTAATACACCCTGGAAAGGTTTCCTAATTTAACTTCCAAGCTGTATGGTTTCTGCTAGAGAATAAAAGACATAGAGTTTGAAAATCAGGATAGGATTTGGTAGTTTCTTTCCATTTCTATTTTGCAACAATGTTCTAGTTCTTAGTAGCTCAATTAGGGTACTTACATTGTTTCATAATTGATTTAATGAGGAGGATGATTTAAATGCAATATGTTGAGACAAATAATTAACTACTGTGGTTTTTTTGGAACGATGATTAATGATGCTGTCCTAGATCCAAATGCATGTTCACAATGATGCATTCATAGGGATGTGACAGGTGATAATAAATGTGTTAACATCCAAATATTGTGCTCTAGTATGATCCAAGCAGGATTTCCTCTTATTACCTAGTTTACAATAAACTTTACTACAAAGCTGAAATAAGAAAGATGGCTCCAGTGATTTGTAGACTGCCGTAATTTTTGCTGTCTTGAAACCCATAATTTTATAAATTCCGTTTTCCACCAAAATGAGCTTTAAGCTAATGTACTTTCAGACAATGAAAAGGAGATTTGCCCTGAAGGTCTTTAGCTGCAAGAATGGCACAATATGCTTTTGTTAGGCTAACTTTAAGTGTATTTAGTGCTCCTTGTCACACAACATAGATAATTACTAATACTGTACTCAGTGGAGCCTCTTCCTGTCTTCTGCCTAAAGTCGGTGGGTGTTTTCAAGCTTTGCATGTGAGAATTTGAATTACAAGGGAGCCAGTGTGTTATCTTGGTTGGATCAGTGGCTCTCACTTGTCTTGTCTTGAGGAAAAACTCTTAAATTGATTTGAGAATGACATGGTGATCCAACACCAGTAAAATCTTCCAAGAAGTCATTGGGAGTTTTCTTGTTTCAGAGCTGCATCAGCAGATCCAGGACAAACTTTTGATGCTATGTGCTGACCTGTATGGAAGGAGATGGGTGGTGAGAGTGGTTGCCTCAGCTAGGGAGGACAGGAAGTATGGAGAATAAAATACAGACACAGAAGCATCTATTTAATATCCAGTTGCTGTAAACATGAGGTGACTCTGTTGTCTGGTAAGCAATTAGAGTGATTAATAGAATGTGAGGTTTGTGAAGCTGCAAAGTGTTGATAATTTTCCTTAGAATATAAAAGAGGTCAGCCCAAAAATATTTTGGTTAGTAAGTACATGATGATTTTTCTGGCTCTGTGTCGGTTTGGTTTTCACAACAAAACTCATTTTCCCTTTCCATTTTGTAACATATCTACACACTATTTAATTATATATACTCACAGAAATTTTGTGCCTATTTGGGGAGCGGACTCAGGGCCCAGCTTTTTAAAGAATGCATGATACCCATGTGACTGCAGTTGAATTGTATAATAATGCCTATATACTTTAAAGACTTGCACTGTAGCCAAAACATGTCTGCTTGCATTCCTCATTTCACTTAAGTGGCTTTTCTTATGAAAAGGTTTTGTTTGTATTCCTGCAGTTAGTAAAAAAAGAGCTGCATGCCAAAAAAAAAGCCCCTAAAATGCAGTGGAAAAGGTCCTGAAAAGACCACTGCCACCTGTTTTAGTTCAGATATTAAACTAATGTTTAAAATACTTAACAAGCCTCTAGAATTTAACATCACCAGTTCACAGCTGAGGAGCTTGCGATTCCGAGGGGGTAAGCCTCTTTGCGCAAGCAAGGGGACTCCAGAAAAGAAACTGCACAGAGTAACCGTTTAAAGAAAACACGTGCAAAAGTGACATTTTATGTCTTCATTCAGGAATCCTGTATAGTCAAACTGTCCGCCAGAATTTACTTGGTTTATTTACTTGCTACTGTAAAATTCCTGGTGCAGTTCTTGTTGGATTTCCTCAGGAATGTAGAGTTCAAATATACTGGAGAAGCACAGATGCAGTCTTAAGTAACTTCAGTCAGTTTACTCAGGATCTTTTAAAGCAACCTTAGTCAGTTGATTTATTTTCTATAATCCTAAAACCTGCTGATTTCAGTTTAGCCATGTTAAATTTTTGCATTCCTCCTCTGAAATCTCACATACACATCACAATCACTGTAAATGTTTTCACATTGAAATTGAAGATGTAAATGAAGTACTGCTTGCTGTCTGGTTTTAGTTACAATGTCTGTTTGTTGACATCTCACATGAAGGCCTGCTGTGTCTCTGGCTCTGTCTACTTCATTTCCCCTCTAATTAGGCTTTGCCCTCAATTAAGTTAATGATGCAACTTTTCCTATAGATCATTTGGCCCTTCAATCAATTAGCAGAATATGAAGGGTGCATCCCTCTTTGGCTTTGGATTTGCTTGCCTCAGGGCAGACTGTTCAGTTCACAGAAGTACTTAGGCAAAGCAAGCTGTTTGCTCTGAAATATATAACCTGACTAAATTAGGGCTCACAGAAGTAAGATCTTGATTTTTAAAACAAAACAAAACCCCAACCAACAACAACAGAAAAAAAAACAAAACAAAAAACCAAACCCTGGAAAAACCTCAATTATTTATATGACAGTATAGAAATAGCTACAGCAATCTGGAACACCAGAGAAATTACAGAAATGCCGCAGATATTACACGGCAAATATTTTGTTGAGTGCATGCAGCCATGGTCAAAAGCAGAGCAAGACTAAGTGGTGGCTCCCCACATACTCTTTCTTCTAGATTCCTGCCTTCCCTATGTCCCTTCACAGATTCTGGTTATCCTCCCTTTCTTGAGTCCTCTTTGACCTCCTCCCCAGGTGAAACAGCCCAGGTGGCCAAACTTACCTCTGCAGAAAGCCGTCCACAATGTCCTGCCCTACCACCTGCTGCTCGGCTGTGAGCTGGGTTTGTGACCGCTTACGCTTCCCATCGGATTTCCTGAGGTAGACGTCAGTCCATCCCCGGCGTGGTGTAATCCCATCTTGCTGTGCTAACGCAGCTGTGGGCTCATTGCTCATGCTTGCTCTTTTTTGCTTCACCATACAGTGTGCCTCCAAATGCAGCCTGTCTCATGTTTTTCCCTCCAGATTCCTATTTCTCTAAATCCCACTAAAAAAATACTTGTCTCTGCCGTGGTTCTCTCCCCATCGTTACTCTACCTTTTATTGCCTTGCTTTCCCACCTCTTTTCTCCTCTTTTCTTCTCCCTGCCTTATCTGCCTAAAACAATATGTGAAGTAATTGTGCATACTATTCAATCGTACTTACCATTGCTACTATATCTTCTGCTTCGTAACTCATTTCTAAATTTCCTTTTTCCTCTTGAAGAAGCAAAACAAGCCCTGCATCCCCTCCTTTGATGTCTATATGCCATATACCAGCTCTCATTTCTTCTTATTCCCAGTCTGCTTGCTTCATAGACTTAGCTTTGGTGATAAAAGAAGGTGTGATTTTTACCTTCAGGTAACTAGCAAGCTGGAGCTGTCCTGAGGTGAAAACAAAGTAAAGATCAAAGCCTGTTAGTTTTACCACAGGGTAAACTTGCTGAGGTCAGCCCTAGACCTTGGCCAGGAGCTGACCTCAGCAAGTTTACCTGGTGGCAAAATGACAGAGCTTGCTCTTCACTGTGGTTTTATACAGGAATCTACTGCTCCTTTTAATTACTTGGGGTAAAAAAATTACCTCTTTTCAATAGGCAAGGGAAGCCCTTCCTCTCTCTTTCACTTTTTCTTAGCCATGTCTCTTAAACTGCATATGACAGCATCTTCCTTACTCGTAAAGAACTCCTTTATTTATAAATAATCCTCTTTCTAAAACCAGGTAACTCCTTTTTCCTAACTAGCCTTAGCTTCTTTTCTTAGCTGCTGACCTCCAGTTTGTTTGGATTCATTGTCTGGTTTAGAAGACCTAATCTTTGGGTGAAGTGTTTTGTCTCAATCTGTGCTTGTTCACACCTATGCACACAATCTCCCATATGTGCAAATGGTCCTTATAGCAAAGGAAAAAAGCAGTCCTTACTTAATAGCCTCCCTTACTTTAAGCACTAGCTAAAAATAGGATGTTAACATTGTCTAATGCCTGCTATAAAATATTTCTCTTTAAAAAGAACCCAAGAACTTGTAGTTACAGTGGGAACGTGGTGTATGTGCACTGAAGAATCTTCTAATATCAAGATCGTAGGGGCCACCAAAGCAGCTCTGGTGAGGTGAACCTGGCAGCCATAGGGAAGGCTCTTACCTTGGGGATGCTGGGGCACCTCCCAACCAGAACATTATAACCCTGAGGAAAATATTCCCGAGCCTTATTTCACCCTTGTGTTCGGTGTCAGCAATGCATACGCTAACAGCAAGCCCAGCAGTGCAGCACACCAGAGCAGGAAGCATCCTCCACCTGCCTAACAGCCCTCAGCAGGTTGCCCCACCAGCTAAAAAGCATCAGGATTTCCACTGGACAGGTATATTTTATACTGACAGATGGCAGAGTCATGTTTTATGCTTGACTGCATAGCCTTAACATGTAGAAAGAACCTTAGGCTGTATTTCAGAACAATAAATCAAAGAAGCAGTTTTACAGTATCCACATTACCGAGTTTCCCTCACACCTTCATACGCTCCCTGGACATACATGTGTCCATCTTCCTAGTCTGAGCGTTGTGTAAACGGCTCGCTTTATCTTTCAGTGCTCAAACGACATTCTGACCCTGTAACACTAAGTAAGTAGGTGAATCTAAATTATGCCCATTTTACTAAGGGGGGGGGATAAAAATAGAGGACAGAAGGTAACTTGTCTGAGGCCACAGGGCAGGTTGTTTCCAGCACCAGAATGAGCCCTAAACTTCTTGTTGCATGCCTGTATCCGATGCCCGTGCAAGCCATATGTGAGTGCTTTTTCAATACGCTAACTGTTCAACCTGTTAACTGACTTCAGTTTAGAAATGTGATAAACCTGTTTTTTTCCGTTTTTTGTGAAAAGTATTTGAAGCATTCTTGAGGGCCTGTATGTAACCTTTTGAGTAGTTTTACATGATGCCTGATTTCTCTGAACCATTTGCCACTTTCGCCATGCACATTTCAATATACTCCTAAGCATGCAATGTATGTGCAAAGTTCAGTCTGATATAGCATAACGTTCTTCCAGTGGGAAGAGTGTTATCATTCTGTTGGTTTAATCTAATTTGCACATCATGAGACAAGCAAAGGAAGACAATGTTTTACCATGTTTTGAATAAGCAGATAGCCAAAGGCTTTTTCCAGATGAATGAGATCATTTGTTTGTTTAATAGACATAGTCAAACAAGGTCATTTTTATAAAGCAAGGGTATCTTAAAACGATACCAAACATGCATTATTTGTTCCTGTCATAGTTCATGCTACAGCCTTACAAAGAATGACAAGGACATGTTCTTGACACATACGCACTGCCCTCTGTAAGTCACAAGGGAAACTGAATAAAATGCAGGACAGTGTAAAACTGGATGTCTTGAATCAGCAGAACTAGGGGAACTAGAGAAAAAAACACAACTGAAAGTGAGATTGGAAGTTTCATGCAACATGTATTTGATATCCCATGTCCTTAGAAACACAGCATTTTAATGAACAGACATTTACCAGTTCAGCCACCAGTTGTCTCAATGAGTTCAGTAAACAATAAAGGTAAGACAGTCACAGAAACCTTTAAACATTTAAGGTATGGAGTGAACATGACAAAGTATAGGATTCATGTCAATGAAAATAAACTATCAAGTCTGAGTTGTTTTTTTTTAGGCTCCTTATGTCTACAAAGGGGAGTGATAGACATCTCCAAAGGGCAGATCATCCCTTCTTAAGACCAATGACTGAAGACTGATGGAAATAATTGCCCACTGGAGGTAGCTATTTTTCTCAGTTGACTGTTGAGGGCACCTGAGTGACAAGACCTAGATCCTTCTTTCTGCATGCCTTTCAGCAGCAGAAATTCAGTTCTAATCCTGCAAGCACTAAACACACATATAAATTTAAGCACCTGGCTAGTCCTAGCAATGTGAAGGATCCTCTCAGAGCATTTACAGTCAAACATGCATGACTGATTGCAAATTTAGACTAAAATATCCCTTCTTCAACATGTTCTGAATGCCTGGGCTTCTATACCTGTCTAGAAACTCAAACACAGCTGGGATTCTCCAAGATTATGATGTGAAGTCTGGCTGGAAAATAAAATATGATAATCAGTTGCATAGACCTGATCCTTTTAATTTCTAGTAGCATAGAAACTTTTGGAGTGAGTAAGAATTTGTACAAAATAATTTCACAGCTGGATTTTTTTTATCTTATCTACTCTGGAAAAGCAACAACAAAGTTGAGTTCTCACAAGTCGGCAAGTACACCTCTGAAAGTACATTTTGCTTATAATATGGTACAGCTGTCTTCAGAAAGTAAATATATGGACACAATGGGAAGGATCAACAGTAAACCTTTACATTAGTTATACTGTGTCAAAAGACAAAACCAGTCAGTAACACCCTGAATGTTTGACCAGGTAGACAACAGTCAACTCAGCTTCCCACCTGCTTTTATCTGATCTCATGACCTAGGGAAATACGTGCTAGTGACAGAGCACATACTTCTTAATGGAGAAAATTTTATTGATTATACTTGGTGACACCTTGTGTCATTGCATTGTATGGGTTTTATCTTACATCAAGAAATCGAAAATGTATGTTGCGTTACAGCTATCAAATGTAAATGGCAAGAAGTCTCCACTACTGAAAATGGATGAGAAGGAATGCTGAAGTCTTTAAAAAAAAACCTATTTCAGCCAGTTTCTCAAGATCTTCATCTTTTGAATGTTTCCTTCCTCTTCCAAAAAGGAAATAGAAAGAAGAAGAGTGGAAGGGTGTTTATAAAGAAAAGAGATTGGATTAAGAGTAAGGAAGACCTCCAGCATGTGTCTATGCCTGTATGAAAGTAGGAGGAAGAAATAAAGTTCCTTTCTTCCCTCAAAATAACCAAATGATCTGACATTAAAAATAAAGAAATAACTTAATGACAGGATTCTGTCTTGATCAATCAGAATTTGAAAGTTTTATTGATTCAAATCATTTCAACACATTTGACGGGTAAGGAATGTGATAGCTGACCTCTTGTCCCAGGCCAAAGGTCCTAAGGTTGAAATAACTTTCCTCCTCCTGAGCTATTCTCTCATCTCTCTAATGAGTTAAGTTTTTTCTACACTGTTCTCTTTTATTTCTCTCAAAAATCAAAATATTCCCTCTGTTTTTCCCTTTGCGTTCCAATCCAAGAGGAGAGACATATTTTCTCTGTCACCTAGATAAGCCATGGTTCTCTACCTACTTTTCTTCTTTCCTAACATGTCAAAAAGTGCTTATGACAAAAATGAGTAATCACATTCCTGTAGAACAAGGAGCTGGGAGAAAGACAAGAAGGAGGTTTTTAAAAAGGAGCTGTAATATATTCGAGATAGATGTGGACAGGATATTTTGGCTTTCTTCATCTTCTGTTTCTTTGTCTACGGAGAAGTAATACTTCACTTATCACTGAGGTAAATGCAATATCCTCGCAGTAAGATGAAGTCAGTGGTCATGAGGACTCTCCACAGCTGTAGACTATAAATGGGGATGGATGGAGTTTTCTGACTCTAGAGCCAGAGACATCTTCCGTGGTGTCTGGACATAGGACACTGAATACTGAACACCAGGATCACTGGTGAAGAAGGCTGTCATTGTGCTTTGGTTTGCCTTATGTTGCACCACATATCAGAAAACCTAGAACTTCTCAGTGACATCCTTCACCTTCCCCAGGTAGACTGTAGAGGAAAATGTAACAGTAGGTGACGGAGTGTATGGCTAACAACAGCTAAGAAAGCCTCTGTGTAGCAGAACAGAGACTAATAATGGGTATCTGGAGGCAATAATGAGTACAAAAGGAAGCAAAAGTTAGAACCACTTTGATGTTATGAAGAGGTAATGTTTATGGCTTTTTTTTTTTTTTTTAACATTTTCCTCTTCCCACCACATCCACATGTGTCTTGTCTGGATTTTGTTTCAGCCAGCTGCTTTGCACCCATGTGCTCATTTCAGCAGCTTACATTACAGCTGTATTCCTTTCTGCAGCCTTGCTCTGTGGGGCTGATGTCCAAGTCCCAAACTGTCTAAGGACTCCTGTGTCAGTGATTCTGGGCTAGCTTTGGGGCGCAGGGAGCAGGCTACATTTTTCATTACAGCACCTACAATTCAGAGTAGCACCATTGAAAATGGAAAATAATAACTAGATACATATTTCCCAACAGTTGCAAGTAGATAGTAGAAAACCATTCTCTTCCATATGTGTGAACCTTAGGAAAAGATTGGTTGCAACGAGGCCAAAGTGAGGAAAAACTGAAACAGTCTCAGTGTCCAGAGCCTCAGTGGGGTGCTTGTCCATGGTAGTGGTGCTTTCTTAAAAGATCCATGTCCCAACCAATGTAATACTCAGCCACCACTTTTAAAAAGACTCTATGGTTGTAGGTCTGCACAGGAATTATTTGCCTTTTCCAAGCTGTCTGGCTGGCAAGCAAGGGCAGAATATAACAATTCACTTGAACAGTGGTCATTGAGATTCTGAACTATCTGAGGGGAGATTTGAAAGAATAATTTATGTAGCTGTTTAAGAGAGCAAAGGCCACTTACAGGGCAAATTAGTATTTATTTACTTAGAAGTAGTCTATTGCCAAGTTTATTGACTATATTTTATTTAGTATTGGCTGAGTATATTAATTCTGACATTTGCACAAATATTTTTCTCATGAACCAGAAAGATGATTTTTGGGTTTTTTTATTGTTGGGTTGCCATGATTCCAGTTCCACTCACATAATTCTGGTTGTGTATTAGGAAGGCATAAAGATGCTTTAATGTAACAACAACAGAAAAAGAGAACTTTCTGAATAGTTCTGTTTCACCTCCAGTTCTCTCTGCTTTTGCAAAAATTACACCAGGAAAGATGAAGCTCACAGCTTTTGAGGGAAATACATGCAAACTTGATAGCTGGCTGAAAAAAAAATCAGCTACAAACTACATGGAGAATGTAATACTTAGAATATTTCACGTAGAAGTTATTTAAGCACTTGTTGAAGGAAATTATTTTATTTAAGTTTATACAGAACTACTAAAGAGAAAACAATGCCAATATAAATATCGCCTTAAGTATTGTTCATTACACTTTCAGGACAGTTGAAGTATCACTTTGAGGCAAAGCATAGTTTTAGTTCAGGAAGAGTCATGATGGTAACCTTTGATCTTTATTTCCTACAGTTAATACCATAATAATTCTTTTTATCTCATCATGTACATACACATTCCTAGGACTTAAAGCCAGTGGTTGTGCAAGAAGTTATTTGTAGTTTAAATGAAGTACTTGGATGATAAATCAAGAGGTTTTATACAATACTAACTTGTGATAAATCATTTTTATGCTGTTTTGCTCTCTCCAGTACTTCACCACCTCCAGCTCATACAGGCATATAATAGGCAATGTATGAACTTTTGTCTGCTTTTTTATTTAAATAAATTGCAGCCTTTCGGGGGAAGAAGGCAATGTCTTGTATGTTTTATGACAGTACTCACAATCTGAGTTAAGCAAATGGAAATAAACAGAAGTGAAATAAAAGAAAAACTGGCCATTCTTGGTTTAAAAAAAAGCATTTTTCCCTAAGCTGGAAAACTACAGGTGGGACCAACCTCACCTAATTTTCATCTTACCGTAAAATAATTATACCTAAAATAGGTCAGCAGAATCACTGTCTGGAAATGTTTGCTTGTTGACAATAAATGGAGCCTAAAATGACTACGTCAGATGTAGACATCGATACTAGAGATAGGGAGCGATTTCCTAATCTAAATTATTACCTGCAGACCACATAGGAGTTTTAATTTTACACTGCCGAAACTAAAATCATTTCTTCATGGTACTTGTGGCCCATCAAGCCTGATTAGCAGAAATGCCAAACGTTCACAATTCCTGCGTATTACAAAATTTAACTGTGTAAGTTTGTGGAAAAATCAGGCTCATTTGTGCCCTTTCTAAATGAGAGGTACACATGTGCTCAAGGGCAGTCTGAAGCCTAAGACTTGTAATCACAGGAGTGATCTGGCTACATGACAGTAGCTTGTTGCAACGCTGATCAGGAGGAGGAAAGGGACATGAAAAGGGGCTGTGTAGCTGCCTGGCCACCTTTCTGTCATGAGACATGGACAATTCCTCAAAATTATAATAGCGCTGTGCAATTATAATGAGGTGTTTTCTCCCCTTCTCCCCTTCCCTCTCAACTGGTGAATTCCCATCCCTGCATAGGTTGTTATCAACCATCCTGTTAATGGCAGTGGGCTTTAGATAATTTCCATCATTATTCATTTAAATAGGTCCTGACCTACAGAAGAAAGTAAAATAAAACACGTGTATAGAGGGGGTTGTCTCTAGAAAGCATTTACTCTTATGAAAAGCACATAGAAATAGCTCTTGGAACATGAGAAACACATAATCACAGTTCATGCACATGATTTATCTTCTGTGTTGCACTTTGATAACTTATTATAGTCAATAAAGCCATTATGCCTTTCTGTGAATACAAGTCCTGTTGTTTAAAAATATCTGATGTATAAGAGCGAATTATATTTCCAGAATAAGAATGCAATCAAAATCAAAGTAGTGCCTCTTTAATACCACAGAAAGTTGTCCAGCAGCCAAGTCTCAATGAGTCCATATACTGCATGTATATAGAGAGAGACATATGTATATACCCATACTTGACTATTACTCTTATCATATTTGTTCCTGTTAAAAAATTCATGAGTCAGTACAGGAACAAATAGACAAGCGGAAGAGATAATTCAAATAAAAATATGAAATAGTTTTTTTGTACAGCTAACTATTCACCGTCTGGAATTACACATATTTCTCAGAAGGGGCCATACCCAACTCACGTCACGCATAGCATTGACATCCATGTGAGTTCTGAACAAAAATTAGGAGTAGATGACAACTAGTGTGAACCACATTTCTTCTTGGTTATACTTGTAATGCCATTTTGATTCAGCCCTGAATATAAACTGTGTATAAAGGATTGTTTTAAATAACTATGGACCATAGGTTGAATCTTGCAAACTTTCACACACTAGAATAGTGCTACTGATAGGCATCTGATCCTGGTTAACTTGAAGTGCAAGACAAACTCCATGACCACAGGATTTTTCTTAGAACAGTAGATTTAGGCATCCTAAATTTAAATCAGAAGTGAAAAGGTGCTTAGGAAAAATTCTTCCCCCAATGTATTTCTCTCTCATGTTAAAGTAATGGTAAATACAAGACTGATTTGTTGTGATGTTATGCTCTAATATTTCCCTTGGCTTGTGTCCCTTATTATTTAGTTAAATGTCATCAAAGATTTCATTGTCAGACTAAAATATTTGTATTCTATTTTTTGTATCTTAATGGAGTCAGTGAAGACATTAGAAGTAGAAATGCCATAAGGAATACTTTCTTCCAAACATTTTATGACTGTGGACTGTCTGTAGGTAATTTAATATACTCTTTGCTTTTCTCGGTATATTATGTACTAAAGGATCACCAAGATTCATTTAGATTCAAATGAAATATTGGATCCAAAACCATTTTCATTTTTCTATTTCCATTCCTTGTGTTATATTATTACCTTGTGCATTACTGACTTGCATGTAAGCCAATGTATTTCAAAGGAACTCCACTGTCTTAATGGAGGCACAAAGGGAGGAGGCTTTCACTCAGCTGCGCAATCTGGTTTTCTCTTATCCTATCCAGGATTCATAGGAGGTATGTGATTGCAGCTAAAGCAAGCTTTGCAGAGATAGAGCATAAAGCAAAACAGCGTACACTTCCTCATGTCACCTTGCCAGCGTGTTTTAACCCAGGGGTAACACTCTGAGCACTGAGAAGATCACTGTTTTATTCCTGGGGCTGTCTGCTGGGGCCGCCACAAAGTGTGCCAAGTAACATCCGTTGTCCCACCATGTAGACACCTGTCTACTGAGAATCTGTGTGACACTACCTCCTTTCATCACTTCAGAAAGTCAGCTAAACAGCTGTCTTACAAGATTTATGTTCAGCCCAGGCTGGATTTGAACTGGTTACCTAGGACTGAAATGTTTCTTGTGTACCATTACTGATCTCACCGGCACTGGTGCCACTGCGTGTTAGAAAATGGCTTTAAATTGGCCATTTGAGTACCATGGGAAGAAAGGTTTTAACTGTTGCACGCAGCTGAGACAAGATGATACAGATGAGACAAGATGAGACAAGATGATACAAATGATAGAGCATTTGATGGGGTGACTGTGCCCTTGTGATATGAAGACTTGCAAGTATGGAGGAAAGCAGGGAAAATTTGCCTTCACAAATCTAACACTGCTCTTAGCCCATGTTCCTGTTGATGAGATCAGATGCCTTCAGATGAGCTCTTCTTAAGTCACATAAGCTCAGGAAAAATGGAGAAAAGAAAAAAAAAAAAGAAAAAAGAAAAAAAAAGCAATGTTATTTGTACTTAAGGACAAGCAAAGTAAGACATACTGATACCCAGGGAACAAAATTTGCCTTGACCCATCCAGCTGGTTGATGGCCCCCCTTCCCTGCACTCCTTCCCACTGCCACCTCACAGGCTCCATCACCTCATTTTGAAGTCAGGTCCCCTTACTAAAGGAAAAATGAGAGTTCCCGGGTGATGGGCAAGGAGACAAACCAGGAGTTCAGCATTCACGGCAATCTCAAGTAGGATAAAGGAGTAGATGTGGAGGGCAGGGAAGGGGAAGCAGAGTGAGAAAGAGGTAGCAGTAGCCACAGAGAAAACTGTAAAATCAGCAAGGAAAAGTGTCAGCATGCTCTATTTTCCAAAAGGAAAAGTAAAAAGAAAGAGAAGTAAAAATATTTAAATTGCATCAGACAGGTTAGATGTCTGTTGAACAGGTGAACACTGGCCTAGCATTAGTTTTTTATGTCTGCTGATTCTGTTTAGCTGAGGCTTTTTTTTTAAAAGATCTTAAAAATCATCTACACTGAGAAACAAATCCATATGAATATCACTTAAAGCCTCAACATTCATGAAATATGAAAAACAAAGAAAGGCACAGACTGTGTTGTTTTATTTTGCATGAATTGTTGAATGTCCATATCAATGATACAGCATAGACTGATGTAGTTAACATTAGACTGATTGTGAGAAATATCTAAATTTGTCTTCTTTTTTACAACAGATTGCAAGACATTAAGGTTTTTGTAAACATTAGAGGAGTCAGCCAGGCCTATACTTTTCTCTATCTGTCACATTATTCATGGGCACAGTCTCAAAGACTATTTACTTGAGCAAATGTACATATGTGCATAAGCATTTAGAGAACAGAAGCCATTACCATCTACCATCAAAGTTTCCAGCAAGAGGATCTTTATACTGCTGGAGAAACTAACTCAAACACAACAGCACGCTTTGATGGTTTGGTTCAGACAGACCAGTGATTCAGAGCATCTTTTATTTATTTATTTTCTTCTTAGGTACTCAGTAAATATAGCTGGGCAATTAGCAACAGTTAAATAGCTGCAACATTACCACCACTGAATAATTTACTAATTGGCAGAACAATTCCCATCTCCTCCATTTGACCGGATATTTGTTTTATGTGTGTGCTTGATATGCAATATTTACTCCTGATAAATTGGGGGAGGCAAGTGTATTTGCTTTTGCTAAATCAGGATTAGCAAAACTTGTGGTTGAAGCTATGATTATTATGAATATGACATTGAAAATGGGACTAGAAAAAGACTCTTATACTTTTTTTCTTTCCCCAGGGTAAGACATCATTTGTGCTCTGTACTTTTTAATCATAACTGTTAGCATTTCAATAAAAGATTAAATTTTATTGTTCTCAAAAACTTCTCCAAAACCTTTTTATCCATCTGTTAGCTTCTATTGTAACTTTTATGCTAAGCAAATTTAAAACATTTTAGAGGGTTTTTCCTCTTGCCTTTTTTCTCTTAGTCAGAGATAAAAATTTAAAAGTCAAATTACAAAAAAAGGGGTGAAATTATGAGCTCTTCATTAAAATACTTTTGTAATACAACTTCTGCTATTTTTATAACACAGGCAACCTATATTCTGCCCGTGGTTTTTCAAAGAGGAAACTTTTAGTTTCCTCATTTGGTATGAAAATAGTATCAAAGTGAACATGGTTTGTTCTCAATTTCTTTGCACTATCTCATCTTTCTAAGTAATCTATAAAGACTTAAACTATAGGACATGCAGGATACTCAAGTTACAAGTGCCCCAAGGTCTTAAGAGATCTTGTCTGTATCGTACTTTAGAGTTAGAAGGAGTTATTGCCCTAAAGCGGGGAGCATGGGAAGCTTAGTGATTTAAGCCTTTAAATTCTGGCATTTTAAAGGTAGCAGTGTCACTATGAGTAGGACCAACATTTCATTTGCCTTCTTACATTCAGATTTATTTGTCATCACTATCTATGTCCTCCATTGCTGGTCACACTGAGAATACCCAAACCAGATAGAATTCCATGTAATTCAACACCTGATGGAGTTCTATCCAAATAAATGGATCTCTGTTCTTTTTTAACATTAAAACATGATGCCAACAATTAGGAACAATTTTTTTTTTTTAAGTATAAATGAAAGAAAATAAATCAGCAGTGATAGAAAGTTGTTTTGAGAGAAGCAGCAAGGAAAGCTTTATTTTAAAACAATACCTTGGAAATATGGTTTTCTGTTTCAATGGAAGACAACCAGAAGCTCAACGTTATTTCTCCAGTTGTAGATGTATATATGTGAGAGGCTTGAAAATGTAAGTTGCAGAGCAGAAGCTCAGCTGGTACAAATCAGCACGGTTATTGAAGTCGGTGGAACAATAGGAGGGTTTCACCTTCTCAGCATCTGGCCCTCACACAATGTGAATAGCTGATGTTTCAAAAGGTAAAGTACGTACGTACAAGCAAGAGAGACAAGCTGAACCTTCCGTGTACGCCTTGTTAAAAGTTTGTGGCTTTGATTAAAGTGAATTCAGTGTCTGCTTGACAGGCAAGATTGACAGAACAGGAAACCGATGTGTTCCATTAGCCCCAGAGCAGATAAAAGCAAAGGCAGGCAGACGCAGCTCCCCCCACTCAGGAAGGGTTTCCTTTAGGACAGAGCAAGCCATTAGCTTTCAAAGGCTTTCACTCCTTGTGATGAGAATGCTGAATATCAGCCCAGTCATACATGAATGTCTGTTCATCCCAGTATGCTGCTTTTTTTGCTGGTAGGAGATGTTTAAAAAAAAGAGGTAAGGAATGCAAGTAGAGAGAAAGCCTTCCCCTTGTGCCCTCCTGGCTTCTGGCAACCAGCAGTTTACAGACTTGCTTTGCTAGACACAGCATCTACGCTGCCAGTAACGTATGGGACTATCCCACATTTGAAACACATCCACCGTATAAACATGTGAATTTAGAATATTGCAGAGTATAAACAAACACAACTGGACCAACTACCACTTTATAGCATATGAATGATTCAGCTTTTTAGCAGGATTTTATTTCCTGATCACTATTACTCAGTTCTGAACCCACCAAAACGGTCTCTTGCAAAGTCTGTCCTTGTCAGGAAGGAACTCTGGTTATCTAGGGGCTTTGGGGACATAAAAGTCCTCTATAAATAGAAGGCTTATTGGTCTCCAAATGAGGAGAGGACCCAGTTCTGCCTGATTTCTTAAATCCAGCTTTCCAGAGCACGTACAAGATAGCAAAGGTAAGCCAAACTGGTTTGAAAAATCTGGTGTCTTTCCAAGTGTAAGAAAGAGAGAATTTTTCATTTTGAAATGCTGTTTACCATTGCTTCTGGGGTTTCTTATGCATAACAAGAATTCTGCAATTACTTAGGAGAAAAATGTGAAACCCTGTTAACAGCAATAAAAATCTGTTATTACTTTTTAAACATTTAGAGGAAAACAAACCTACTTTTAATCGGATCTTTTCTACACACTCCCGTGGGTTAGGTTTCTTTTTGACATGTCTAGTGGGTTAAAGGATAGCACATGCCATTCTAAGGAGGCATTATGAATGTGAAAGCTAATAGATTTAACAGTCATTTTAGTGACTATCTTCTTCTGAGTCCTTCAGCCATTTTTTGTGGTTTTACTGCTGCTTTCATCTAGAGCATTCTCCGTGGGTTTTTTCCCCTGTTCTTTGCCATCGTATCCAAGACTAGCACAAACAACCACGGCAAAGAAACCAGGACTTTTGCCCACGAAATGCAATCTAAGTTAGACACAATATCATAAATAAACAGAGCAGGACCAGTAACTGAGGAACAGAGGAAATCAATGACAGAAAAGGGAAAACAGCCCTTTTCTTCTTGCATTTACACTGTAAATATTTATTTTGGTCTTTTTTCCCTGATACAATCACAGGTGTGAGGAGAAGTGGTTTGTGCCAACCTAGAGTGTATTGACAGAAAGCTAGCTGCTGAAAGTGGGGGTTTAAGGGGGAATCTTAAGGAGGCCAGCCAACACTGTGGGGGCTGTTTACTGAGCCAGATTTGATTTGCAACATGAACCAGAGGAGTTAAAATAATGACGATGTCACCGCTGAAGTCATTGGGCTGGGAAGCGGAGTTTTGTGCCATCAAACCGCCCACTGCCATGCGCACAGGGTTGAGCTGGCCCCTTCCCAGTATACAGCCACCCGCACCGCAAGGCCTTGGGGGAGGAAACGGTGGCGGTCCAAGGAGGAAAAAGCCCTCTCTGTCGGTCTTAGCGAGGCTATCCAGAGGGGTACGGGGAAGGGAAGAGAGTGGCTGAAACAGAGGAAGGAGGGTGTGTGATGATTCAGAGCCCGCCGATGGTACCGCCTACCAATGGAGCCCCTAGAGAAAAGGCAAGTTGCCTTCCTCTGATGTGGCTGTAAACAAGCTCGGTTTTGGGCATACTTGGACACCTACTTCTCACTGCAGACCAGAGGGTGTTCCTGGGGTAAGGAAGGAGCTTAATGTGTCTGCCCTAGCACCTCTGTAATACTTGGACGTCTCAGACATGCATTTTTAGGTTGTTACGTTGCTAACAATACAACACTGCTAACAGTATATTATTACTCAAAAAAAAAAAAAAACCACCACAAAAAAAACCACAATCAAAAAACCAAACCTTTGGAAGGTTCATATTCTCACTGATACATGAGGGGTATAGGAGATATAAATGTAAGATATAAGTGTCAATGCCAAAATACAAATCTGGAAGGCTGCGAAGTATGGATGTGGGAAGCTTTCCAAGAATTTCAGATGATGAAAAGAGAGTGGGCGGTAAGAGTAAGTTAATTGTCCTTGGTGTCTTTTGAAGAGCTTTTTACAAAATAAACATAATAAAAATATTGCTCCTGCCAAAGCATTAAATAAATAACATTTACGTCCATCTGAACTTCAAACTGATCACCAGCGATGTGGGACATAATAATCCTTTTCGTTTATATGGCAAATGATAAGTTCTTTTTTATTTTCATAAATATGCATACACACACCGTCACATACACGTGCTCTTAAAATAGCAATACTACTCGTGTATAGTACCCACCTGCTTCTCAAAACAGAAGTTCTCAAGAAAGGAACTGAAACTAGGACTCTTCACATCCTAATTGTTTGATCTTTCTAGCTTGTTTCATTTATATATTTATGTTACATATTTCTATATATCTCTAAATACAACTCACATACCGCACAAATACAGGACTTCCTCTGCCCACTGTAATGCCAGTGCAAGACATAGATTTCCTTGCAGTAATAAAATCATTTATTTAAATCCTGAAAACTGTGAAAAGTGTCATATTTATTCGAGATGTCGAAGTACTCATATATGTGGGTGTTTCAGTATAATTCATGATCTTCATATCATGCCTCTGTTCCTTTGAGTTCGTTGTAATTACAGCTCTGCTGTAAAAACAGTTGTCTAGAAAGTAAGAAAAGAGGTAGGCCTGCGGTGCATCTCCTATTATATCCCAAACAGAGTATTTCAGAAGTAACTTAGATAAAATTAAGCTGAGGTGCAATCCTTTTCTTTTTCTTTCCTATGATACCTGTACAACATTCCTCCAAACTCTATGACCCCTGAGCTGTTTTACACTTTCAGGAGCAAAGAATTAATGTCTTAAAGAACATTGTGATGTGATTTTACTACACTGCCAGTGAGGTTACACAAATGGCTTACATCACTTTAGCAAAGGATTAGCTCTTTTAATAATGTTCAGTGCCTGATTACCTCCGCCCTCCCAAGCCACACCCTTAATTATATGCAAATGTTAGAACATTTGTCCAGCCAGGGGCTGATACTTACTTTTCATATTGTATTTGTTTGTCCCAGCATGTTGCTGGGACAAGTTTAGGGAAAAGGCCCTGCGTCTTCTGCAACAAATGAACCTGAATTCCTCTGCAAAGCTGCGAGGTTCAGCCCGCTCTTGTGTTCAGAGGGCTGGCCATCTGGAAGTGCTTTACAGCTTTCATTAATGGAGAGATTTATTGAACGCAGTAATATAAAATACAAATAAGTGAATCAGAGAAGCATTCTCTATGTTACTAACATTGACATTAAATTCAAACAACTGTATATTTTCATACTTTACATCTGACTTTCCATATTTTGCAGTGACAACACATTTATCACCCTGTTTTCCTTGATGCATAAGGCTCCGTGCAATGTGCCGGGTGAAGAGCAAGGATGGGCACCCCTTGTAGGGTGTCAAAGGAGGTGGATATCCCCACTGGAAGTGACTGTGGAGGGACAACACCAGAGGACACGGCTGTTTTACAATGCACTCTATACACAGTGGCTGATGCAATGCTTCTCCGGAATGCTTCTCAGAGAGAAAGCCAATGAGCCTCAGGAGAAAAAGAGAAAGACTGTCACCCCTAGCAAGGAGTTGTGCAAGGCATAGTAGTAGACCTACGTTTGCAAGCCTGGCATTTGACAGGCCTGACAATAACTGACCTGGAGAGGGTTTTGGGGGAAGCTGGTGGGGTTTGGGAGCTGGACAATGGGCACTTGGAGCTTTTAGCATTTTTGAAAAGGATTTTTTTTTTCTGACATCTATGGGAAAGACTCCAAACAACTTGAATGTCTGTATAGCTCTTTGCATCCACATCCTTGACAAAACAAACGCCTTGCTAGATACTTTTACCTCATTATCTGCTGCCTTATGCAGGTATGATTGATAAGGACTGCATTTTTTTACCCTTGCCAAAATGATAAGCAACATGAGATCCCATCCACATAACTGGAGAACCTAGTTTGAGCCAAGCATTAGATCCCTAGGGATGGATTGCCCCTACCACCCAGGTTCCCTGCATCAGAAAGAGTCACTGCACTGTGAAAGGTCTTTGAAGATGCTTAAACTGTAGGTACAAATTTGGAGTCAAAATTAGGTGGACTGGACTGTAGCCTATATTGACATTTATACTGCTGTCTTTACAACTCTGTTGAAATTGTTATAACCACATCAGCAAGGGACTATATCTGCCTGGCTGTAATGCATACTTCAGATCTGGGAAAGAAAAACTGTAGTGGTTTACATACATTTTACTTCGGAAGCTTTTTCCCTGCTGTAAGATCATGAGTCCAATTGATGCCAATGCAGCTCACAAAGTAATATATGAATATAATTGAATTTCTTTTGATGTACAGTGTAATTATCTCAGAGATCAATAAGGGAGCTAAATGAAATTTACATCCTATGTTAGCACTGACATATTATTCACTCTTTTGACTATTGATCTATAACTTTTTTCTCTTTTTAATTCTCTTGGACATTGTTATAACATTGCCTACTCTGAAACGCATTATCTGAGACATGTGAGTACCAGTGTCTGTTATCATTAGCAACAGCAACCAGATGAAAATTCTTATGATTATTTTTTACTCCATTAATTCTCAATCAAATCCCTCGGTTGCTTTGGACTGTGAGAGACATTTCTCATTCCACTTGTATGTACTACATCAAATCTCTGGTGCCCTTCTTCACCTTATTATGAATTACTCGCTTTTAAAATGCGAGGTTTATGAAGAAATAAAGCTGTGAAAGAGCCATGAGGATCAGGTCCAAACTGACTAATTTTTATTCACATTTACTCATTTCTTCTGGGTATTCTGTCCTACAGTTAGGTTTCATGGAGTTCAGTTCTTCAGTATCAAACCATTCTGATTTTGAGACTATTTGTGAGAAACTGGAATGATTTTTATTGTAACCTACCCAGAAGTTACAAACATACAGCCTTTGGTACTTGATATATACCTGCTTTGTTCTCTACAGCTACCGCTGAAGCTGGGTTCAAGAAAGCAAAGAGAGAGTCAGTACTTGTAGTGTCCACATCTGCCCTATTTTGGATCCCGTCTTTAGAGAGACATCAACACAACACCTTTGCTAGGCACGTCTAGCAGGTCGACTGAATGTCACTCACCTAGGCTTGACACAAATCAGTGCAGAATAAGGCACTGCATAGTGTCAACCAGTATGCCCGTGCTCTCTGTGTAGTAAAGCAAATGAGTTGCTCGGGAGGAGAAAAGTCTCTCTGTCTGAATTGGGTTATATTAATTTCCACATTCTCGTAGCATGCTGTCATTCCTAAGAAAAAAAATGGCAGTCCAAGTTTGTGCTGAAACAGGGAGTGTCTGTCTGTGAACTCTCGCACCAAGCCTAGTTTTAACCAGCTGTCCTGATGCCTGAACATCCTCTCCTCGTGATCGCGTGGCACCCAGTGCCCAAACGCCATTTTTTTGCAGATGTCAGAGATTTTAATGTTGCCGGCCAAAAGCAAATTAGATTGATAACCATGCACGACTGCCTGGCCCTGTAATGCTGGACACGATAGATGTTTTCTTTAGCATTGCTCTTCTGTATGGTAACGTTCTGCATTTTACTTGATTCACAAGTGTAAGCTAAAGAAGTGCAGGAATGATCAATAACAGATGCTAAAGGATCTAATTACAGAAACTGACATAGTCACATTTTTCAATGCAAACACACTAGTTTATTTAGAGACACACATGCGCTTTATATTCATAAATCTTGAATATACACCAACATGGATTAGAACAATAAAACAGTGTGTCCCTTGCAATCTGATTTCAGTGGTACTGTCTTACATTGTGTTTTGGCCAGACAACTCCATAAGGAAGTTTTTTGTAGGAATACTTTGTGCATGTCCACTTGGTAAAGGTTTCTGCATTATATGTGGATTCAGGTTTGTAGGGTCATAAACTGAATTTATATTTAAGTCTTCTACCTGCCTTTTGCTTACCTCTTAGAGGAAAAAAAGAAGAACTATGTATTTCTGTCCTCATGGCACGTTTAGCAGGATTAAGAAAAAATTCCTTGTGATGTCATTTTCAAAACTTGTCTTTCAGATAGTTCAGGAGACGTTCCAGTTCATCTAATGCAAGCACGCAACTGATGATAGTTTTAGCTGTCTGCTGGAGCAGACATTGTACTCCAAAAGGTAAGTGCTGAAGGCTCAGTATAGTATATTCGAAGATATCCAGATTGAGAACTTGTCTGCCCCTACATGAAGTTCCGAAACCGGGTACCTAAGCCTCAGCAGCTAAAATTTTTCACAGGCGCTCAGAACCATCCATTCCTTTCTGCTGACCATGTCCTTACAAAGTACTTATTAACTTTTGTGCAACTGCTTCACTGGTTACCTAGAGAGACAAATTAGGTGTCCCACTGGATGGTCAGGATGTCACCATGTATTTCTAGCCTGGGAATTCCAACATATTTTATGACTGGATTTTAATAAATATTTTCTATTGCACCTATGTACATATATAAATGGTTTTTTTAAATGCTGCAGGCCAACGCTTGCAAAGGAACTAGTGATTTTGGACTGTACTTGGGTTTTGATGCACAATTTTGATGCACTTTAAAGGGGCTGAACTTTCCCAGGGGAGACTGTCACTCCCATATTCAGACCTTTACAGTTTCTCAAGTTTAACATCGTAGTGCTGACATCCACTGAAAGCAGAGGCCAAACCCATTGTCTTCCCTTATTGGCACTTGCCTCATGTCTCTCTTCATATGAACATCTTAATCAATATTAATCATATTTTATTAAACTAAAAGTAGGATTTTGTTTATGTGTATATTACAGGGAATCAATGAATTCATCATAAGCTACTAAATGGACAGAAACAGGCCTGTCCACTGCATGTCATAAAGCAGACATTCTTTAGAAGGGTCCTCTTAATTCAAGTGAAAGGATTTAATATTTTGGGGGTAGGAGAAACTGAGTTCCCTCCTGCTGTCATTATAAAAGTCCTAGTGGGAACAGGGAGAATCTTACAACCACCATAAAGTTACACAGAGTTTACAGAAATATTTTTACTTTCCTAGGCACCTCCTCTCATTTTCATATTTTTTAACTGATTTAAACTCAGCCTTCCTGAAAACACATTTTAATACAATTTGCTAGTAGAACCTTTTTAATGGTGATCAACCTCTCTCTATCCCATTCTGTTACAAACAAGATACAGTATTGTTTGCGAACCCAAAGTTTCTTGTTTTCTCCAGTCAGGCTCTCCCATGCTTTTAAACTTTGTGTTGTTAATAATGATTACTATTATAGGATCAAATGCTGCCACACTATGAAATTTAAACTTCTGTGTGATGAAAATCAGCAAAAAGCAATGCATAGCATATGAAGTTGACAAGATGATAACTTGTTACAGAATTTTTGGATGAGGATTCAGTAATATACTTTAACAAAAGATGTCTCCTGAAAATACTTGCTTTAGCAAAAGATGTCTCCTGAAAAAGACATCCTGAAAGGATGTCTCCTGAAAGATTCCATTAGCATGGAATCTGTAAAGTCTCAGTATTTTTTTTCTGGTACACCAATATTTTTGCCGAAACATCAATACTTTTGCTAAGCCATTTGCTTACACTACCATTAAAAAAAAAGGAGTTTACTTTCTGTTTCATTCCCCCTCACACAGATTGTGCCTTTTTTTTTCCCCCAGGGAATGAATTTGCAATGTAATCGTGGTGAAGGTTCACTTTGTGTTCAGAAAAAATGTGTTCTGCAGCAGAAACAGGACATTCCAAGGTGTCCTGCCCCTCAAGTGTTTGTAAAGATGCTGGTTCCTAAACACCAGTAGGCAGGAAGCAAAAATAGGTAGCTTTGCATAGCATTAATTTGTAAGAGTTGACCGTACTTCAAATGCAGTTTTTCCTACCACCTAGATTAGATTCATCAGTCGCCAATCTAAATGTCTAATTGAAGAGTAGCTTTCTGAAGAGTCTGTAACTGTCGCTTGGCTTCATCGTTCTCTGTTTGTTCCTAAGGTTTCTTTCCTCTCTTGTTTTCCTTCTGAAACAACAATGCACTCTATTTTGGGGTTGCTAGTCATGATTCCAGGAATGGGAATCCAACTCTTGAGTACAACAGGCTTTACATAGTAACTTCTTGGCAGAAATTCAGAAATGCTTTGACCAAAGGGAAGAAAAAAGGACCCAGAATAAGGGTAACTTGAAATGAAAGACACTCACAAGAAAAAAAAGTGGGAAAAAAAAACCATAAAAAATACCTTCAGAACATGAAAGACTGAAGAATTGAGATAAATTGTGATATTTGTTTTTCATGCTTAACTGAAAGCTTTTTGCTACTCTATCGCCCAGTATCATGAATACTAAGATACTTCTCTTCTAAATGTGTATGTGTATATGGGAACATTCTAACCCCAAGCTTGCCAAACGTCAAGTCCTTCTGTTTGCTCTCTTTTTAAAATTAACTCTTGATGGAGGAATGGTTCCATTCAGCAAGGGAAGGAGTTTAAGGTTTCCCTAAGTCTGGGGAATTAGCATAAGAATGGTCCTGGAAATGATGAACTGTCTAAAAGGTTATTTTGCTCACAAACAAATGGTTCACTGTTCAAGGGTACCTGCACGGATCCTGCTTCTCTCTCCTCCCCCCCACCTCCACCCCCTGCAGTACTGGAGACATGTTGTTGGAGGCAGAGCCACAACAGGAGATTTGGGATTTTGGCACCTGAATGTGTCTTTTTATATTTTTTCCCCTCACAAATTCCTTTCCCTCTTTCTAGTTATTTCTGACTATGCTTTGCCCCACTAATATCTCCTCTTCTCGAAATGACTGTCCCAGCTGGCAGGAGATGGACACCTAATATGGTGCTTCTCACACCTCACAAAGCTTCAAGAAGTAGGTACTCTCTTCAGTTCTATCTTGTAACAGTCCTTTTTAGGTTTTAAAACCCCCAAATCCCTGTGTTATTTTGCTCTACCTTTCTGCTTTCATCTTTATCTTGCCTCCCTCCATCCACAAATCAGTTAAGAGAAAGAAAAGGAATGCACACGTAACAAGAAAATACACTCTTCCAAAGAAATGACACACCCAGTTACTGCCAAGGTGAACTGCCTCTCTTCTTTCGACATTTATTTGTCTGTTGCTAAACACACCAAAGCAGCTATCATATTTTAAACACAGTCTTTTTCAAGCTATTTAATAAAGTGTACTGTGTATTTATGACTCCTTAACCAGAAAACCATACCCTAATGGATATATTTCAAGTTCCTGACCCAAAACCCTTAATTAACTGTAAAACCAACATTCTTATTCTTCTTCAGAGGAGTATTATGTTAGCAGATTTGGAAGTTAGTTCTGAAGGGGACTGTTTTTATAGTACCACAGATCCTGAGGGGGGGAAGTCATTTTCTATTCCAAGAAAACATCCACCACTAGCACCAGTGAGAAGCAGAGCTCTGGTGTTTTTTTTTTTAAAGCCCTAATGACTAGTTTTTATTCCATAATCACAGAGCGCCCCTTTCACCTGATGATTTTTTTGTTCAGTCTTCAGCACACTTCCTTTTCCTGCTTCATCATTCATCAGCTATGAGGTCATTAATTTTAAATGGGAGACTCTCAGTAACCAACAGAGAATTTCATTGTAAATCAAAACTTCTCCAGCTGATAAGTTAATTTGTCAGTAAGGCGGCTCGGCAGCCCTTTTATTTTGTATGGAATTTTCCGGACGGTCCTCTAGGCTGACACCACAGAAATCAGGATCACTGTTTACTATGGGCCTTCAGCCTTGAGGGAGGTCCTAGAAGAAAAGAGAGATGACACGTTTTCCCCTGTGCTCCCAAGGTCTCTATACCTACAACTATCTCTGTTCTACTGTCTGCTGGGATGTGTTTGATCATACTGCCAATGTATGGATGCATGCCAAAAAAATGTGTATGGCCATTAAGGAACACTTGTTCTCTGGCTGAAAGGGCCCCTTTACACGTCTGTCCTGAAAAAACTTGCACAAAAGCTTAATCTCCAAGATATGACAGCTAACAAACTCATTACGATCCATACAGGGGAGGGAACAAGTGGGATACAACAAGGAGACCAAGTAGCTCAGATGTCCACTAAGTCTTCACATCAAAACAGCAATCGGAAAAAAACTTTGGAGCCAGTAATGGGACCAGCTTTTTACCAAACTAGGTGGAGATAGCTGTGCTGAGGCAACTCCACCACACAGCTCAGGATCTGGTATATGGAGCTCCTGTTAGAAATCATGTGGAGCCTGGTGAAGCTCAGCAAATTAAAACATGCTGAATTAGCACAAACTTCTCTGTCCAAAGAAATTTTACAGGCCAGATCATCTCCTCTGTTATGACCTGGGTTTGCCCTATGCAAATTGTAAGGTCAAGGAAAGGGAGAGGAGCAAGCATGTGCTTGCTTAGTCAGTCCTCTAACCGCATATAGGCTATGCCGGTTAGGGCAGCTGAGCTTCAGTCTAAGTCGGTCTGGGCCTGGCCAGGGGAATCAAGAACATGATGCTCACTTCATTCTTCCGGTGCTATGCAGAGCTTTGGTATGGAGAAGTGCTTCACCTAGCACGCACAATCCAGAATCATGATTTTTCTAAAGTGAGGGTCACCTCTCATAGCAGTGGATGTGGACAAGTGAAATAATGGCAATTTGGGACACTGTGTTATGACAGCTGTCTAGTACAGCGGTTCTCCAGTGTTGCTCTAATTGTCTAAAACCAACTCTTGCTCTAATTCATGTTGCTTTATATGCAGAAGGGACTAGCAGGACTTGCCAGGGGAAGAATGGATGGAGATGGAACTTTGGAGAGCTTCTACATGTTTGGTTTTTCACTCTGAACTTCCAAGGAGAAGGAAGAACAGAGTATGTGCCTGTGGATTTATCCCTGGGAGAGGTCACTGGTGATGGCAATTGCTTGGAAGAGCAGCAGTGACTATTCTGCAAATGTGCATCTGCTTCCACTTCTGCTCCCTCACTGCTGATCTCTCTCTTTACTTTTGATTATGGCATCCCCACAGCTGTCCTTTTTCTTTCTCTTTTTCACCTCGAAAGCAATTCAGTTCCCTTTTCCATGTGACGTTTGAGGCCATCACTTCGATTCTGATGAGTTACAGAAGTGAGAGGACCAGACCTGCATTCTGACTGCCCTGCCCCTGCTTCCTCTTGGCCCGGACCATCAGGATCACAGCTGAAGTGGCCAAGGGTTAATTACAGAGTTGTGCAAGAAAGAAGACCCTTACTTCTGGAATTACTGGTGATATCACAAAATATTTTGGCTGCTTTTAGCCACAGGGCCCGATCCTGTCAGCAAGCCACATGTGGACCTCCCATTAGCTCTACGGGTGTTCCACAGGCAGGCAGCGGGGGACTACCAGCCCCCCTCGGAAGCGCCTAACAGATCTGCATAGGATTATGAATGACGCATACCAACATGCGATTCTTCACACGTAACGCAAATTCAGCCTTACTGCTGAAGTGTTGCAGTAGCTGGAGGAACATGCTTCTCAGTTCCTTTCCCAGACTTTTATGATTCAGGGTAGTTAACTGGAAATGCAAAAGCCAGTTGAGTCACTGGGTGGCTGCTCATATGGAATTTTGATGCATCTGTGAAGGGGAGAGAAGTCGGCTCGTAGCATACTTTCTGTTATCAAAGGCATGCTGGGCCGTAAAGCTAATTGCATTACGCTGTGTTCAAACAAAAACGCTTGAAAGCAGTTCTGTCTAGCTATGTGAATATGTGCACAGAGCTTGGGTATGTAACTGTTGCAGTAAAGTGAAAATGTCTGTCAACGGAAAAAAAAAAAGAAAGAAAAAAAAAGATATGTCAGTACTACCTCATGGGGAATTTTCCCTCCAGTTTCTAACCAGTAATACCCTCCACTCATTTTCCCTTTAAGACATTTTCAGAGAAATGGTTTCTTGATCATAAAACAAATCACGACACAAAAAACCCCTACCAGAACAAGACACTCCATTGCACATGCTGCATCTCAAGGGAAAGGATGAGACAATAAACAGCACGTAACAGATGTTATTCACGTTGCTTCATGCACTGTTGGAAGGCTCTCAGACACCACAGTTCTGAGCACAATGAAAGAGCCCATAGACATAGAGTAGGGTCACTAATGATGTATCTTATTTAGGACAAGATTAAAAAAAAAACAAATTAATTATTTATATATTCATAGACAAGGTATTAACAAAAGTAATAATCTTGAATCCTTTCCACCCCACTACAGCTCTTACAGTAAGATGTTAACACAATCTTTCAAGAAACTGGTAAAGATTTCAGATTATTTAAAATTTCTAAAGTAAAATATATATGCAAAATAACAACCTCAGTAACAGCTTATAAGGAGTATCTGGAGCCTTGCTAGCTTTGAGTCATGGAGTTTCAAGGGAATTTTTTATTATAGTTTTGGCTCCAGTGCACTCACTCCATGTGGGTTTTTGCTTTGAGTTTTAGGTTTGAATGGACCAAGTACTTCAAAGCAAGACTCTAAATCAGGAAAATGCACTGAGTTTCATGTGCTTTCCACTCAAAACCATACCTTGGCCCAGATTCCCTCACTACGGAGCCCAGCCTCACTTGAAACTCGGCCCACATTTGTTGAAAGCGTTTACAAATCCCATCAAAACTGGCCTGAGTTTCAATTTTGTAATAAAATGCAAACCCAAGAATTCTGCTTGGCTTCAAATGTCTCTCTGTTCTAGTAATTTCCACTTGTTTCCATTAAAAAGAAAAAAAATGGTATAATTTGTGCTGATTTCTGCCTGTTGCACTGGTAAACCTGGAATAACTCCATTAACTCATCAAGGCTGTTTCAGATTCACACCAGGGTAGGTGTGAGTAGGTTGAGCAGAGGTTTTATTGAGATAAAGATGGGAAGCTGGGTATACTCCAAGGCCAAAATTCTCAAATGCAACCCGTGTCTTTCTGTTGAAGTTAACAAAATGCAACTGCAGCCCGTAGGCTTTCTTGGGTATAAGCAAATCCTTCTGGCGTCAAACATGGCACTCAAAGTGCCGAGCCCAGGCCGCGGCAGCTTCACCGTGCCATCTGCCCCCACCGCCGTGCCCCACTGCCTCCTGCCCTTTCTGCCAACACCGGCCTCTGCACCGTGACCAGGTGAGCAGGCTCGGGGACTGTCATTCATTTCCAGCTGCGTCCAAGCTTGCAATCAAGCAAGACTTGAGGCAATAATGTTGACTAAGAGGATGGATCAGGAACCGCAGCTGGGGACACCAGCAGGGGTGGGAGCACTGGAACCTGGATTTAGAGTGGGTTAAACTGCCCCGAAACTACCCCCGGCCTTGCAGAAACAGGATTGCGTGAATACTAAAGCCTTTGCATTTGCCAGAGTCTACTATCTCACCATACGTCGCAAATTTGCCAGTGCATAATCTATGACGTGACGTTAATGACATCACTGACACACCATTTACCCAATCCACCACCTGGTTGTATTGTCTGAGGAAAGCCCACCGTGATGAAACAAAAAAACCCTGCAGCTATCACACACAGCAGGTCCAACCACCAAAACATAGCAGGGGGCTATCCCACGGACATATCTTCCTAAGAACAAGAGTAGATGGCATCGCAAAATCCACGTAACGACTTTATGGTTGTAACCTGATTTTAGACTGGCAGTGCTGAGACATTGCATGGATGTAATACGACAGGTAAAATGCAATGGCAGACAGATTTTTGCTCTGGATGCTCTTAGACTGGTTATCTCTTTTGCACTCCCTCTGTCACGAATCCTCAGGAGGAGAACTCGGCCTGACCCTGTGGCGTTACTGCAAGCAGGGGCCAGGCTGGCAGCACTCTGCCTCGCGAAACCAGTCCCATCGGCTCTGTTTTTCACCTTCTTCTTTTTCTCCGGGGAGAAAAGGGCGCTAACTGAGCTAGGGACAGGGGAATCAGAAATGCACATTGTATCTGCATCCTTTTTAAATGAACCTGTTTCGACAGACAGGTTTGCTCTCTCTGTCCCGCACCCTTTTCTACCTCACCCTTCGTTACCCCTGAACGATAACTGTGTCGTTAAATAGCCCACAGCTTCCAATAGTGCCTTCTGGTCAGGGCAGAAGTATTTCCTAGCACTGGAAGGCCTCTTCAGTGGCTCCTGCAGTTTGCTCCCCCGCTTTATTTTCGTCCGGTGAAAGTCCAGAAGCAGTTTTGAGCGGCTTCGTCCCACCCGGGGCTACTCTCGCCCCTCCCTTCCCTGACCCTTTTCCCCTGACGAAACGCCGAGGGCTGGAAAACGGCTACCTGAGGCCCTGGGCCGTGAAAAGAAGCAGTTGGAGTGCAGGGAAAACAAAGTAAACGCCATGAGAAGGCAGACTCCCACTTCCCCCCCACCCCCGCTTCCCTGCCCCAGGCCCACCAGAAGAGGCCGGAGCGGGAGCCGGCAGCCGGGCCACAGGGCTGTTTGATTGCCTAAGCCTGGTGGCCAGACAATAGGACCAGAAAGAATGGCTGCTTCCTTCCTTCCTGTCGAGTGTTCTGCCTGAGTGAGCAAATTCAATAGCACTTCGCTTCGCAGCAACACCAGGCTCTCTCGCACAGGCGAAAATCAACAAAGAGCCATTCTCGGGCATTTCCAACTGCACCTAAGCCAAGGCACTGAGCTGTGGAGCCATCCGGCCCGGGGAGGGGGGCGGCGCAGACGTCGCTCGAGGGTGTGCGGCCAGGCACAGTAAACATCCAGGTTATTGTTTATGGCGAAGGACTGCCTTATTATTTTATTTATTTTTATGGCAGGCACCGGGCGGTTTGGTTCCCCATCCCGCCCCTGACCCTGCCACTCGTTTTGTATTTTTTTTTTAAGTGCTCCTGATGACTTTGCTGTTTTAAGCTCCTCCATACAGGCTGGTTGAAGGGTGCAATGAGGTATTCGGGCGTGACTAAACTAGGCGAAGGTGACACAAGAGTTGCTGTGTGCAAGACATAAGCCTGCTGCTTTCTTCAGATTCAAGGGGTTGCACATTTAAATCAGAGGCTGACTGAAAATAAAATAGGTGTCAGTCAAGGAAAATATCTGAGAAAAGCAGGTAAGCAGATGACCAAGACTGTGCTCAGGTGGGAAGAAGCTGAAACATTGTTCCCTATAAATTCCATAAATAAGAAGGTAAGATAATAATTATGGACTGTGGGTTTTTTAGTATCAGGCTCCTTTCTGTCTTCCCGATCCCACTCTAGTTCAGCGCTGTGCCAGACTAAGAAGGAACATCGTGTCGCTAAAAAGACAAGGACCCAGGATGCGCATGCCCAGAGCTGCCAGTCAGAAGCCACATTTTCTGTGAGCACTGCGTTTCTAGATTTTCAGGGCCCCTGAAGAGTTTTCAAGTCCATGCAGCTGTGCAGAAATAAAAAGCGCGTTCAGTTTCCCTGCTGTCGCCGCAGCGCAGTTTGTGCATCACTTTGCAGCGCAACAATTGGTCCCGTGGGATTCCTGTGCATCTGCAGCAAGGCATCTCCTCTGTTGTACATGCATGGCATAGGACGTGGCTGTACAGAGGGATTTATTCTTGTGAACATCTGGGTTTGTTGATTCAGCGTGTGTGGGAAGAGGAAGGGGGAAGCGCAGAAAGTATCTCAAAAAAAGAAAAGCTTACATGGGGTCTTTGGAGTGATCTCTCTCTCTCCTTCTCTCTCCTAAAAAGCTAGATTTTCACTTTTTGTCTTTGAAATGAGCAAAGTAAGATTTTGCACTTGCCTGCTGCATCTGTTTTCTCAAGCAAAGACCTGTTTGTTTTTCCCATTGTGTCTGAACCATATTTGAAACACACCACTGAGCCAAGTTACATCAAGCCTGTTTCTTTTCTTTTCTACTTCTGAACTATGACAGATTATCCTAACCCATCTGCAGGCATGATTAAAAATATGAAAATCATTTTTACTTTTCTTTTGAACTGCCTTTGATATAGTGTTTGCTGTCAGATAATCTATAGAGTTTTAACATCTGGTAATGTAAAATGGTATGTTATTGCAGCTGAAGAAAGAACCATTTAGATATTTTTATAGTGAGTTTTTTGTGGCATCCAAGATTGCAATTGTGGCTTCAGTTTACAATAAACTTGTGGTGGTACAGTTATAACTAAATTATTCATTTTTATGCATCAGAACATAGCTTATAACCTAGAGGGAAAAAAATCCCAGAACAGAGGATCTTTATTAAGATACACATACTGCTTACATGATTACGGTAAGTGACATTGAAATATGTCATCACCTAATCTTAAGAAACTAGCTCAGACAACTTTCTATTAAGCAATAACCTGTAAATGACAAAACAATATCTATTTCAGTCATTGCACGGTGAAGGCTAGATTACTGTAGTTGAAAGATTTTTCTCTTTCTCCAAGAGCATTCAGAAGGAACATGTAGAGAAAAATTAACAATTGAAGCAGGACAGCTATATAGACTTTCATCTTTTAGAATCTAGCATCAATGAAAACTCATAGAATTTATAGATACAGCTGATCTAGTTGTACCCATTAACGTTTACAGTCTGCTTCCCTACAGAAAGATAGTAGCCGCTGACTTAACACGAGGCCCACTCCTAGTTCATTTTGCTTTGGTTTGCCTTGGTTGATTTAACCACTGGAAGAAGTTCATGATACCATGCAGGTGGTTTACTGCTAGCAAAAGCAGTAACCTAAGAGGATGGGGTATGCATCCCAATTACTTTTTATCCAAATTCAGTCAAAGTTTCCCTAAGGAAGCATTATATTACTGCTTGTCCTGTGGAAAAGAATTTGCAACTAAGGGTGAAGAAACTGATTTAGATCAAAGAACACTACCGCCAGTCTGTACTCTGATTGCCCAAAATCTGGTGTTTGTAAGAATTTTGTTTATGCTATTCCTTACTTGATATCCTCTGGAAGTGACATGCAGGTACCTTCCCCACTCGCTTCAGCCAGAAGCGTGCATCACGGTAAGGAGATTTCAGCCTCAAGTTTGAAGATTCCACCTGTTCAGGTACATCACATTAACTCAGAGGGCAAAACCAAACAAACTATCGGATGCTGGCATCTGGTTGTTGGCCATCAGCCGCTCATTATAACGCAACCTCCTTCCTTTTAGCATCTTCTGTTCTTTTAAAATGGTCTGGTGCCTTTTTTTTTTTAATCTCTGCTATAGTCAGGCTAGAGACAAGTCAGATGAGTCAGCCACTGGTTAAACCAACAGAACTGAGATAGCTTTTGACAGTTATATAACCTCCCACCTTCATTTTGGTAGTTTGCTCATTCCTCTAGCAGTGCCCACTAGGACTTCCCACAAGGTCCTAGGGAAAGCTGAGCAGGTAACTGTTCAGTGTATTCTAGACCATATATTAAATACTCTCATTAACCCTATGACGTCTGCATTCCTCACAGTCTTTTGATATGTTTATGTTCAGACTGCACCTCTGAGGTAGACGAACACTTTCACAGGTGAGGAGCTGAGGCACAGCCTACACTGCGGCTGGGAAGCACGGCAGCAGCGAGGACAGGCACGGGAGAGCTGGTGGTAGCCAGACTAGTGCGGGCACTCGCGGAAGCATAGCCAAAGCAGCTCAGGCTGCACAAATCTGCCTGGGACCCTCGCCATTTAACCCACATTGAAGCCATGCCATTGGAGTGATTCCCATCTGCAGTTCCCAATTTATAGGAAGTGGTTTGCTGAACCATATAAAACAAAGTCGTCACAATGGTGCTTTTGATTAAAATTTTTATAGGGGGCCACAGTGGCCTTTGAAAACAGTGGGGGTTGACAGTGGTCTGCTGGTGCTGCTAAAAAGTTCAGGAATGCTGAACTTTAAGGTTAGGTTGTCTGATTGCAGTGCAAATATATGCTAAGTGACTTGCCCAAGGTCATTTGTATTATGATATCTGTAGTAGAGCAGGCACTGAACACTGATTTTCCATAGCTGTGGTTAGTGCTGTAATCTCTGCTATGAAAAGAAAAAATATTTTCTAATCTGACTAAGTATGTTGAATTGTATCTTAGGCAAAGTTTAACTGGCAATACAATATACATAAGCAGGCTAATAAGCATATCAGGAATCTCCATCTTTACTTCTTCCCTATGTGAACACTTGAATTGAAATAGCAGTTCATTTTAATTTACACCTTCTGATATTTTTGGTGCAGACTCTAACCCAGGAATTGAAATGGGTCAAACTTGTTCTCAAGTGAGAGGATTCGCAAACAGGTTTGCGCAGAAACAATGAAATGATCTGACTTGAAACCACTTTTGTTTCTCCCTACAGGAGAAAGTTGCACTGGTTAACTAAAGGGACAGTTTAAACTGATCTAGTTAAACTACGTTAAATGGCAGGTGGCGGTCTGTTACGCATATTCAGACTGAACAGAGCTTACAGCAGTTTAACTGGGTCACTCTTGAAAAACTGTGTGTGACTTTGTTCTATAGACAAAGACTGCCATTATTAGGGTGCACACTTCTGTATAACCCCAATGTCAGAACTCAGAGGAGGCTCTTCTCCTTCAGGTTTGTTTGCTGCTGTAGCTCATGAAATTGTCACTCTCTTGCTTTCCATAGACTAACAAATTATGGGGCAGACTGCCCTTCTCAGAGAGCTTAATGGCCTGTCCATATTGCTAGTATGCTAATGCTGAAAATTACTTATGATTAATGTAATCAATATTCAGTCTCTTTTCCAAACAAGCTGACTGTACTGATTCCAAAGGATTTCCAGTATCTGAAAAATTGTAAATAGACAGAGATAGATAGATAGATAGATAGATAGATAGATAGATAGATAGATAGATGATAGATAGATAGATAGATAGATATAATTTTTTTTTCAAATGGAAGGGAAGGAAGTCTGTCTTTAGATGATTGTATTTTGTTTGGGTCTTTCTGAAACAGAATTTGAACATTTAGAATAAATAATAATTTTGGAAATTGTAGCTAAAGAAAACAAAAGGTAATAAGAGCAGAAACAGCAGTGGTGTGTGGAAGTTCACTCAGGGGATGTAAGGGTCTAAAGGAGCAGCCTTTTTCGTACCCCAGAGATTGCTGTGCAGTCACTAGTGGAAGCCTACACAGAGTGAATGGATGGCATACGGACTGCAGCACCATTCTGTAAAGTATGTACTCAAAAGCTTCGGGAGTAGGGAGACATTAGCAGGTAGGCTCCCTTTCATTTTTACTCACAAAATGAATCATGGGCACAGACTTGAAGATCTAATACTTATGTGCTTAATTGTATTACAAGCAACTCACACCTGCTAAAGGAAAATGTCCCTTTTGCAAATTCACCTCTTGGGTGTGGAGTTGGGGTGAGAACTACTGTCACGCAATAATTCATGACATGGAAAATGACCGCCTACATGCTTTGTTGCATCAGGTGCTTTGCACAGTCGTCTGGTTTACCATGCGACAAAGTACAAGCAGCTGATATACCCAGCAGCATGAAATGAAACTGCTCAGTATTAAAAAGTGTGAACAACCAAACCATTTTTAAATATAGGCGGAATCTATAATAAGCAGTAAAACACCCATGCCTCTCACTGCTAATGAGTATTCCCATCTGTAATGGTCTGCCACATCCCTGGTTAATTAGAAACTAAATTACTAACATCTCTAATTATTCATAATGACATTCTTTTACGTCTGTTAAATTAGTTATAAAAATGATTAGCATAAGAAATGCTCAGCTTTGAAATACTAGTCAATAAGTCAAAAAGCCTCTGTTTGCCTATTTAATCTAATGAAAGGTATTTTATCTCACATGGCATCTAAGCGCACAGGCAAAATTAACCCTGTGAAAGTAAACGGTTTTATCAAACAAAGCAGAGCTGAGTTGCACTGCTATCATTTACATGTACAGACTGTTTCCCCTAATAAACGTATTTCAGAATACTATACATACTTTGAATTAGTTACAAGATTTTCAGGGACATATGAAAAAAAAAGCTTTGAAAAATCTATGTCATGTTTTAATGTATTAATAAAAAGATGACCCAACTGTCTCCCAGGCTTCCCAGACACTTGACTAACCTATTTGCTTAAAAGGTGTGTATGAACAGGCAAGTTTTCACAGGGTGTCATTTTCCATATAATCAGGAGGGCTTTGTGCTATATTGTATAAGAAAGCATTCAGGGTTAAAATTCAGCATGACTCTCCCCCAAACAACCCTTCCTGCACCTTCACCCCCACTCCCACTTAAACCCTTTTGGAGGTTCCTGCCCTCCCCTCCCTGTTCTCCTCTTAGAAGCAAACTCATCACCATTAGCACACAAATGCAAAATAACCAGCCTAGGCCTCTTCCCAGGAATACAAATTAGGGGCAGGTAGTTGAAGAGCTTAGAAAGCTGAAATAGCGAAGTTCACAATGAAAAGGATGAATAGATGAGAGACTGAAAGTGGGGTAAAGTGTTCAGCTTTTGTCATTTAAAGTGACGTCTTTAACTCTTTGCCTTCACGAGGCTGCTCTTCACAAAAATAATAATGAATTGCAATTAAGACCTGAAGGACAAAAGGGAATTATGTGGGAGGAAAAAAGAAAAGGAAAAGAAAAAAAGAAAAATTATGATGACAAGAAGAAGATTTTTTTTTCCTTCTACAGCATATGAATATCTGTCAGGAAAGCAGAGAGGATAGTTTTAGAACTGTCATTGTTTAATGTGATAATGGTGCCACTGTAGATAGTGAAACCAATGATGTCATCAAAGCAGCTGGAGAAAAGTTTGAGATGGCTCATCAGATCTTCTAAATTTATATCCACTCATGAAGCCCTGTAGCTACTTCATGTCCTAGTCTACTGTTGGGGACATATTACTGTTTCTTACTGAAATAGGGGATATTTTAGGTGTAAAGTGCTTCTGTGTTTAATGTTATTTGTCCTTCATTTATGCAAAGCCTTTGGGAAATTAAGTCTCATCTTCTCTGTTTCAGCTGCACCTCCGGACTTGGCTGCCACCTGTTTGTCCCCTGCTAGAACAAAGTCCATTTTATAGCATAGACCTATGCTCAAATCATGGTGAGAGTTAGGACTTTAAAAGACTTCTTTAAAACGTATTATTTGTGGATATGGTATCCTGCTGTCAGTGTAAAACGGCATGGCTCTTCGATCACACTGAGGACAAGCTGTTCTTTAAACCAGTCCTCTGATCCATCCGAATGTGGAGGTTGGATAGGGACCCAAGTTAGGTGCAAAAGCTTTGGTCCATATTTTCTCTTACCTCTAAAGTTATTACAGCTCCTCAGAAAACCTGGGAAAGACCTTTGGAAGAGTTCTGTAAATCCCTCTCCCATTTATTACTGCTACGGTATTTCCAAACAAAATGTGCTCATCAGTCCTCCGTATTCGCCCACAAAAAGCACAAAACCAAAGGTAAGCCAGCACTAAAAGAGGGCAGATTTAGACTAGATATAAGGAAAAAAGTTTTTACAATGAGGGTGGTGAAACCCTGGCACAGGTTGCCCAGAGAGGTGGTAGAAGCCCCATCCCTGGGAACATCC
>JAVKLA010000008.1:14813240-14831109 GCA_034782735.1 Sagittarius serpentarius | reverse complement strand
AGGAGAGGAGAGGAGAGGAGAGGAGAGGAGAGGAGAGGAGAGGACATCCTTAATTTACATTTACAATTCCTTTATCAAGTATTTAATATTTCAAAAGGTCTAACTTTAGAAAAAATCTGCATCTAAAATGTAGAGTTATTTTCTAACTGAGGTGTGGGAAGCAAAAATTTGGGCTATAATCATTTTACTTTTTGTCAGTTCAGCTAATGATCTAATAGCTCTGAGGACTATGTATTTATTCATTAAAACACTATTGCTAAAGGGGAAGAGTAGGCTTAGAGCCAGTCTTACAGACAGGAAGGCACTGGGTGATCAAATCAAAGTCCATCCTGGATCTCAGTGTTCCCTTTACAACACACGTGATTCTGACCTGAACAAAACTAGACCTTGAGAAACTGTAATTTTCTCTCCTGCTATGTCTGCACATTAACTTTGTCTCACATCACATTACCACTTCTCTGCCCAGGGAAGCTAACTTGTAGAAGTTTAGCCTTTGAACCAGTAGGACTGTGCTAAAATATTTTCCAATATTTTACTTCTCTACTTCAGCAATATCACACTGCTAAACAGGTTTTTCTATTAAAACTTCAACCAATAAGATGTGTTTTTCTGCATTCAGCAAAGCTGCAAAGAAGTACTTTACTATTCCTTATTGTCCCTATTGACATATCAGATTTTACATCTTTTCTGGATGTCCCAGGGCTGATCTCCTGGGCATGAATGCTTACTGTCACCTAGCCAACTTGCTAACCGTGCAGAATCATCCATAAACTATAGCTAAATAGCTGTGTTCATGTTGTTGGGCTTTCTGAGGGACACCGGTGGCAGTGTCTCCTTGCCTTAACGGTTTGAGAAGCTGAATTTGAGTGAAAAATCTTCCCTAAGACCACTGTAGATAATTACTTTATCAACATATTTAGCAGAAAAATTTGGTCTTTGCCCACTGTCAGCTATGCCTATTCACACTGGAAAAAAATCACAGAACCAGCACAACCCCATGAGTTGTTTTTTAGTACTTCTACACAAGATTTCCAGCAGAATCCAGATGGAGATGGTGGACAAGAATGGACAGACATCTGAGCCTCGATAGGCTGTAGTAAACTGCAGCTGAGTGACACACAGACAGTCACTTTAATTCCCCCACATCTACTTCAGGAAAACCCAAGACAGTTCAGACTTGGTATGAATTTCTGTGTCCCCAAAATATCTTAGGAACATAGGGACTTCCTGTGGCCTCAGAAGAGTGGTGCACATAGCCCAGGATGCAGTTTCTGATGGTGACAACAGAGATGCTATTTAGGGAAAACATGCAGACACGTCCACTGTCTGCAGTCCATTCCCTTCCTACCCCTCCCACATCCACCACTGTTGTACTGGGATATTAGACAGTATAGCTACCCCACCCCCATTCATTTTAATTTCTGTTCAAGGACCTATTGTCTATAAAGCAAACATTTTACAGATACACGCAAGGTGCATATCTCACTTTTCATCACCAAATTTACAAAAATGTAGGAGGTAAAGCCACTCCAGAAGCAGGCTGCAGTTGGGCTCCTGAAGCTAGTTATCATTACGGGTGTTGATGGGACTGTGTCTAGTTGTGAAAGCTGTTTGTCCCTGGAGACTGCCTTATGTGTCTTCTCAGCTAACTCCTGATTATGGATGCATCTCAGCTTGGCTGCCACTTCTCAAAAGTCTCCTAAGAGGTTCCTAAACAGACCTATCAGCAGGCTTTTGCCTTACTGGATGTTCTCCCCTTTCTAGTCTTTAGCTGGCATGAAAATACAGAATATTAGTCTGTTATAGTCCTTACAAACGAATAATCCCTAAAAAAATGGTTGTTATAGTACCTATAAATTGGGGGAAGTTGAATCCAGCATTTAACCATGGTCAAGATTCCCTTCTTTGCAGGACAATGAGGATCTGAAAGCAGAGTTGGCTTTTTAACAATCACACTAAAAAGTAAGAATCAAAAAATGTAATTACCAAAAATATTTACAGTCCTGTGGTAAGGTTACATTGCTTACCAAAAGGATGTTTATGCGTCACGTCCTCTAGGACACGCAGTGAGGTGTGCTCCTGCTACTTCCTCTCTGCAGCCAAGAGGGAGGTTCTCCTAAAATGCTCTCCCTGTCCCTTGCTGCTTCTAGGCCAAAAATCAAACGGATCTTGCTTGGGCAATGAAGTGGTGAGTACCTAGAAAAACTCCTTGTAGTTGGTCAGGAGAAGAAGAAATATTCAGGTTTATAAAAGCAAGGTCTCTTGCTTTTTAAGGCACGGATGTGAAAAGCAAGATGGTTAGTAACATCTTCAAAGGTGTTAGCTGGACGCTCAGGTCTCATCTTCACTCAGAAAATTGGCTGGGGAATGGTACTTATTTGCTTCTGTTTTTTAAACAAACATTTTCTACTTATCAGATGGTGAGCAAGCAGTTGGTAAAAAACATACACTTTTTTTTTTCCTTACTACTGTGGACACAAAGACAACAGCCTTCTTCACCTAAGATAAATTAATTCAGCTAAAACAGGACTAAACCATCTACTTCTTCTTTCTTTTGGCCTGTTAAGAAAGGGGACAAAATGTGAACTTCTGAGGCATCACAAATATGAAGGAGGAACTCATTTCCCTCCATCAAAGAAATCCGCAGATTATTTTTAAATCTTTTTAAAGCTGTGGAAATGTAGTGACAACCTGAAGCAGGGAAGGTCAGTAGCCTCTCTGACTGGGACGGTAAAAGCTCGGTGGTGAACAGTGACCAAGGCCCATCAGTTATCTGAAAGCCCTGATGTTCTGTGGAAACCAGGCTCTCGGTCAAGGCTTAGGAGCCAGCCATTGTCCTTAAAATGAACTGAGCTTTGGGTATGAACTAGAAACTCTCCTCACTTTTAAACTGTGTTATATTCTTGTTTTCCATTTTATCTCCTTGCTTTTAACTGTGTTATAGTTTAGGCTTGGTTGCAAAATTATAAACCAAATGTAAGTACTAGATATTGAGCATTGTTGCTTCATTTTATCTCTAATGCAGTCCAAATGTTTAACGGAAAAAAATGAGAAGTTTGTGTATAGGCCAATGGCATTATATACACCTCAGATTCTTACTCTTTTGCAATAGAGTCTGTGGTGGGTGAGTTAGACGGCCCACCCTTACACTGAATAATAGCTTTCATAACTGCAGATACAATCATTCATGTCACCTTACTTAACTGAAGAGACTAGTTAAGAGGTTCTGTAACACATGAGATGCACACGGTGACTCTCAGTAATAAACTACAGGATTCACTTGCTCAAGGCCTTTAGAGGCTTTCTACCATGATTAATCCATTGACTCTTACTAAGCAGAGCAGATACTTGCCTAAATTACAGACCTTTTCTACCTCTGAATCTTGCAGAAAAGGCAGAATTGTCCCCAAACAGCACAGCCCAACAAACAAACAAAAACCACATCATGCCGAAACAGAGGCTCCTGTATCAGCAGGGCAGTTGTAGTGGTTGTGCGGTCGTAAAGTCACAGCTTTCCAGAGACGCTGGCTCTCTCACATATCACAGCTACGTGAGCCTGCCCAGAAACCTCCTTCCTGACCACCCAAGGGCCCAGGTTTTTCCATCTCTTTTTTTCATCTTGGATTTGTCAACATCCCCCCATCCCCATCTAGCAGGTATAGGAGCTCCCTTTTGTTTGATGTGAGCTGAAGGCCCAGGAGCACTGAAGGGGTTAAGTGGAGGAAATTCTTGTCAACTTCGACAGAGAATCAGGCATTTTATGGATTTTCTGTAAGAAGAACCCAGTATGTCTGACATCAGAGCCACAGCACATCACAGTGAAAGAGTAAAATTTTCACTTAAAGGGTTTTTTATACTTTTGGAGTGGAAAATATTCATATTGTGGTTACGCACTAAAAATAAATTCTTCCATTCACAGCCAGCAACAGGTAGCTGAGGTTAGATCAAACCACTAGCTTACTAATGACTATGAATTGCAGTATCTATAGAAATGACCAGAATTCAAGGCAGCCTCTAAAATAAGCCAGATGAATCATTCTTGAAAAATATTATTCACTCCATAATAAATAGGCTCAACATAAATGTCTGCCACACAAAGCATGCTTTAAGTATTTTTTAAAAATGTAAACCACTGTTGCAAGTAAATTGAAACGATCAGTTTTCTTCCTTTTCCAGGGGTTCTGCTTTTTTCATAACAAGTCTGGGAACACTGAAGTGATCCCGGGATCCTAAAGTGAAGTGACTGAATTGAAAGCATTCCTTTTGTGCAAGCATCTTGAACGTAATAAATAATAGCTCTTAAAGTATTATAAATAAGGAATCTGAACTGTCTTGAGTTATAGTGAAAGCTATTGTTCAACAAAGATGCAGTAAGAAACAAAAGCTGATAAAATCTTTAGATTCTTATTCTGCTGTGTAACACATTTTTTTTGGTAGTAAGTTACTAGGTCAGACGCTCTGCTAGTGCAAATCACCAGAACATCACTACCGTTAGCAGAGCCAACTTGGGAATCTGGGCCCCAGTTAATTTATTAAAAAACAAAAACCAAAAATCACAAAAAACCCTCCATAGTGACAGCAACCACTGTCCTACAATACTGTTACATTATTTTCTACAGGGGTATATTTTCATTTCAAATCCCACGTTATCTCATTAAGGTAAGGGGGTGATCTATGCCTACAGGGTTGGCAGACCCTAAGAGACTTGAGGAGACTAGGACTGTTAGAAAAGAAAGACCAAAACAAATAAACAATAGAAAAAATCACCACCAACACCAAAAAATACCCAGCCCACCAATGAAGCAAGCAGCAAAACAGCAAAAACCTTTCACTTTGACTTTTTCTTTTTTTTTGTCTCTAGTGTTTTCTTGTCCTGGTAAACCTTATTGCACGTCTCTGAAATGGGTACCAAGGATGGCAGGTTTTTTACTGCCAGGCATGCTGTAGCCTGCTTTCACCAGAAAAAGAACCCCAAACCCCAACAAAAAAACACAGTCGAAAAACAATACCTTTCATGCCATCAACATGAGATGTCTAAATCACATGTGGACAATTCAGGTTTAAGTCACTAAATTTAGAAATGAATGCTCTTTTTGTCTACTTAGTGTCTGTACTACTGTGGGACTGAATCTTTCACTAAAGACAAACCAACAGTAAACCCAAGTCATTATTTCATGGCCATTGCTGCTCATGGACATTGCTACTACAGCCCTCATGTATCTAGACAGGATATTTTTTTTCTTTTTCTCTTTGAAAATCAGGATATAACTTACTTATAACCCAGTCACTTTCTTTGTAGCACAGTTGCAGCCACAGAGGGAAGTTGGTAAACCAATTGTGCCTATTCAAAAAGGTTAATCTACTGTTTTTTTCAGCTCCTCTGCATATATTTTTCAACATTTAGAAAGCTCCTGTACTTTTAAAGAATATTTAAAAGATTTGGCATCATCAAGGTATGCACATACTTGGTTTATATAGCCACATCACATCTGTGCACTCATCCTCCCTTTTACCCCTCACCCTCTGATGGTCTCTTCTCCCAAAGTAGTTTACAAATTGAAAAGGCTAGGAATCTGCCTTCCTGTGCTTTGATGTGAGAGCTCATATCAGTGCTGTTTGTGGATTGACAAAGGCTTTGAAAGTTGCCGTATTATGTATGATTAGCAATAAGAAAACTAGCATCTTCGTCACTCATTTCTGACTGACAGCACAGGGTGGAAAAAAAGCTGTTCTGTTTACTGGACCAAAATACCACGCCTGGGAGGCTTCAGTATACAAAGCAGAGAGTACCGGGTAGATGCGCTCCACTGTGCAGATGTACACTCTCAGGGGTGGGGGAAAGGAGTGCTTTTCATGGTCTCACGTGGCAATGAGGGGAGAATGTTACAGCAAAAGCTGATACTCTGACAGAAGAACGTTAGTAACAGTGAAACATGGTAATAGGAAGTAGCTGATATCCTTCCATTCCTCATTTCCCCTAAAGAAGATGTAATTGTGACGTGCATATATATATAGGAGATGTAACGCGCAATACAGAAATGTAACTGTAAAAATATTTTGCCCATGTTAATCGGCATCTTAGATCAAAGCAATGCTAGTGCACACAGACACTTCTGTCTGAGAGTAGCTCACTGTAGTTTACTTTCAGCATGCTTTCAGTCATTTAACTCCAGGTTGTGCTTATCGCTCATTTAGTAATACTGTCACAAAACATTGTGCAGATACCCTTAGTATGAATGAGCCTATGCCAATTAACAAGATTGTCAGCTAAACCAAATGAATACTCTCCCTAGACTTTTTTGCAACAGCTGAGCTAAACTGAATTCAGTCAAACTGTTGCAGCCTCAGTATACAAGAAAGGTTTGATAACAGTAAGCTGAAATAAAGGGAGAAGAGTCTACACACGAGCTTGTATCGGCACAAGTCTGTCAGTAAAAAGCCTATAGGAATCTGCAGCACCACTGAGGGAATTAACCCCCAAAACAGAATCCCTCAGCAAAATCTTAAAGAACAGTGCCTAAAGGAAGCAATTGCATATATACTACAGCAGTGGTAGGAGTAAATTACCTTGGTCATAGAGTAAGTTAAGTAGGATCAGAATGAAGGTTAAAAATCCTAAAGTAAGGTAGCTATTCCTTGATTCAAAAGTGTGTCTCACGCAATTATAAACTTTTTTTATTCCCCTAGGCAGCTGGGATTTTCCCAGGATACCCATTCAAGTGTATGTTCAATCAGTACATATTCAGGAATTCACCTCTTGTCTATACAAAGTTTCAAGGAGGTCAAGGAGAATTTTGTCATTGCCTCCAGTGAGGCCAGGCATTTCACCCACCAATCTTGCTGCTGAAGTGAGGTCTTTGGATAAAAACTATGTGAAATGTAAACAGCACAAATCCTGGCCACACTTGATAAAGCGAACAGGATGCCTCTCCATCTAGTATTTCGCTTACTTTAATTTATCAACTTTTTAAAAAAGAAAAAAGATAGTTGACATTGTTCCATTTTTCCAAAGCAGAGATTTTAAGGCGTGAATTGTGACAGTCCTTTTCTCACCAGCCACATCCCTCAGACTGCATGTATATAGAAATATATTTTGCATACACTTAAAATACTTTAGTGAGAGATGTTCTCTCAGATGCCAAGCTCAAGTGCAATACTTTACACACCACCTTTTCTCTATGAAAGCCTGCAAAATCACTCAGCAATCGCAAGGTTCCATAAGCCACCCACTCTGTAATCTGGGGGCTAAGGGAACATGGGGCTGAAAGGAAAAAAAAAGAGAGAGCACTTTCCATATCTTGTGGAAAGATGAGGTTATAGTGATTATCAGGGGAGGAAATGATTTTTTGTGACTCTTTTCAAGATGTATGTAACTTCCAAAAGTAAGATATATCATCTTAATTCTTAAAAATTAAGTGCTGTGACATATGAAAGCTTGGTCATTAATGAAAGAGAAACATAGGAAAAAGTCTGGTTTTATGACTTGTCAGTAGATACTTCAGGAATAATTTTGTAAAAAGGTAAAAATACCATTCCCCAAATCAAACAAAACATCACAGATCTGGGTTTGATACAAAGTATCGATATATAACTTTAGGTAGCTACTCTACGTGGGAACAAGAGCCCCTGTCACCTAAGCTTTGCAAAATTCTAACAAGTTACATTGCCGACTGCCTTACTCCTTTGACAAAAACTGAAATATGTTGCTTCTGTGCAGTTAAGTTACTATTTGGGGATCAGTCCGTGTCATCCAAACTCACGAGGATGTCTGTGTGAGGGAATTTCCCTTGAGATGAGATTTGTGGCAGAGATCTCCTTCCTCCTGGACTGCAAATAAACGTGCCCAAGAAGGCTCCTGGGCACCACGTTCCAGCTGGCCCTGAAAGGACAGTGTCCATGCTGGGCAACTCCTTTAGCCTCTAGAGGAGGGGAGCTGCTGGCAAGCTGACTTTTGGGAATGGCTCTGGAGCATTTTTGCTCCTGAAATGTGCTGGGGAATAGCTTGGGAGAGTACTTTTTGGCACATGCTTAACTCACACCAGGGAAAGTCTTAACGCTTCACTAGCGTGGGCAATTGCAATCCATTGTCCAGGAACATTTCCACCTACTGTCTGATTTACTGGTACAGAGGTGGCCAGGGACACTGTCACACACTTTCAGACTTTGTACTGTGATTGTATGTATGCAGGAAAGAACATTTCAGGCATAGTCCTGATGTAAAGTTCACTTTTTATACCATTACCCCCCCGCCCATACATATTTCAGAATAATTTACGCAGTCTTTTCCTTCCGCTTGAGATGAAGGGGGCTGAGGAATGCCTTCCTCCCCAAGAACAGTATTGACAGTAGTAGGCAGTGTGCAGTTAGATAGCCTTCACATGTAGCTGTAATATTATGGGATCCTCATGCACTGGTTTTAAATTATGAACACTGTTTCTCCAAGAAAAAAAATAATCCCTGAGGGATAAAAATATACACATGATAAACAACTACTTAATGTCCATCTGCAGAGCGGCAGAGGTAGAAGACAGTAAACCTACTGCTAAAAGGTACATCGCATTCAATGAGTTCTGCAAGAAGGCATGGACGCTCCTGCTTTTCTTCACTACTCAGTGCAGCTGCAGTTAGGTAAGTTCCCAAAGTGCATTCTTGGTCGCTTAACTGCTCTGCTTACATACTTCATAGTGCCAAATACATCAAGAAAAAAAAAATCATAAAAGTAACACTCCATTAAATTACCATTCTGTCTACAATAACTAAACAAAATGCATAAACAAAATGACCCAAAGCAAACAAAAAAATTTTGAAATTTTCTCCTCTTTGCAATAGTTTATGCAAGAGAAATGAGAGGGAAGAATAACTTTGTTCATTTTGTGCATTTGACAGCGTTTGTGATACACCGACTTTTAAATGTCTTATACAATAAGAAGAAATAACCTCAATGCTTTAAGAAAATCAGTAACTGATCAAAACTGCCCTACAGTGGAAGCTGACAAAGGTCTGAGTTGATTTTTAGACCTAAAGTGGAACTGTCTGCCTCTAATTAAAGTAAGAGTTTTGAGTATAACCAATTAGTGCATTTTACTTTCAGTGCAACTAATTTTGAAACATAGAATGCTGTAGCCCTGATGTTTGACTTCATTTCTGAAGACGACAATGTTGATTTTGAACGGTCATTTAGAAATTTTCCATTTCAGTGTGTTTTTTGAGACACACTGAAAGAGCATCAAGATATTCTTTTATTAGTAATCATACTGAAGACAGCATGATTTATGAATGGTTCATAGAAACTGCTTCTTGATCAAAATAAAATCAGGGAGAAAAAAAAAAAACATTAAGAGCCTCCCACTTTGCTCTCTATGTCCACAAGTTTGTGATTCATCCTGATACATCCTTGTGTGCTGGCTCAGACTCTCCAAGTTAAACTTGTGCCTGCAACATCTGATTTGCATCAAGTGCCTTCTCCTGTAACACATCTCAGGTGCACCGAGTGGTTTTGTAATTATACAGCAGGCTTTCAGGAAAGCAGAGCTACTCTGATTATACAGTTTCTTACATTTTTAAAACAGATTATCTCCCTTGGCAAGATTGTTTTAAAATGTAACTTAAACTCCTAAGTATTAAAATATCCATAAATAATCCTATATAATAGTAGGCTACATTCTCAAAGCTTCTGATTATTGGTAACTTCTACTGAAATGGGAACCGATCCATTTTAGTCTAAAAGTTTGAACATTTTAGGCATAAGCTTCTCTAATCAGCATGCAGGATTTGAGTCAGAGCAAAAAAACAAAAAAAAAACCAAAAAACCAACTTTGCTACAGCACAGGCAAAGAGAAACTTCAGATATATAGTACAACATCTGTTGCCTTTTCCCAAGCTTGAACACACTGAACTCCCGCCCTGTTTAAAGCAAAATCGTTGCTACTCATGCCCACAGGTAACTGCATCAGCTCTCTTCTGAACAATCCCTGTGACAGAGGAACGGCAGATTATGCTTTTATAGCGGTAAGACCTCCGTCTCTGCCATCTGAAACACAGCACCAATAGGTTAAAACAAAGGGGAACTCTTTAAAGACACATAAAGCCTTCTTGAGTAATAAAAATCACACTAAAGAAATGAAAATTAGATGTTTTCTGGAACTGTGGATTTCAAAGTCACATGAATGGAAAAAGAATGCAGGATAAGTACAGCAAGGTAATAATTTTTTCCACCTTGTCTTAAACTTTCAGAGACAGAGAACACTAATGAGAAAAGCGTGTTTCATGCTCCTCTTTCACCTTTTGTGCTAGTAAGTGCCAGTAAACCTTTATGTATTATGGCTAGGAAAGGTCAAGAGGAGGGACAGGGACCAGAAAGAAGAAATACGAAGAGAAATAAATAAGACTACCACACAGGGCATCTCCTCAGATTGAAACAGACAGTATTTTTGAAAGAAAAAGTACTATATATATGTACACAGTTTCTGTGTCAAACTGTCCCGATTTCAGTAAGACAATTTTTATTTCTAAATTTCCAGTTTAAAATCAGATTGTGTAAACAGGAACAAACCTGAGATTTTCATTGCTAAAGCATTTGGTGTGCTTTGTCACAACGTAGTCTACCTGCAACCCCAACCTGTAACTGATTTATTTAAGATGAGCCAATACACTGCTGACATTTTCAGTAAGAAATCTATCCAGTACTATTCACACAGATGTTACTCAATCAGGCATGCTCTCACATTCAGCCAGTTTCTTTCTGGATCTCTGCTCCAGTGACTGATTGAGAAATTAGTCTCAGCAAGTGAAAAAATTATTGCTCGCTGTACTTGCACCCATCTAGGAACATCTGAGACGAGACAGACTGTTCAAATCCGTCTTCCCCAACAGTTAATTCCTAAAAATAATTGAATGCTCTACTGCAGTACAGAAACATATTCTATTCTCTCCCTGCCATTTAACAATAAGTCTTAAGATTTCACTCATCACAAAAACAAATTATTTGATGTCTCGCCAAGAGTGAAAAAGGTAATACAGGTAATACAGTACACACACACACACACAAAAAAAAGGCAAGTTATGCATGGTGCATAAGTGATCAGTACTTTGCTACTGTCAAGTCACTTCCACCTCACACATGCTGAGAGTTTTGTAAGAAAGTCTAAAAAAGCTACTGTGTTAATCGTCATGACCACTTAACTACTGCACCTCCTCATGTCGAGAATTTTGGCTTTTGAAGACTGATCTGGTAACTCGCTTGAATATGTAAATACTCACCTGAATACGATCTCAGATCTTTTAAGGACATGTTTTATTTCCATCTGAAGTACTATACCTTTTTATTCTCCACTTGAATCCAAGTTTCTTTTTCTTTCTTTACTGCTGCGATCACTATCTCAAAAAAGAAATTATAATCAAGCCTCAAACTATTAAAGAGCAAAATAAATAAATAAGTTTTCTTGAGGATATGAATAGAGACATTTCTAAGTTACTGTACAAGCAAATCGGATGTATTTATTTGTAGCACACATCATATGGAAAAATAATTTGAAAAAAGCTATTTGTTTCCATTGTAAATGTAGTCAACTATCAGTCCAGTCCTGCAGGTCTCGTAACTTCAGGCAAACCTTACAGTGACATCAGAATTTACAGGAGGTTAACAGATCAAAACACTAAAGCAACAACACAACAAATGGAGCAATAGTAAGGGTTTTCCCCTCTGCTGTGGCTCAATAGCTGTCTAAAATCAAAGTCCTTTATGGTGTATATCTGGCATGACTTTCACAGCTATCCTCAAAACTGGTGTATGGAAAATTTTCCTGTCTTGGACCTCCACCTTCCTATCTCAAAGGACAAAGTAGGCATGCTTTAATAACATTATCTCAATCCACTTGAAAAGCCCTCTTAATTCTTACTAAAACAATCTAATCTGCTTGAGGCAAGATTTTGGTTTTATTTAGAATAGTAAACCTTATCTAATTAAGTGCAATATTAGGATGTTAACTAACATACACAAGCCAACTTTTAAGAGGCCACTGCACACACACACTAACTCCTACTACCTGAAGCCCAGACCCGAGCACCGTCGTTAGCCCAACAGGCAGTGCCGAATGCCATCCTCCCATACATCCTCGTTCCCAAGTGCCATACATGCAACCCAATTCACTGGTAGTGGGCTTACCTGGGGGCGGGGGGGCGGGGGGAATCCACTATTTATCCTCTTTAAGAACCAAATAGAATGTTTAATGTTAAGAACAGCTTCAAATCTCACTGTCAACAAGAAGATGATTTTCCTTTTCCCTTAGAACCTATCTAGGTGGTCAAAGCATTTGCTATAGTGCAAAACAAAACACATCCAGAGTTTTAGTATCGGACTTCATCTAGTAGGACTTAAGCCCCGCACCCTCCTTGATGGCTGCACTGCTCAGCCATACTGCAGTTTTCCAGTTTCACCTTCAGCTTTCCTTAGAGGTGTCTTCCTTGACTGAAACATAAATGACCAAGAAGGCAGGGCTCACCTTCAGTGTTGTCAAGTTCATCAATACAGTGAAAAGACTGGATTTACTGTCTACTGAAATCAGTGGGGTTTGGGGTTTCCAAAATATAGCATAAAGGTCAAAGATTCCCCCAACGAGTGGACTATTTGATTATTCCCATGTTTGTTGTCAATCAGCAAGACTAACCCAGGGCAGTTTAGGCATAAGCACCTAACCTAATTCAAGAATTACATTCAGTGAATGGAAACACGAGGATTGCCAGCCTCTTCAACAACAAAAGTTCTAAAAAAAATGATAACAATACCTGTTCATCAGCAGCCAAGTACAAGCCCACATATATGCCCCAGCACTCGGTCACAATATAATGATGAGCTTTAAATATGGACAAATTACTCGTGTAACAAAAGCCACCTTCTTCGTGACAAATTCCACTCAGAAGGCTGAATATATACTGCTCGTCTTTGTATACCAAAGTATCCAGCCAGCTGGTGCAGAGAGGAAAGAAAACCATCTTACATTTTTCACCAGAGAGGTAAGGGGAAAAAAAAAGAAAAATAAAAAGAAAGAGAACAAGGCCTATATATCAGCTATTTTTGTTTTGCGAACTAGTCAGGACTTGCACTTTTTAATTTCACTTGATGATTGATAACCAATACACGCAAACACACAGTGTAAGATTTTTCAGTACTACAGGCCTATGTAAAATAGCCCAAACACCAGATCACAGATGAAAATTAAGGGGCAAAAAGATGTAACGTTTACTCAATGCTCTGGTTTTCAACTTTTAGTGAGTTCTTAATTTATTAGTTATAACTTGTTTTTGTTGGAGAGGGTTCAGACAAGGCTGTGAGATTTTTCTAAGCGTCAGCTTAAAAATACTTACAACTATTTCTTAAATGCCAGCTTAAGAAATGTATAAATAAAATTCAACATTAAGACCTCTAAACTTGGAGAGACATGCTCAGAACAGGAAATGATAGTTTGTTAATAAAGAAAGGTAAATCATTCTCTAGGCTTCCGGTGGGAAACTTGGCAGCGAAAGGATTTTGACCTCAGTGGAAGGTAACTGCCACAAATGACAAATCAAGCAACTTTCTTCTTGCAAGTGAGGCAAATGTTTGACATAAGACTGGACTGCATTCAGATCCATCATTCCCTGTGGCATGTTCTTCTACTTTTAACAAATAATCCTCCGAGCTTTTTGCACTGACCGTATTAATTTCCTTCTTTTTTTTCCTTCTCTCTCTCTCTCTCTCTCTGAGCAAAGCCGTGCAAGCCTAACATTTTTTGTGAATGATTACTTATTTCCTATCTGAAGCACAAAAGCTCATCACTTATAGAATAGGTCAAGCTTTCAGTGCCTATTAGTCCTAGTCTGGAATGAATTAATGCATTTTCCTATGCTCATTTTCCTTTTCTGTTGTAAAATAGAAGTCAGTATACGGGACATTTGTGCAAAGGAAGGAAGCAAAAATTCTGCATTATTTTCAGGTGAAGCAGTAAACAACAACCAAAAAATACACTTAAAAATCCTGGGTTTGTTTTCTTATTAGACTCACTGTGACTATATCACTGTGAAGTTTGCAATTAGAAGTACCAGTTTTTCCAACTCAGAACAATAAGTAGGGGGAAAAAATGACAAATAGCCCAGTTTAATTTCAAACGTTAATATATTTTCTATTTTATAGTGAACATATGCATCGTTCACCCCTTATCTGCAGCAACTATGACGTCCTCATAAAAAGGGGTGACATTTGTAAGATGCCTCTTAAAATAAATATTTCTTTTTATAAAATAATAAAACTTCAAATAAATATTCTTTACACTAAACAATATGTTGAAAAAATTAGAAAATAAAGGCTGAATTTTACTGTAACTGTACAATATACATGAAGTCCAAAGGGAAATCAGAGTCTTGTAATAGAAGGTTTCCGTAAGACAAAATACAATCTAAAAACATACTGATTGATTCACATTCTTCCGAATGTACAACATATTAGTATAATATTTTGTGACTGTGCCATGTTTTATGACACCACTTATTTTTCACAGTTGAAAATATTATTGTATATACAAAAATATAGCACATTATCTCTGGCAGAAAACAATGAAAAAAAGGAGTCATTTGCTAATTTACAAATTTTGCAAGTACTATTCACAAACAATAGAGTTGCCTAGGAGTGTCTGTGTTGCTTTAGCTTATGCAATATGTGGGTCACGATGTACTGCATCCCATTTTTTTTTTTTCTGTATGCCACTAGCTGGATCCTAACAAGCGTATCAGTTAAGATGGCACACACAGAGAAAAGCATTTCACTGCAAACAGCAAAGTATATCCCCAACCCTTCTACTACAGTGCCAAGACCATAGCTGCTTAGTTGGTTGCATACGTACGTCAAAAAAATCCTTGTTACTTTACTATTTCTGACTAGTGATGCTATGTTGGCTTTTCAAAGTTCCTGGGGGGGACACTGGGAACTTTGCAGCAAACGGTGTTGGAGTGTTTACAGCGGCACCCAGGCCGATTTACCCGGTCGTAACAGCCCTGGCACAACTTAAGGCAACCCTTGGCTGGTAGGTAACACCACAAGCAAGGCAGAAAGAGGGACACCACACCCATGGCGGACCATCTAGTGCAGCAATGCGACTGACTGCAGGAGCAGGGGTTGTCAGCACAGTTGTCCTCGTCATCGTTAGAGCAGTGATAGAAGAGGCCCTTCACGCAGCAAACGCAAGTCCCGTAATCGACCACGTTCTGGGCTGAGCAAAGACACTGCTTGTCGCAGATCCAACACGATGGGAGGGTCCTCGGATAAGTGCACTCCTTACACTTACACTTCCCGCAGTCCTCACACCTGTAGCTGTGCGCTCCCAAGTCTTCTTTGCTCAGCGGCTTCAGCTCACTTGACTTGAGCTCAGACTTGGGCTGCATTCGGACTATCCCGTCGGCAACTGGCCCCGAAGATGATCCTAGAAGTCTCTGTTCGGATGAATTACTGCTCGTACTTGTCCTTGTACTGCTCCGCGAACCTGTGCTGACCGTGCTGATGGACCGGGACAGAGGCGCCCGAGGAGAAGCGTGCGTTTGCGTGTGCTGAATCCGGCTAAAATGACGATGCTCGGGCAAGCCATGGGGCCTTTCATTTTTGGGTTGGGTTGCTAGCCGAGGAGCAGACTTGACCCCCGGCCGTGGAGCCACCGTAGGTCCCTCCGTGTACTCATTCGTGTTTCGGATGGCTCTGATCTGGTCCAACGACAAGACGTGAACCTGCTGCATCAGGACATCCCGCAGGTCGGGCTCCCCGTGCGGTCTCCCGCTGTCACGCCGAGCCTGTAGCAAGGCCTGCGACCCGCTGCCGTGCTGAGCTCTCGTCTCCATCAGTGCCTGGAAGCGTGCTCACCCCGGCAGGCTTAGAACACATCTGAAATCCTGGAGCAACAAAGAGAGGATTCACTATTGCAACACATCTCATAGTCTCTCCAGCAGCCTTTCAAGCCTGCAGGATCCCACAGCACCACAAACAATCGAGTAATGCATCAGCCATTAAAAAAAGGAGTCACATTTGGGGCGGAGTGCGGGCGCCGGTCAGCTGAATGCACTTCCCTTGGCCTGTCCTGCCTACTCTCGTGGAGAGCTTAAAGAGCTTCTGTTCTAGGTCCACACATCTTAACTTGTGGCTCTAGAAAGTCTAGGTATTGCGCCTGCTGACTAAGGCTTCCCAGGCCATCTTCTGGTTAGACCATGGCCTTTAAAGTGATTACATTTCAGCCGCTTGAAGTGACTCTTCTTTTCACTTCAGGCTACTGAAAAAATTCTATTAAAGAAAGAAGAAAAAAAAAAAAAAGCCTGCAAGTATTTAGCAAGTGTAATGTGACCTGCTGATGACAGACATATAATTCTCCAATTTTGTTTAAAACTGGATAATATTTTGGTAGGCTAGTCTCTTTACACATTAAACTTTACATGATGTAAATAGGAAATTTTAGTTTAATACCAGTGTTCCCAAGAAAAACACTAAATAGCAATAAAATGTTTGAGGTTAGACATTAAATGAGTTAGTGCTACCAAAAACTTCAACAGCACAAGTAAAAATATCTCTCTCCAGTATTTTAGTGTGTGTCATACTTGTGTACACCACTGTGATTGTTATTTTAAGGCTCAGTACTACAAAAGCAATGCTACCACAGTTTCGTTTCTTTAAAACGTGTAAAAAATTCCATAGACTACATTTCAAATTGTAAATATTACCAAGAGTGGCTTGTGGGACAGAGGCATGCATAATATAATCAAACAATGCCAGCATCCAAGAAGTCTACTTGATTGCGAATACTACTTTAAAGGATCATTAACTACAAAGTAGAATCACAGACTTAAGAATTTAAATGGAAACCCAGTAAAAGACCCAGAAGATGAGAACTTGTAAATAGCTAACTTCCACACTCAGATACGCAAAAGTTTCAAGTACTGCCCTCTAAATTAGTCAATATTTGTTTTGCCTTTATCATATCTTAAAGTAGTTCCAAAATCCAATTACCTAGACAAAAATCCAGAACAATATTTTACAATTAAAACCCAAGCAGGAACCAAGCTTCTTACAAGGACCACACAATGTCTTCAATTATACCTAGAAAGAGCACCATAGTGTTACTCTGCACACATCAGTTACCAGCAATAATACTGTACTGCAGTATAACAAAATATAGCCAAACAGTTTAACAATGAATATCTCAAGACACTGTCTTTATTCTAACAGCAATGGAAAAGATTTAACCTTTTGACTCCTAGCTCCCCCCCACCCCAAGTGCTTTTTCTTAAAAAAAAAAAAAAGTAACTTTTAAGAGTGACCACCTATTTTAAATATTGCCAAATCCTGGTTCTGGACACAGAGTGTATGTGGTGGTGTGTTGTGTCGTCCCACAGCCCCCACCCCAAAAAAAAAAAAAAAAAGGTCTTGCAAACTTATCTTGAAGCACTGCTTATGTTTCCTTCAAATTAAAACCTTTGCCATATAAAAAGTTTCAACCAACAGCCTAAGCAGACATCTCCTCATCTGAAACTATCTGGGGATAAAAAAGAATAGAAAATAAAATACTTTCCCCATCCTTGAGAGGAGAGGAGCCAGCAGCCCTCTCTGCCCTCCGGCTCCAGACTTTAGGCGGACTCAGCCAGCCGAGGCGGCGCGCCGAATCAAACCCTGCCCCTCCAGAAACGACACCCCAGCGCAAAAGCAAAGCCGCCCCTGACCTGCCGGCGCTTGAGAGGACACCGGCCCCGGTGGCGGGGCCCCCCCTCAGGCGCCAAGGTGGGAGCTGGAGGAGAAGCCCCCGCGCTTTGCCCCCTTCCCCGTTACAGGCTGCACCCCCTGGGGCGGGGGGGGGGGGCGCAGCAG
>JAVKLA010000008.1:14730035-14796896 GCA_034782735.1 Sagittarius serpentarius | reverse complement strand
TTAGGTCTAGCCCGAATGCACCGCTTCTCGTAACATAATCTACGGCCAAAAGGGGAAAAGGCGGATTTAGGGTGTCACTCATAGTGAACAGAACGATAGCACGCTATTATTCTTACTTCCTTTTTCTTTTTTTTCCATGAGAACTGCATCTAGGTTGAGTGGTGCCATTCTCTGACTTCTGCTTTTAGTTCTAAGTGTTTTGGAGGCTCTTAGGTTATTAATATGGCTAACTGATTTATTTATATGATTTAATGAGTATTAAGTAAGGCCTTTTTCTTTGCTTCTCTTTTAACGAATGACAGTACATGGTCGTATTACCCTTTAGTAAACGGCCATTTGCACTGGTTTAATGAGCTGCAATTCATCCCATGTAGTTTATGTCTTTTAACTATTCTGACTTTTAAAGTCTCTCATTTCTGAAATTATATTAATCTACTTTTAACTTTCAAACTGAAGAGAAGAATTGTATTCCAATTAATTTTTCGTGCAATACTTTTTGATGATGCCGAAGAAAAAATAATGGCAACATGCTATTATTTTATTTAGTACTTCTCTTATCTGGGTATGCTTTTGTTTGCGGTGGAAGAGTTGGTGAAAGTGATCAAGAAAGTCTTGCAGAGTGAAGTTTTTCCTTCCTTCCGCTATGTTTTTTTCTAGCTTTAGCTAAGAAACAGTGCAAAGCCTTTGGCTGAATGACTGAACCGTCACTGCTCAGGCATTTCTTGAAGAAGTGCAAAGCTCCCCCTGAGGAATGGAGCAGAAGTGACAGAGACGGTCATGTGCGGGGTGCAGACCTTGGCTCTATAATGACTCTTTCCTTTTGTCCTTGCTGGAGGGAAGTGATGAAGACAATTGCTACCCATCAACCGCAGTTCATTGTTCCTGTCTTCTGCCCCTTCTTTATCCACTTTGCTTCCTGCAAAGAAGGACATACCTGGAAGGAGACACAGATTGCCAGAGACCAGATCTTTAACAGCTTTGCTTCAGGAAGAAAAATTGCAGCAGGGGCTACTTTGGTGTAATATAGAGGCTTCAGTGTAGTGCAGATGAGGAAAGCATGTCTTATGCAGACAGGGCTAGCTGAAGCCAACCTCAAGGTCGGTCAAGGCTGAAATATCAACGTACGCATACAATACAGATCTCGTAACTCTTGGACAAATCAAGGGACGCTCTCACCTTCAGACAGCACCCTCGGCTGCAGTCCCAGAACACTATGGTTAATTTTGAAGGTTTGACTTCTTCCTAGGCCGTGCGTTCTCCTCTCTCCAAAATCAACGACAGTGGCTGATGCCACGACCAAAAAAACTTCTTAAAACAGAATCTTTATTTAGTACAGAGACACTTCAAAGGAAACAGATTTGAAACCAATTAAAGAAATATATGCATATCTAGCTTTTCCCCGAGGCTTATCTCTCCCTAGATCTGGAAGGGCGTAACAAACTTCAGCAGTCTCCACAAACTTTTTTTTTTCTCTCTCTCTCTTTCTCTTAGCATGTTTTCTTAGACAGCTTCTGACAAGTAACTAAGCAGGATGGGAAATGCTTTTCCTGTTCCAGGGTGGGACAAGACTTTCAAACTTATATACACAATACACACAAAAATAACCCCACTCCCCAAAGGTTATTGCTGAATAAATAAAACCAAACGACCAGGCGTCTAATACAAATGTGATTTCACACTTAAAAGAATATGTAGTCCTTTATAGCAAGCAAAATATTTTCAATAGGCAGCCATATACTGCTGGGATTCTTTAAAATGCTGCTCCAGTAGCTGGCATTGTGTGAGCCCTAGCATTGCTTTGGTGGCTTCCCCATTGCCTTCTGCTCAGCGGATGAGTTAGGGTCTAGAAAGACTGAAGGGAAGAAGTGCGTGTCAGTTAAGAAGAGGAAGCCGAGGGAAGAGGACGTGGGTGGAAGACCTATTTTGAAGTTAAGCAGTTAGACAAAGAATAGTAAAATGAAGAAAAGTGCAGTCTCAACTCGGCTTGGAGCTGGTAGATTGTATGACCTAAAGCAAAACCTCATAGTATGAGCTTCCATTTAATTTGGAGGAGGCAGGCTGATGGGGAATCCTGAAGTGGGGTGGAATAAAAGTTTCTCTGAATTTAACCCAGATAAAGGACCAAAATACACAATTTCCTTTAATAAACACAGTTTTAAAGGAATCTGATTAGAGGACCATGTTCTGAACGCAAAAAGCAAAAGGAAAAACTATGTGAGAGTGGTCTGTTGATAAACCCTGTTACGTAGTCTCAGAGCAGACTGTAGTTTGGCTTCTGGTATAACGAGTTGGGATGTGATAGATAACTGTTCACGATAATGGTTTGAGTTAAGTGAGGTGACTGGGTATTTGTACTTTACTTTCCCATGTACTGTTCAAACTGGGAGTCTGTTGGCCTCTCTGGGGATGATGCAGATGATGTTTATTTCTCTTATTTAAATGGAAGTAGTTTTTGTTTAGACCTGAGAGCATTCCTTAACAATAATTTGATCAGAAATGTTACAATCCCACAAAAGATTTTCTGATAGGAAAAAGCTCACCTCCCCATTCCTGTTTAGCTTTAACAATATGACTTTCATTATCAACCAACAAGTGCTTTCCAGTTCTTTTTTTTTTTTTTTTTTTCCCTTAGGGTTCTCGGTTTTAAATAAACCTTAGAGCATCTCATTGGAGACAGGATCATTAAAACATATTGCTTGCTCTCTGGTTTTCCAGCGTGCACAGAGGTGCTTTCTCTGGTATGGTTTTTTAATTGGTCTTACTACAACCTTTCCTAAAGCCATTCAGAAAGTTCCTATAATTGATGATGGTGGTACAGTAACTTCATTTCATTGACCAAATCACAAACATAATTCCCCAAATTATTATTCCCCATACTTTTATTTAGCAGCCCGATCAGTTGTACAACTGCCACAAGTACCATTGTGTTGGATCAAATGTCAGTTTGGCTCAAAGCTTTTTGCCAGCTTTTGGAAGGAAACATGATCATGCACAGGTTGCAAAGTCAGATAGTATTACATCTCACAAAAGTAAACAAAGGAAAAGGGCATTCTTTTTATACATGCACACTCAGAAGGCAAACCTTGCTCTACTGGTAGCTGAATTTTGGAGCGACGCTATAGTTCGGAGCAGCTACTCAAGCATAACATCAAATAAAATGCTGTGCATTCATCTAGCCCAGAGGGTCATGAAAAATGGATTTTATGGACAATACATTATTTTGTTATGATACTTAATTTAGTATTATTCTCGTATGCTCATTAGTACCGCCCACTTCGTAGGTAATTTAGAACAAAGCCATCCAAGTGGTAGCCTATGGGACATTGTAGCCCATAGGACAGTTCTAGTCCTCAGGATAACTACAACATCAGATAAGAATTATTTGCCCTGAGAAAACATCTGTAATATAACCCAGCCCACAGCAGTCAAGAAGTTGTGCAGCACAAGGCTAGGTCAGTGTCGGGAGTCTGAACAGCTCACATAATATGCATCGCACGTGCACAGTGGGGACAATAACTGGGTTATCATGGGGAGGAGGGATGAATCAAATCCTACTGAAAATTGCTCCCTACCTACAGCTGTGAGAGCCCTTATAGAAACATTTACCCAAGTACTGGATTCACAGAGTGTTATGCCCAAAATTGAAATTTAAATGCTTGCACTGGTAAGAAAAAAATAAGGGCTGTGCTAAGGCAGATGGACTGTGACAGCTGACCAAGCACATCCTCATTTTCAAGAATAAGAAGCAAACACTAAGGTAAGTGATGATGACGGAATCGGAGAAAGGCTAAAGTCTTAAATGAATGTTTAAAATTCTGCATACTGCAAAGAATTTGTCTATTTTCTTGTTTGTTTGTTTCCTTTTTCCCTTTTTCCTCCACTTTCAATAGCATAAATCATATCCCAGACACTTAACCTTATCTGTAGCTACACAGGAAAGGTGGAATTTACCTTCAGAAACTTACAGTTATGGTTAATGGATCATGGTTAATGGAGAGAAACAGGCACTCCTAGAGTACAATTCGTCAGCCCTACTTCAGATGTTTGCTACAGGTTAAGATGAGAGACACCATGCAAGTGATCTCCAGTAGCTATAAAGGAAACCACGATGACTAATTTGGAGGTAGATGTCTTTAAGCACCATGATAGTTTCACCCTGGTTATCTTTATTAGGTCAGGTGAAAACCATTGTAGTTCAACTCCTATCTCTAGGTTTCTTTGTAGCCTTGGTTTGGGAGAGCACTGTCGATAAACTGGTCTTTCATACAAATACATTGGACAGCTGTGAGAGCAATATCCTGTATGTATAAGACAGAAAAGACAAGAAGTATTTATCTAAGTTAGTTCTATACCAGAGATACATACTGGAGCTATTAATATAATCTAGGATAATATTAGAGGGAATAGTAATACAACTGTGGTCATAAACCTCTTCTTTACACCTGCAAATAGAGGAACTGATTATTCCCTTGGATACTTTTGCTAGATTTAACCTCTGTTCTGTAGAGAGGTTTATCCTCTCTGTACGAGAAACAATATTGACTTGTGTTGCAGCATGCTGGCTGCTGGATCAGCTGTCACGAGATAACGATGTATAATTGCATACTGCCTACATGAGAACATCCTGTCGCCTCGTCTCCAAGAATAACTTCACTGCAGAGTACATTGTTCTGCAGGGTCACTGCCAGTGAACTCATATGCTGCGGACCTCCAAGAACTAGTCCCAAAGTCCACAATCAAAAAACAAAAATGAAACCAAAAATCCCCAAAGCCCCAAAACAACAGCAACAAAAAAAAAAACCCCAAACAAAAACCCAACCAACCAACCAAACCCAACAAAAGAACCTCAGTGGTGAAATTTGTGAGGAACAAAAATTAAGAGTGTAAAAGTTAAGAAGCTTTCTTTTCTTGACAAGCTTAACACTCCCTTTATGCTATAACTTTTAATCATATGGTTACATACTATTTTTTCTTTCGGGCTTCTGCTTCATTTAGTGCACAGCACAGATCATGTTCATTGATTTTCTGCTTACTTGACGTTTGTTAGGCGTTATTTCATACTGCTGATTATGAATTGTTTACAAATGTGTTGTAGTTTAGACGTTCTTGTCCCAATGTTCCTTCTGTCTCTTGCTGACATCAGTGGCAGTTGTAGGTGTCGTAGCTGTAGAGGGCAAGGTCTTGCGTGACCGCAGAGAAGTTCAGTACGTATGTATGAGTGGGAATACCCTCTCTTTCTTTGCATTATTTTAAGTGGTCTTCCCTCTCACTGATACAGCTGTAGCACTGCAAAAAATACTGCCTTAAATAGTCTTTTATAGTTGCTATCACTGCAAAAATAAAGAGGCAAAGGAATAAAAGGGCATTTTCTGTGTATTAGGGAAGACGTGAATGTTCTACTCATATTTGGAAGCACGGATACAAAAGCATATATGTTCTCATAATGGTAGTTCATTTTCATTTTTCTCTATGTTTCCCATGGGCTCGCATTGCTACTGAAACATACAGTTGTCACAGTAGTAGTTTATCAACAAAGGTAAACAGAGATGGACCTTCCTTACTTTTCTGCATCCATAGTGGAATGGTTAAATTTAGATTACTGGTTACTAGTGAACAGTGTTCTTCAGGCAGGTGTTGCCTTAGTTGCAAGGTGGATCCTATATGGTTTATACTGTAGCTTATCTGACAGAATAGTCTTTTCCTTAAAAAATAGAATTTTACAAACCTCAGATTTTTTTTTTTTAAACAGTTATTGTACTGAGTAACGCAGAGTGTTTTAATGAGATCATTTCAAATTGAGCAGAATGCATTAAATTAAAATTGGTAATTTTAGACTGAGTTTCCAAACAATTCAGCGATACTAGGTTTCCGGTCGGAACTGCTGACAGATGGATTATGCTGTCCTTTTCATCAGAAGAGAACAATTATCAGGAAGATAAAGCAGTTTTGTTTGGCATCAGAAAAAAGTATGACACACACACATACAATACAGTCTCAGTCGACCCGACACACAGGTCTCCTGCACATTTCTGCATGCAGCTTCTGGCCAATGGGCATTACGTGTGCTCCATTTTGGAGATGACAGGGCCCGCCAGGGTGACGGCATGTTGGCAGCGGTTACGTCTTCCAATGAATATGCACTGCGTTTTCATTCGTGTTGATGCCTCCCTCTTGTTTCCCAGCACAGTGCCATTAAAGGTGTGAAGGCTCTCTAAATCATTTCCTTTCTTCCCTACTATAAAATACTTCTTCAATGCACTCTTTTGATAGCTCACATCATCATAACATATGCAATCTAAAACTTCTGAAAGCAATTAAGGTTACATTTTTCCATTTCGTCCCCTTTGACTGAAGAGATTAGACATTGACAATACCACCCTGGTCTTTTACTCCTCTTCCTTGTCAATGTCAACTTTTTCTTCCCATGTTTTTATTTTTTCTGTTGGCTTAACCAGCCAACATTCAGCATTTCTAGTAAGATATTATTTCAGAGGTTATTAAAACTCACTACTGAATGTTTTCCTAATGGCAAGCCTAACATTCGTCTTTGTTAATATTGTCCTTTTTCTTCAGTTTGCTCTCTTTAACATCCCTACACAATTCTGTGCACTTTTCTGGTGAAATCTTAGTCATACTGAAGTTCACAGGAATTTTGGCATCAACTTCAAAGAGGGCGGGGTTTCACACTTGTGTTTATCAAGGTGCATTTGTGTTTTTCTGGGTGATGAAGTCTTATATTCAATGCTTACCATGGAGTTTTGGGAGAGTATGATTAGAGAAGAACTCAGCACAAGTTAGAATAAGAAACCAAAAGGGTACACTGTCCAGACCTATACAAATATTCTTATCATAAAGGTGATACATTATTTCTACCATTCACAAAAAGCAGAGTTAAGAAATGGTCATCTGAACTTTTGAATTTTCTTTCATTTTGAAATCAGCTTTGTAAATCATCTGCACACATTAATTCAGCCTCCTAGATTTCCTAATATTAGGAAAGCGGGGTGGGATTTGTCTCATCTGACTTGAAGCATACACAAGTTAGATGTCTAAATCTAAATTAGGCTGCTTTTTATACTTACAGGAGAAAAGTAGGGGTCTCTGGAGATAATGTGGCTGACCTCATTCCAGAAGCCAACATTATTATACAGAGGTTGTATCGTGGTTTAACCCCAGCCGGCAGCTCAGCCCCACACAGCTGCTCACTCACTCCCCCCCACGAAATGGGGGAGAGAATCAGAAGAGTAAAAGTGAGAAAACTCATGGGCTGAGACAAAGACAGTTTAATAGGGAAAGCAAAAGCCACGCGCACAAGCAGAGCAAACCAAGGAATTCCTTCACCACTTCCCACGGGCAGGCAGGTGCTCAGCCATCCCCAGGACAGCCGGGCTCCATCACGCATGATGGTGACTTGGGGAGATAAACGCCATCACTCCAAACATCGCCCCCTTCCTTCTTCTTCTCCCAGCTTTTTTATTGCTCAGCATGACGTCATATGGTATGGGATATCCCTTTGGCCAGTTTGGGTCAGCTGTCCCGGCTGTGTCCCCTCCCAACATCTTGTGGCCCCCCCCAGCCTCCTCGCTGGTGGGGTGGGGTGAGAAGCAGAAAAGGCCTTGGCTCTGTGTAAGCGCTGCTCAGCAGTAATGAAAACATCCCTGTGTTATCAACACTGTTTCCAGCACAAATCCAAAACACAGCCCCATACCAGCTACTATGAAGAAAATTAACTCTACCCCAGACAAAACCAGCACAGGTTAATTTCCTGTTTTTCTTTGTTGATCATGAAAAACCTAGAGGGACTGGCTCAAAGATATTGGAGCCTTCATTGCCTAAGACAGATCACATGAACCACGCCCTAAATTTCCTACACCCTATGCCAAGGATAGGTCTCTTGATAACTCTTGATTCTTGAGTACCTCAAAAGTACATTATGTGTCTCAAAGCGGTCCTTTTCTGGACCTGTTCCTGACAGGAGGGCAATTTTGGAGTCACTGGCTCTAATTGTTTATAATTTTTTTTTTTAGTGTTAAATAAGATACACAGTTCAGGTTGGTATCTTGTTTTATTGTTCCACCTTAAATTTCAACCTCTTTCCTTTTTCTCTTATTGGTACAGTCTCTTTTTAACTTTCTACTTCTTTTCCCCCTTCTGTAGCTATAAAAGTCTTGTTGTTCTCCTTTTCCCTTTTTGGCCTATTCAGACTTAAGACTCCTTGGATTCTTTTCCTGCCACTCCTTCCTGTATATGTCCTTTGAACTCTGAATAGCCCTTGTAAAGACACTCTGACCATTGCTTTGCCTTATTATCTCCTGGCTTTTTTTTCCACAAGTGAGTTTTAATCCTATTGCATTTCCCCCCAATGTCTCCAATTTTCTTGCATAAAGGTAAACTTTAAACATTGATTTTCATCCCATATTCAATGTTTTATGTTCTCTAAAACCTTTCTGAAAGTGGAATTGATCCCCTTCCACTATTTTGCTCTGTGAATTATTTTCTTGCTGTAGTGGATTCAAGTGCTTTGCTTCCATATTTTCAGTGCCCACTTCCCAATAGGTGAAACTTTGACCCAACTCATCAGCTTCATTCTTTGGAGTTCACTGTATGAGATTGGTATCTTTGCACCTGTGTGCGTTATCTAGAGACTTGATCAACTAAAATCCACTCAGAGGTTTGTGCCTTTCCTGGCTCTGTTCCAGAGTGGTGGCCTAAAGGAAATGCATGCTATTATTACTGTAGTTTTTATTCTTCTCCCTTTTTCTTTTTTTCAAAATTTCTTGTATGCTTAGCTGAGACTTTTACCATTTTACTATTGTCACTGTCAAAATTATAGCATATGTGCTTTGAAAGCATTATATAACATTTTTTACACCTATCGATTTTCTCCACTCTGCCTTTCCCATGCATACTGCATCCTGTCTTTTCAACACACAGGAATTATCCCACTAAGTTTCAGTTAGCCTTTCCAGATCGTAATCTCCTTTATTTAGTACGGCACCTTCCAGTTGTTGCTTGTTTCCCCACACATTTGCGTCAGGCATTTTATTCTTGTTATCCTTCATCTTTCGCTTCAGAACAATTTTAGTTTCTCGCTTAATTTGTATGTTGGAAGCACAAGCCGGATTATTCAAATTAAGCGAAAGCTTTCCCTTTCCCTCCTTCTCCTGAAGGTTTACAGCCTGCCTAACAGGCCCTGCCAGTTCTGAGCCCAAGAGGCTGGCAATCTGTCTGCATAAGTGGAGATGGTGTAATCCAAACAGTTGGCTCCGGCTGCAGGAGGCATACCAGCGATCTGTGCATTCAAAACCCTCCAACCTACCTTATCAGATCTTCCCTTGGCTGGCTTCCAGTATCAGCGTTTTTCTTTCTTCACCCATGCTTGGCACGGGGAAAACTTCTGCAAGTCACTTATGTGCAGAGTTCCAATTAATTTTTTTTCTTACTGTCTGAAGAAACAGTTGCTTATATATTATATAAATGTACTTCATTGGTGTCATTTGTTCCTATAGGGAATATGACGATTAGAAATTCTGGAGCATTGCTCAATAAATCTAGCAACACCTTTGTTATGACAGTCCTTTTCTTCCTGGCTCTCTATCGTGTTTTCCTTATGTAATATTGTGAACTACTTTCCTTGTATGCGAAGTAATTGGCTGGGACTGCTCATCCTTTCTGCCTTTCTGACAGATCTCTTTCAGTGCTTGTGCTGTGGTCATAGGTGGTTGGAACCGTTTTCTTCATATCGAAAGAATAACACACCTGTTGCAGGTGTTAGCACTGTTTCCATACATATTTCCCATCTGCTTTTCCTGTGGGCTCTTTTAGGACTCTGCCTTGGCACAAAGCTTTATTTTTCTCCTCTTCTGTATGTGGGGTCTCAGTTGTCTCATCCTTTTTTGGTAATTTCTCCTCTTGGTCTTTGTTCAGTCCCTGTTTCAGTCTGCCTCTCCAGTTTGCACTTCATTTGGCTTTTCCCTTATCATTTGTAAAATACATCTATTCCCCACTGGGTTTGTCATGGAAAGGTCACAGACATGTTTTTGAGCAGCTGTTTCTCCCTGTTCTTCAGGCTGTTTTGCAGCATCACAGCCCTTTGCATCCCTTTTCAAGAGCTGCTACGTTGTTTGCGTCTGTCCTGTAGCTGGTGATTCCCACCACCGCCAGGTTTTCTGCCCTGGTTTTCCATGTGCTACCACGAACCAGAGTTGATTCTGGCTAGCACATATGACCAAAAATATGAGAGCGGGAAAAAAGCTGGAGGAAAAGTAGGCCTGTATTTCGCTGAGGAAACAGCACACTGTGGGACCCATCTTCCTGCTTCAGCTTGCAGAAAGGCTGGTCACAGCTTTCCCTTAGCTTGGGCAGAGTTTGCTGACAAATGCTGGGAGATTTGTTATAGCCATGGGTAATTAAAATAAAGGAAAAGATAAACATGCTTAGCTAAGTGTATGTAATCCATGTAACAGTCATCATAGTACTTTGCTTTCAAATAACTTTACTGAACAGGGAATACAGTCTTGTGGAAGACGTACAGCCACCCGGTTTGAGGACAGGTCACCCGACGCAGTGCCATAGAGTCACAGAATCACAGAACAGTTTGGGTTGGAAGGGACCTTTAAAGGTCATGTAGTCCAACCCCTTTGCAAGGAGCATTGTCACCCTCTGCACCCGTGAAGAACCAACGGGTTTTCTTGGGTCAGTAAAAGGAAAAGTAAGACGCTTAAGCAGGAAAAAAAAGTCATTATTATTCCAGAGCCAGCAGGTGCCGTGCCTTCTCCTTATCAGTGCCCCGAGAGCTACCTCGACTGCTTTGTTCCCTGGGAGGTGGGCAGGGGAGGGGGACAATCTGTTGCCTGCCTCCGTCTGGGAAAGGTCCAGTCCCCTCTGCATTGACTGTCTTCCTTCTTATACCCATGTGTAATTTACCCGGCCTTTATTCTCACATGGCCAAGCTATGGTCAGTTATAACAGGGGATGGTGGAAAGAAGGAACTTCTCTCTGGCTCAAGGCTGATTAGCCTCAGTGCAAGTTGTATAGGAAGTAGGTTTGGGGCCCCTGATGTAGCTCTTTAAATAAGTGGGATATGGGGCCATCCATACCAAGTGTATGTAGGTCACACTGGCTCTGAACTCTGCTTTTTGCCCTCTGGCTTGTTTGATGTGAATTTGCTGGCGATGACTCCCTTCAGACAGGAATTCCTCACCAGAAGTCGTGATGTAGATTAAGAGCACTTTGTTCAAGGGAGATCTGAGCCCATTTTCCTGCAGAGCAGGTTCCCTAAGGAGGTGACAGTGTTCAGCCTGGTTCTCTCTGTAAGTTGTTAATCAGAATACGATTTTCTAAAAGCACTATTTAATTTTGTTATCCTTGGATGGCTGACTTCTGTTGATACTCAGCCCTGTGGATGACTTGCATTTTTATTCCTTTGTATTTTTCCCTCATCTTATTAAACGGCCATGTAAATTTTACAGGCCACTAAGACGAGGTGGCTGAGTAACAGCTACAAAGAAAATTATTGCAAACACTTTAGAAGATAATTTTGTCATTTTTGTCAAAATCAGCTACAATCAAACATACTAATACTCGGTGAAAAACAACATTAAAAATAGGGGGTGTAAATTTGCAGTCTGCTAGTAATTTTCCATTCTCAAGAAGAAAGCTCAGTTTTGTCCAAAACAACTCAATCCCTACTCTTATCACTAATGTACATAGCATGATTGATATTACATTTCATTATGTAAACAAAGCTTTAATGCTTCTCATTACTTCTGCTCAAGTAACCCTGAATAAATGTAGTATCTGGCACAAGATGCTATTCCTACAGCATTGTTTCAAAACTAGTGGCTTTGTGTTGCACAAGATGGAGCTCTCAGCGACATGGCAAAGCCTCCACTTTAAATCTTCACTTCAGGAAAGCTGTTCCATCTAACAAAAAGCCCTACATCCTACATGGGGTTCTGGATCCATACCCCAGGGCATTGTGCCAGTGATGCAAGATTAAGACCTAGGTATGAAAAGGTCTTGAAACCAACAGGAATAGGCAAGTTTTGGTTTAGGGCCTATACATGGAAAGCATTAGGGAAATGTCTTTGGTTCTGGCTGTTGCCAGTCCAAAATCATTGTAAAAATAGGTTTTTTGTTTTGCTGGGGTGGGCAGTAACAGAAGCAGGAGAAAAGGAAGGAAATGAGTGTCTGTCTAATTATGCTTCTATAAATGTCCTCAAATACTTTGCTAATGTGGTGGGGGGAACTTTTTCAAAACCAAAATAGGCAAATGTGGAGCTTGCTTGTCCAGTTAAAGTGGGCAATTTACACTCATCAGGCTTGGCTAGAAAGCTTCAGGAAAGCTTGGCTTTAAGTGTGGAGCCATACCACATCATTTGCTGTGTCACAGTGGCCAAAATAAATGACAGCTAAAGTTGTCTAGCCTTGACTTCTAGGCTCTGAAACCTCAAACAAATCTCTCATTTGACTGTACTGTATCTATCCTGGTGATGATATGATATTATAATCACTTCCCACCATTGGTAATATTTAGGTCAAAGGCACAAATTGTCATTGTGTGCTAAATAAAAGAAGGCAAGGGAGAGAAGTAGACTTTTGGATCCTTCATTGTAGGCACTGCTTAATTGCTGGCTCAGTCCCAGGCTCTGGGAGGATCTCTCCAAACAACTGTTTCTGAGTCAATATGTGGCACAGTTCTGGGGATAATTTGTTCCAGGGACCACCTCCAAAAACAGTGTCACATTTTGTTTCAGTCTTTGGCCTTCTTATTTACCAGCATAGACATAGCCATTGAGTTTGGGTTGGCCTGCAGTCTTATGAAGCTTTTCTAGTAAAGTCTACAAAATCTTTTGCGGTTCGCCTCATCAAATGTCAGCTTCAAAAACCAGCCTGTCCAAATCCTCATCTGCCCTACAGTTCATTTCCTCCAGCCAGAACATCCAAAGTTTCAGATGTCTGTGATCTACTGTTTTATTCAAATGAACATCTTTGTGGTTTGTTTGTTTGTTTTTAATTATTACCTATGTATTGATTTATTTTTTTGTTTGAAAATTAGATCTGCACTCAACACAACTTCTTCCTTCTTATGCATCCTTTTCATGTCTGTATGTTGGTGAAACTGATTTTTTTCTACCTTGGCTTAGCCAGTACAAGTATGTGCAGAAGAAAAAGATTAAAATGCATTTTATATATCAGTCCCTTACATGATACTAATTTCCATTAGAAACATAAAATACAGACTCTTAAGTCTTCAACTTAAGACTTAGCAATTTAGCAGTATCCAGCACATTTTTAATAAAGTAAATTTAATTTAGAAGGAGAACATACATCTCAAACACTAAGATGATTTTCTTTTTTAAAGAAAGTTGAAAAACATGTGTTTTGATGCATATAATTGTGCTTTGTGAAGGCCTGGAAGGTGGCCTAATAAGCGCTTGCAATCAATGAGCTTATAATTAAAGGAATGAAAGCTATCCATTGGCATAAGAAAGCTATATATTTAAGTGGGAAACATAAATATTGATGTCTTGATGAGTGGAGGCCAGGTAATGGAGAGAATGGTTTCCATAGTTCTTTAGGGAAGGGAAAAATGTACGTGGTAGCAATACCTGCCCTCAGCAATTTCCTGTTAGTGTACTCATTCATGGCACTGGCACATACAGTGGAAAGTATTCACAGGTATTACCACCCTTGCGATATTTTAGGAAAACACCTCACTTCAAAATTTTAGGATTTCTGTGTTTGAAATTACTCATATTTTCCTTCAGAGAGGAAGGAATATTCATCTACTACAGAACGGATAAGACCACTCAGTCTATTCAAACCGATCTTTGAAGGGCATCTGTTATTTTTGGTACCCTATGGCCGTAGGACCTCACCTGTCTCTTGCAGTCATGCCTAGTCTAAGGCTTAGCTGCTTTTCTGAACAGTTCACCATTCCTTATATTTTCTACTGAGCTTTTCAGATGTTACGTTATCTAACATGCATAGCTCAGTTTCATTTTTGCATATAGATGTTAACCAGAGATTAAATTGTGTCTGTGAGAGCAGAAAAAATATTTCATACTGACACTTCTCAGTATATGCTGAGCAGTAAATATTATGAAGCACTTTTGGTGCTGCAAATGCTCTTCAGTAACAAGCATGCAGAGTTACATTCAGACACACGATCTACTTTGAAGTCAATGGCAAAGCTCTAACTTCCTCTATAATGGAAGGACCAACCTAATCTTGCATGGGAAAGTCTTTAGTCAAACTTTCTTTTTGTGTATATTATCCGCTCCTTTGGTTTTGAATTTCTTAATTTCAGAAAATATTTAGAGCATATTGGCAAATAAGCCCTTTGCTTGAAAAAGGTGTTACACAGCAAGTCATATCCTTCAGGATTTCACACTTCAGAAATTTTGTCATATCTTTATTTTACTGCATTTACCTTCTGTGTCAAACAATTACTTACCTAGGGAGAAAGATGTGAAGGGATTTGACATGCTCAAGAGTATTTCTTTAAAGTATATGAGAAGATCTCAAAAACATAGCACTGGGATTAATAATTGGTAGAAATTCTTGTGTTACATACATTTGTGTGCACGTGTGTCCACTAACAGAAGGTACCTCCAATCCCAGAATCAGTGTTTTTACAAGCCACTGAAATTACAATGTAATGCAAAGCCTCCAATTCAGTTGATATCCCTAGATATTAATTGCTCTGAAAGTCTGAACTTTTTTCTGCATAAAGTTCATTTTTTTAAAAGGGCTGCCATTGTGCGGTGTTGACAGCACAACATGAAAACTCCTGCTGAGCTTGTCTATACACGTTTTGCCATGGCTGAGCATAACGTTCTTTGTTATCCAACCAAATGGATATAAAAAGGGAATATGAATACATGTAGCAGAGAAATGAAGTGTTTTTGAAAGGCCTTTCCTCTGAATGAAAGAAGAACAAAGCAAGATTGGCTTGAATCAGCAAGTTGGTTATATTTTTTTCTACCTTGGGTGGCTCTGAGGTTTGACTGGGTGCCAGCTAACAAATTAGGTCATTGATATGTTACTTTTGTGTATAGAGTAATTCTTGATGTCTGTATGGTCTGTCCACACATGCGGGACTAATCTTAATTTCCAACATCCTTCTTTCTCGTTTGGGGAAACAGTTTTTACTGTCAAAACAAAATCTACTGATGCAGATTTCACTCCCCACCCCCTTGCCAAATAAGAACAAATCTAAAGGAAAGAGAGCTTGTCAGAAGCTATTTAATTTCAAGCCACCTCCCATCAAAAAGAATAATAATAAAGCTCACAACAGTCTCTCAGTCCTCTTAGGCATGTTATGTTTCAGTCAGAGAAAAATGACATACTGCCATTTTCTGTGACAGGTAAGTAAAAACTTCTTTAAAGGTTTAAAAACCAGTTAACCACAGCGTATTGCAGCACACGCATGCTTATTTCATGAGCCCGGGTTCTCTTGGAGGACTGAATGCAAAGCAGCTACAAGGCGCTACTGTTCGGATCAGGTAGTGATTCAGGATCGAGTAGTGATTTACGTGTATTTTGCGCAAGACAGCTTAGCAGGAACTCAGGCCTGTGCTTTCTTCCCCTGCTTTTCAATTTTTAGCATATACAGCGTTTGCCAAATGGTGTGCGCTGACGACGTCCACATTTGGTCTCCCTTCTGGATCGGCTCCTTCCTTGAGCGTTGCCGGCTTCTCATGTGTTCAGCAGATTTTCAGCCCCCACCGCCAGCGCCGCGCACCCCTGTGCCTCTGCACAGCCACCTGGCAGGGAGACAGGCTGTCTCCCACTTCCATCCCCTGCTCCTCCTCTCCCACCCGGACTGACCAGCAAAAGAGGCGGAGGAGGAGAGGGAAGGGGAAGTGGCGGCTGGCAGTGGTTTCTTTAGGAAGGTCAATTAAAGGCTGAGAGTGGGGAAAGAAAGGATTAAAGAACTGGCTGGGCTGGGATGGTGTGTAGGGAGCAGGGAGCTGAGGGACCCTTGGAGAAGTGCAGGAGAGGAGCGGGGAGAGGGTTCGGCCGCAGGAGGATCGGGAAACGCAGTCGGGAGAAGGAACCACAGGAATGGGGGCTTTGCAAGCAAGATAATTGGTGATAATAACTGATAATTTAAGGGGAAGGAGACACGGGGGTAGGGGAGCAGAATAAGACAAGATACTAGGATTTTCCTAAATCCGATCCTGGGAGACACGGTCCCTGTCACCCTGCTCAAGTATTTCAGTGTAGTAATTCTTGCTTGAATGTCATGTAAGTTGTTGATGTATGTGTTTTCTATAAATTATAAGAAGTTAGGGGTGTTAAATGGGGAGAGAAGGAAATTTGCTGTGAAAAAACTGAAATAAGGTGTAAGTATAATACAATGATAACATGTAGAGTGAGGTACATACAGGGTATTTTTGCATGCTCATTTTTTTAATTGTCCTTTCAAAACTTTATGCCATTTAAGTACTGTCACTTTTTGTATCATACCTTACCTTTTGCATGCTCTCTCACAAGAACAAATATTATGCCTATGCAGCTAAAGAAAGGATGGGCTAGGAGAAAGTTAAAGCACTGAACTGTTTGTTGCAACACAATATATGTATGTATGTATGTATGTATTTATATATAAATATTCATATTTCAGGAAATTAGAGGTCACTGTGATAGGATTGTTTAGAAGACCGAATGATAAATCAGGCCAATTTTAGTCTCTGAAACAGGACTTTATTGGATTGATATTCATAAACAAAACACACTGTGAATGATTAGTTTCTGCTTGTTTGTAATCATTATTATTACATATTCAGAGCAGTTAGTCCTTAACAATCACATCCTAAATTAACTGTTGATTGTTTGCAGTCATTCTCTGGCTCTGTTCCAGACTATGCCACCTCTCTCCAAGACATATGTGGTATAGAAAGGAACATAAGCAATGTGGATGCGAGCCAGTCAGTGCCACTAAGGCCAGAGATCTCTCCTCATTTTAACACTATAGACAGAGCATGGGTGACCCTGGAGAAGTCACTGAAGAAACAGTGAGTTGTTCTGTTTTGACTGCACTGCGTTGGATTAAGAAACTGCCACCCCTAAAAGCAAGTTCCTAGCCTCCCTATTGTATTTATTTGACTAGATAATTTGAGATTTATTGATCTAGAGCAAAAAAACAGCATGATGATTTAGCATACTCACCAGAGGATGGGTGTTCTCACATCCTGTCCCTCTCTAAGGGTTGTTTATATGGAGGATAAAAAAATGTATACTCACAGCAACAGCAATTTCTGCTTTTACATATTGGGACCGGATTACAGTTTATTCTCAGAAATAGTAATGATTTTGTCATCTGGTTTAGTTTCACTGAATCTTCCCTTTTTGGAAAATCAGGAAGAGATACTCATCAGGCTTGCTATTTTTGGTTTATGTTTTGTTGTTCTTTCATACAGTTGTAGCTGTTTTCTGAAGGGATTGCAAGTTATAAAAAATGTATTGTCCCATGTGCCTCTGTGAAGGAGCATTTTTACCTTCTTTAACAAAGTCACGATGCTAGCCTGTGGCATTAGCACACAAGGAACAAAAGCGTTTCTTCTGACACCGGGTAAATGCAATTTGGCCAAAAGGTCTGTGCCGAGAGTCCATGCAGAATCACAGACATGCTGTGCAAGGTTTTTGTAAATGAATAGCAAAGGTGTTTTTTGCCATGACACTTGTGCAAATGGAACAGCAAACCACGAAGGACGCTTCATCTTCCACGTACACTGTTGCGGAAGGGTGTGTTACTACTCTTCTCGCTACAGCTCTGCATTGTGTCTTCCCTCCAGGGACACAGCTGATACCAATCTCTGTACCTTGTGCCGCAGTCAGACAGAGGCTTTATTAATAATGACAATGGTACATCCTTTGCAGCGTCTTCCTGCTTCACTTGGAGCCTTCTCAGATGTTATCATCTTCATTGTTTCATAGTGGCTATAAATACGAAAGTATTTACAATGAATTGTTTCCAAACAATTAATTACTGAACTATGTGCTAAGTTTATATTGTCTTTGTTACACCCAGGCTCAAAACTGAGGCTGGAATCAGTAAGATAAATGCAGTTCTTCACATTTGAGGCATGAAAAATATCTGCTCTCCTATCAGCATGGAGTCATTTCCTTTCATTTGCAAAATGCAAGGTAGCCTCTTGGGTGAATGTGCCCCTGGAAATTTTATTTTTTTTTTTTTAATAGGAATACAAGTACTAACAAGCAAAAATAACAGACTTGAATTTTTCATTTGGTAATTGTATTTAAATGAGAGTAATAATATTTAACATACATACCACATCTTCTCTTGTTTGTAAGCCTCAAAGGAGTCTAGAAGTGGATAACACTAAACATGTGGAAAACGGAGGCACCAGAGATTAGCTGATGTGCCCACGTCACATTGCTCCTCAGAAGCAGAGCATGGAAATTAAGGCTGTAGCCTCTGAGACAGGAGAGTTCCAGCTCTTTGGGTGTTTTCAAGTGATGTTAATTTTTCTCTTTTGTCATAAGACTCAACAAAAATTTTAGGTATCTCAGGAACAGAGATGAATGAATACAATTAAGTAAAAGATATGTTTAACCTTATAAGTTTTTTTCTTTAGTTTTCAAACTGAAGCAGAAGCAAAAGCTCCTTGAAGACTTGGAAAGGATCAGGTTAAATTTATTGATTTTTAATTGTGTATCCCGAAGTTCATAAGTCTGGCTGGAACTTACCTAACCCCCAGAATTGTTGGTGGTATATTCCCTTCTGTAGCTCAAGCAGCAATTAGAATCCTTGTTTTGAGAAAACTGATTATGGTTCTGAGCTGTACATAGTCTGTGTTCATTTTTGACCAGGAAAGGTGAGAAATATGGTATACTCTGGAGTAATGACTGAGGCTCTTCAGGTAAATTTGAGCAGCAAATGGATTTACTGAAAAGGATATCTGTGCGTAAAATTGTGTATGAGGGGGGATATTCCTAGTACTGTGTCAAAGTGAGTTTTCATGTGACACCGGGTCAATGTAAAAACGTGTTTTCTTTCATTAAGTGACATGACAGAGACTGAAGTGCTGTTTCTTCTACTGTCATGGTTGTGCTACTGATCTTCTTTGATTACTCTGAGAAGCATTTTAGTCACCGCTAAAATGTGAAAGCAAGCAGATGGAGGAAAACCTTGAAGCTGAGGGCCACTGCCCAGTTAGACTGATACAAAAAACTTAGTGCTGAGGCAATGACGTTCCCCATCACTGTGTGCAGACCCAGTAGCCTTTGATTGCTAGTCTTAATGGGAATTATTTTTTCTCGTGTTTTTCTGCATGGCATGTTCATATACGCAGGAGGCTGAAGAGGAAGGAAGCTCGGGAGACGGAGCTGTACCGAAGGAGATGTCGGCAGGAGAACGGAGGGGATGGAATTCCCCACAGCCCCACCTCCTGCTCCCTCCAGAGACAGGCGTTTCTCTGCCTCTGTTTTCTTTTGGCAGGCAGGTTGTCAGGGGTAAGGCAGTAGTAATTTTGCTGCCACCATGTATGTGAAGCAGTACGTTTCTTGCTTTCTCCCATGGGAAGGTGAAATTAGCTTTCAGTCAACCCCTGCGGTACAGTATTGGGTACAGGATTTGGAGCAAAATGGTTTTAGCGGGGTCCAGGGGAGACTTGAAAGCACAAGTGATTTTGAGTCCAAGAGATGTCATACCCAAAAGTACCAAGTACCTTCTCATGAAGATAGCATGCAGTGGCACCCAGAGCCCAGGTAAGTGCCACAGAAAATCCTAAAAACATCCTTCGTTTCAGCCCCAAGCCTTTGGGATCTTGAACCAGGACATCTTAAAGAATTTGCTAACCCCAAACTGCTGAGGAATGAAGTCCCGCAACTGCAGTCAGAGTACACATGTGAGGAAATGGTGTTGTGTGTCACAGGAGATATACCTTTATGTCTGCATCAGACCTTTTTCTTGAAAACATTAGCATCATCAGCGCTACTTTTAGTTCCCTGAGCAGTATTATTGACTCCACAGCCTCAGCCAGAGTTTATTTAAGATCCTCTCCACATGAGAAACAGAAATCCAATTTCCTGTTCCAAGAATGAGGAGCAGTGGTTCAAATGCATTAAGCTCTTGCCTAGACTGTATCTTGCCAAAAACTTAAGATTAATTATTATTTCTTCCTCATTAAGTGCAGAATATGTACTTGGCGCTCTGTAAGACGTACGGAAAGACAGCACCTACGGCTAATTGCTTTCAGTTTCAATACCTGATCCTTCACAGCCATGCTTTCCTATCCCATTGAAACTTCATTTGAATGAATAAGAGTTATTTCAAAAAGACAAACAATTTACATAAAAAGATTCTGGCACATTTAAAGATTTAAATTACAATTGTCTCAACAGGAGACAGAGTGGAGAACTGACATGGATACCTGCAAAGGCCAGTAAACAAGAACACAGGAAAGTAAAATTCCGTAGTTGTATATTCATTGTGTTCATAGAGTCAGTTCCTGGTTATAATCATTATACTTTGATTGCTATTTCTGGTTTGTGGGAAGAAAGAGAAATAGTAACTAAATTTTTTTAACAATAGAGTTTGGAAAGGAAATAAGACATCTGCGGTCTCATTGAGATCTGAGTAAAGTCAGTAGTGCATTTTCCATTAAATTTAATAGGATCTTAATTTAATTTAATTTAATTCTCAGTTTTCTGTAATGCATATTATAATGCAAAGAGGCTTCAAATTTGAGATGATAAAACATTTCCAAATAAGATGCAGCCAATATTCAAATAATACTTATCCCTAGAGGTATGTTATAGCAGTTAATAGAGATGTCAGAGCAACAGATCTCAAAGCTTGCTGATATTTAGAATGGCTTATTGGTGTGGCTGATATGGCTATACTTGCAAAGGGCTGCTGGACCTGCAGCTAAATAGCTCTTTCGTTGGCAAAGCTTAAATGTATTTTCCAGACAGAGGAAGTCATACTAGCAAAAGACTGTCTTGGCAATATAATTCAATAACCATTAAGCATTTCTGTTATTTGTTTTGTGTGACTCATGCAGTTAAGCCCTTGTCTCACCCCCCACGCTGCAGCATCCCTAGCACAGGTATCTCTGCTTTGGACGGCGGAGAGCAGCCCCCCTGATCGGCTGTGCCAGGCACAGGAGGCCCCAATACTGGGAAGCGTGACCTGGGAGTGGAGTGTTTGTTCTTTCTACAAAGGTCAGAGACTCACAGAAGTCCCTTTAGAGATATGTTGTCTCCAACTGCAGCGTCTTACCGTGTTCCTGCTTTCGTCTTATTTCTTAATCATTCAGTGTGGAAAAAAAATTTGAGATATCTTTATTTCAGTGGGTGTAATCAGGTTTCACAGACATTTAACTAGGGAATTAATAGCTACTGAAAGTTCACTTCAGGGAAGCCAAGAGTGCAAGAAAATTTGAAAGAAATAGTCTGAGGACTTGAGAGACAAGGGCCTGGATGGAAGGAGAGTCCGATGGAGCTCTGCAAGACAGTAAGTGTAGCTGCCGTGCTGCAATGTTTTCTCTGACTGAAATAAAGTACTCAGAAGGCTACGCTGATATGCTTGTGTCACTGCTCATACTTGCTGCAGTTACTTCTTGGTTGTGATGTCATACAAGTAGCAGGGAAGTGAGATCTATATCCTTGTCATTCTACATACTTACATTCTGCAGTATGGTAAGTGGGAAAATGCAAGCCCACTGGAACCTGGTGTATTAGGCTCGTTTCATTTTTTTTGCCGTTTCTCTATAGAGGGTATGAATTAGAAATAAAGAAGCACCTGAAAAACCTGTTCTTATGCTGTAATAAGGTGTTGGTGGTGAAACAACTTTGCCTGGTCCTTGTAAAGGAATGCTTTGTTTTTTGACATTATCAATTGAGGGCATGTCTCTAAAGCACTTTTTTGATCCACTTATTTTTCAGAGGACTGCAACATATGTTTTTCCTCTTCCACTTTTTAATATTTTGGTCTCTGGTGAATCCGCATACAAAAGCTTCCTTCCTTTAGTTGGAGTCCACAAATGAAAGGCTTTTCTTTCTCTGATTGCAGATTAGCCTGCCAAGAAACAAACTCTAACTGGAGAACATCACTTTAATTTATTTATGGGATACAGATGACAAGGAAGTCTGTCCTCTTCTCAGGCTTTTTGGAAAGCTTTGGGCTGACCCAGCCCAGCAGAGTTCATATGGCAAAGGCAAACTGTGCCAGGAACCAAAGCCAATAGTCATTGCAAACCTCTGAACCAAAACATTCCTTTAGTGTTTGAATTTCCCTATAATTTGTGTAGATTCCATTTTTGTCAATGAAGCTTGCAGTGGATAACTAGCTTACTGCAATCAGACTAAACAACTGTGCTATTCATTCAGCAATTAGATGATAGCACTAACGCATGCTTTATGGTTTCCGTTCTTCATTCTTTCCTTTCTTTTAAAGTCCTTGGAGACAAACTCTGAGATCTTTGGCAAAGAGGAGGCTCTTGCTGAAAAATATCCTGTCTTTTTTTTACTTTAGGGTTGCTAATAAGTTCTATTCTCAGAGGCAAAACACCAGATCCACATCGGAAGAAAAGATCAGCTAGAGAAAAAGCAACTCTACAGTAATTTTTATATATATGTGAGCATTTGCTTTGATCAATTTAAATAGTGGAGGAAGACCTTTTTTTTAAAATCACCAGCAACGTATGGCTTAATTTAGAATAAAATAAGAATATTTTGAATGCAAATAATTTTAGCAGAAATAGAGTGAATTATGTTTGCTCTATAAATGACTTGAGAGGGGTGTAGGGCTAAACCTAAGGATTTTGCTGTTGTTACAGAAGGTAAATCTTTGTGAAAGGGCAGGCTTCAGTGCTTCAGCTTTCAGTTAGGAGCTTCAGCTTTGGCCAAAATCAGCTGTGATTTTTACCCTTTCCTTACTGCTGCACATAATTTGTCTGTACTTGGAAAAGAGGGATCTATATGTATGGATAACTCGATGACATTGTTAATGGTCCTATTAACTAAGGGGCAAAATTTAGCTCTGTGTGTATTAAAAAAAAGAAAAAAGTTTAACCAAGTCAATAAAAAATGATACAGCCTAGCAAATGTTCTCTTCGTGTAGCTGGAAAGTGAACTGTTGCTTCTCTACTACCTTTGCATTTTCTTATTCTGGCAATTCTTCCTCCTTTGTTTTACACCAGTTTTCTCGCTCCTCCACTGTGTGACCTCAGACAGATCAATTAAATTCCCTGTACTATAATTTCTTTATTTAAGGGCTAATCCAAACCCCATTAAACTCAATGTGGGCTCTGAGTGATAAGTACTGGCAGATTTAACTGTGGTAGCTTAAAGCATTACAGCACCCAGATGCCGTTGCTGTCTCTTTTTAAAGGATTAATTCCCCAATAGCAAGCAAGGAAGGATAGGATATGAGCCATGTGTCAGTCACTATGGTTTGCAGTACAGAATATTAGATTAAATTGCAATGAAGGTAGGTGCTCATTAATAAACTAGACTGTAAAATGTGGCAGTTGAGGCACAGACACATATCCTGCTCTGTCATTCTGTAATATAGGTGATGACTTAAGACAGAAAGCAAAGTTGAAAACATAGGGCAGTAACTCTTCTAACTATGAACATGAAAGATGATCTGCCAGAGTTCTGAAAATCCTACCTGTGTACCTCAAAATTGTTAGAAAACACTGATTTCTGTAAACTGCTTGCAAATGCTGACAAAACCAATGAATAACAATAAAGTATCATTGTACATCTCAAGTGAAGAATGGTTACATTTAATTTTTAAACACTAAAAAGAAGAAAAAAAATGGGAAAAAGCAATTTCCAGCTGACTGCAAGTATATTGCATTTCTATTCAGATCACTTAATTTAGTTTCCAAATATGATGTTTTGAAATACCTTTCAACGTGAGGATTGTCGTTTTTCTCACAATGGCAATCAGCCACAACAGGATGAATGTCTGTGAGGACTTGAAACAGAAATAGAGAAAAATAGTGATGAGAAGCCAATGGGGCAGCGTGGCGTTCCAGCATGGTTTGCACTAACCACTGAGCTGAAATACCTTCTGAATGTTGGGACACGCTTTGGAAGCTGGTGTAGTGCCTCTCTAATTGTCCACTTGAGTTCAGTGAGCTGTTGTTCAAGGCCCAAGATGTCCCAGTTTCGGCTGGAATAGAGTTCATTTTCTTCTTACAGTACAGTGTGTTTTAGATTTAGTGTGAGAACAATGTTGATAACACACTGATGTTTTAGGTGTTGCTAAGTAGCGCTTACCCAAAGTTAAGGATTGTTCAGCTTCCCGTGCTCTGCCAGCGAGCAGGTGTGCAAGAAGCTGGGAGGGAGCACAGCCAGGACGGCTGACCCAAACTGGCCAAAGGGGTATTCCATGCCATAGAACGTCATGCACAGTATATAAACTGGGGGGAGTTGGCCTGGAGGGGGGGATCACTGCTCGGGCATTGGTCAGTGGGTAGTAAGCAATTGCACTGTGCATCACTTGTTTTTTTCCCATGTGTTTTCTTTTTATTTTCTTTTTTAATTTATTTTTTATTCTATTATATTCCTTTTTGTTACTATTATTAACACTACAATATTTTATTATTATTATTGTTAGCATTACACTTTATTTTGCTTTAGTTATAAAATCGTTCTTATCTCAACCCACAAGTTTTACTTTTTTCCCCCGATTCTCCTCCCCATCCCACTGGGTGGGGGGGAAGTGCATGAGCGGCTGTGTGGTGCTGAGTTGCTGGCTGGGGTTAAACCACGACACAAGGTCACTCCGCCTTTCTTAGATATTTAGCTGAAGTGCCCATGATTAGAGTCTTGTTGCCCTGGGTTTCCTCTCTTGTCAGTGGTCAGGGATAGGTCTTCAGAATTAACTGGCTCCCTCTGCCCAGTGAGTACTTGAAGAAGGAGAAAGAGGTATGGGGAGCTGGGCTGTGGTCTGCCTTTGCTCTACCGACATCTTAGAGCAGCCTTATTGTTAAGATAGACAAATTTGAGCACTGTCTTGCCAAGGCAGAAGAGTTCAGATTTTTTTTGTTTCCAAGTCCAAAGCTGCAAGTCATTATGCAAATGCTTTATATTCATTTTTCTTTGGTTGGACTGCTTTAACTAAATGTAGTATGATATTGGTAAGTGTAGCAGAGTGCAATATGAATGGTACCAAATCATAGAAGGCTAACAGCATAGGATCAAAAGAATACAAGCCATTGGTTTAGACCTCACCAAAAAAAAGAAAAAATTAACTCACGCACCACTGAAAATCACTAAGAACTAGTGACGTCTGCATGTTAGTGATCAAAGTCTGCTCTGCGCTAGTGAATGTTAAGTAAAAATTTCACTAAGCTCTTACTAGTGATTCAGTCATATACCGTACTTAACCTCAGAGAAATCAGCAGTTCCAGAACAGAAAAAAGTATATAAATTCTGCCATACAATATCTATATTTGTTCAGTTAGCATAGCCTTTGAAACAGAGAAATGCAAATAGAACATCTGTTTCAGTGAGTTAAGGCTAAGGAAAAAAATAAGGTTTGTATTCAGGGATAAATGTTTACAACATTATCTTGTGGGAGAAACAAAAATTAAATGTAAAATGATCTCTACACATAAAGAACAGTGATGTGAAAAATATACTATTTATTTTACAATAAAAACATTCTTACTGGAAAGAGTATGGCATTGGTTGAGTTCCGGCTATAGTGAAGCCTACTTGGAAATAAATGTGTGGTTTTACAGGATATGGGCTATCATGCTGCCTTTTAGCTTGGTGTTTTTCACTTCTGCGACACGAACAGTTACCAGCAATGCGTCATGAGTAAATTTGCTTTATTTGTACTGCTTACTATCATTTGTAGTGTGTCATTATTTGAAGTTTGGTGTAAGTCTCAATTGAAACATTAAACTTTTTATGAACTGGAAATCTTGGAAATCCTTCAGAGGAAGGCTTTTATTTATGATATTGTAGTCAGTGTTTCCATTATATCCCCCTGTTTTCAGGGATTTATAACTTAGTTGTAAAAAAATCTTTCTGGACTGAAATTTGGCATATGAACTTGAACCCAAAGAATGATATTTTTACCCAGTTTGAAAATAAGTCTGTTCAAACGTAAACTGCAGGATATAGAAATGATTAAACGTATTCTTTAGAGATTGTTTTGCTTTATTATTATGTTGCATTGTATTATACCATTTTCTACGATACATTCTGTATTAATAATGTTATATTTTAAATACCTTTTTCATCCCACACTCCTGCCTCTTGGATGAAGAATAGAGTGATTACTGCTGTGTTTATCACTGAAATGTAGTATGGCTGAGTGTTTCTGTAGCCCCAAAGGAACATGATGGTTACTTCTCGTGAGTAGCATCGCTCACTAGTTTGGTACACAGAAGAAACTCAAGCAGACAGAATGCAAGTGGACATTGGCAGAAGCAACCAGCTAACCAAAAAAGTAAAAAAATCCCCAAACTTCCAAAAGAAAAAAAAAACAACAAGCAAAGCTCTAGATGATACTAAGTAGCTTTTTCTAGCTACTTAGTAGCTGTAGATTTCTCAGTTTTTTCAAGGTCTGCAGTTCTGTTTCCAGCTCAGAAAACACAGCCTTAACTGTCAGATTCCTGTTGCTTTCCCATTGGAACATCACCACAGTCATGGTCTAGCAAAAAGACTGTCATTGCAAATTCACCGATTTCTGGGTTATCTTTGGAGGCTTCATACTGAGGTAACTACCAAAATCTACTTCTTTTAGCTTGTCCGTTTGAAGGAGAGCACAATCTGAGTCAAAAAACATGTTGCGGTTTGCAAGCACTTTCACCAACCAGCATTTTTTAGTGAGATTTTCTTCTCAGATTTCTACTGGTTATATTAAGCTCTCAATACAAATTTTACCTCCCAGAGGAAAATAAGAGAACCTAATTAGAACTATCTGATTCCCATTTTTGTTTAGAGGATTTGATTTACAAGATAGCAATAAGATTATCTCACAGGCCTCAAACATAGAAAAGCAATCCTGGGAAGCTTTAGACAACTACAATGCCATTAGGGAGCTAGAAGGACAATCCTTCTTCATCACCTCTTTTATCTTAGCTGAGAAGAAAGCAGATGTGGTGCAGAATGTACTAGCAGGTTTGAATCTGGTAATTCATGATATATTTAACTTGCTGCTTGTTTGGAGTTGCCATACGTAAGGTGATAAAGAATGGCGTGAGAATATTAAGGCGTTAAAAGCTCTTTAATGATGAAGAAGTTCAGTCTTCATTGTTAATTCAACAAAGCCTCATAATGTGTCTAAAGGGAAAAAAAAGACACAAACCCCCCAAAACCAAAACCAAAACCAAAACCATCAGCAATCTTTTCTAGGACTGTGAATTGGCATGCTGTGTAAATACAGAACATCTGGAAAGACGTCATTCCAATTTTTTGAAAGAACCTGAGAGGAGAAAAGAAGAGGAGGGTACCTGAAGTGGTGTCATAACAATATACTGAGGTCCTGGAAGATGCTACAGGACATCTTACTGTGAGAGTGACCAAGCAGTGGCACATGTTGCAAGAAAGCTTGTGGAGTCTCCATCCTTGGAGATATTCAAAAGCCATCTGGACATGGTTCTGGGCAACCGGCTGTAGGTGGCCCTGCTTGAGCAGGGGGGTTGGACCAGATGACACCCAGAGGTCCCTTCCAACCTCAACCATTCTATGATTTCGTGATTTTGTGATTCAGTGTCAGACTGGTGTACTCCATTTTATGTTGTGCCGCAGCATCTGAGTGTGATATTTATACATCAGATGTAATGGAGTGGTTTTAAGATTGTTTTTTTTTTCTGTTGCATATGTTGATACAGTCAGTACAAATACAAGGCACATCTCCACCCCAGCCAAACAGCAAAGGGTCATAGGCTATTCTGTGGTTTGGCTGAGCTACTTAGAACTACCATGTACAGTTTCTGAAACAGTTTGATTTTGGTCTTGTGTAGCTGATCCCAATGACCATGGAAGTCAGGAAGGAATCTTTCCATTAACATCAGCAATCTGTGGACAAGCTCTTCAATGTCTTGCACTGTTCAGTAATGAGTATATTAAATATGTTGTTTGATGATATTAAGTCCAGTGTTAATAGCTTGGAGTGAAATGTCTGAATCCATAACTAGATATTGAGAAATGATGAGAAAAGGCTGAGATAGAATTGCAGAAAATCAACAGCTAATTTTGGTACATGTCTATGGATAAAGCAATACAAGAGGGCATATATGTGCACAGCAAGAAACAGGGAAGGAATAACACAATGAGAACAGTAGTGAAGCAGGCGGATGGAGTTAGTGAGAATATGGTTAAACTGTCTAGGGAATAAGGGTTAAGATTAGGAATGTGGGAAGGGACCAGTTAAGAAGGAAATTAAACATACAGGGTTGAAAATGGAAAAAAATGTATTTCAGAAAGGTTCCTCAAGAAGTGTAACAAAGATCATGCTTGAGACTGGTCTTTCTTAATATTTTAATTGGTACCCTCTGTTGATAAAATGTGTGTGATACAAAATGAGGAGGCACTGGCAATGCAGTTAAAGGATACAGGCAGAGCTGACAGACTGACGAACTTGGAGGAAGAGGATTCTAAGAATTCCTGTTATCATCTGCAAGATGCCTTCCCAAGAGCGAAGGCAGGATGTGCTAATTAGTCACAGCAATGTGATCCAGTACTGAAAAAGGCATATCACACATAGAATATATCAGAGGTATGGAGACTCAGACGAGGCTTTGATGAGGCCTTCTTCACATTATTTACAGTTTTGACCATCCATATATTTAAAAATGTGTAGGCTTTCAGAAGAAGGAAGCAGGAAAGACAGGACGGCTAGGGAAACGCAGGATCTGTCTTCTGAGAAGAAATGAATAGGCATGATATTTAACTGAGATAATTTACTGAAATGAAGACTGAGATGAGGATTTGATTACTGTCTCTAATGCGTTAAGGACTTAATGCCAGAAAGGGAAAAAGCTATGATACGGGACAATGTTGACATAAAAACTAGCTGCATGTAAAATAGCCAGGAATATGTGCAAATGAGAAGAAAGTTTTAAACTGCTGGAATGCTGAGGCTCCAAAACAGATTAGAGTGGTTGAAAAAACAAACAAGCCAACCCTTCTTTAAATGCAGCTTCATAAGTTTATGAGGGAGATCCTATGATATGGCTGTCTGCAACTGTAGGAAAACAAACCTGAAGAACCACAAGGTCCTTTTTGTCTTCAGTAAGTGGTCTGATTTTCAAAACTTCTTATTTCTTGCAGCTCCCATTGTGTTGTCTCTCTTGATGTCCCTCGTTTCCCTGCGACACTCTCAGAAGCCAAGACCTGGTGGCTGGAAGTATTTAGTAAGTTATAGATTTACTCTGTGATTGTTATGAAGAGTCTATTTTAGGTTTATGGCAAAGTGAACTGGCAAACAGTTATATTATCACTGTGAGATACATGGTTAGTTTAGTGTTATGGTTACTAGACTGCTATTCTTGCCAGTGCAAGCCATGGAAAGCAAGGTAACAATCAGTCGACTCATTTGTCTGTCATCTAAACAGCACTCACATATTCCTCTTCTCAACCTCCATGAGTTTTCTTTCACCCTCCCACCTTCCTAGAGCAAGTATGTACCTTCCTCCTGAGGTGCTCAGTAGGCAGCCTTAACTCCCACCAAGTTTCAAATATATGCACATATACTGTGGCTTTCATGAATCACAGTGTATACAGCTTTGTATTTATATATATGAATGAAGTTTAGTGTTGGTTTGTAAGTGGTAGCTGAAAGATGTTTTTCTGTAGTGTTTGACTGAGATTGAGTGATCTTGGCTAGTAGCTGTCTTAAATTTAACATTTTTTGTGGAAAATTGCTGAAATCTGCAGAAGACTCTGCATTTGGTCTATTATCCTTATGGTATAAGCTGAGACCTCATGATAACTGCTTAGGATGAGGAGGAAGATAGGAAGGTTAACTGTGGTTTAAAGTGGAAACTGAGAAGAGGAAAGGTCAGTGGAGAGTGACTGAATCCTCCGTTTTATTGTTTTTTTACATTTTCTGTTGGTGCAATTTGCAATCTGGCAAGCTACCACCAAATTAATGAAGTTCATGGACTGGAATTTCACCCAGAGTGATAGTTATTTGTATTGACATGTATCGTTTCCTCTATGCCCCCTGGCATTTTTTTCTGTACCTGTGCTTTCAGGAACACACTATATATTTTTAGCCAGGTCTGTGAGATCTGATCTACTAAAAAACCCATCAGTATTCATCCTCTAATATTATCTTTGATGTGCCAAACATACTTCATATCAGTGGGCAAAAGGAGGAGTGTGGGCTGAAAGTTTTCCACACTGATTTAGTATGCCATAAAAGCTTGCACAGGCCACTCCTTGGTTCCTGCATAGGCCTGCCTACACTGAAATGAAGTTCTGACAGTTTCTACCTGGATTTAATACAAGATCAGCTAAGCAGGTGTTGATATACTTAGCTATATTTTAAGGCTGCCATTTATAAAACCAGAGGCAGTAATATGTCACTTGTAGTTTGGTCTCAAGGGCAGGTGAAGGGATACTTTGTCACTGCACAATACCTGTTGATACGTGCCTTGATTCCCTCTGTTTCTAGCAAAAATGATCTGCCTGGGTTTTGTCAGTTAAAATGTACACTTAGGATGGTCTTTGGTTTTACTCCTTTGTTTCATAAGCCTTTTCTTTATTAATCCAACTTGTTAGCCAAAACAGAAGCATGAAATTAACTCTGTAAAACTATAATTTAATTTATAGTACATTTTGACAGTCTTGCTATCTTCAATTTTACTCATCTTTTTTTTTTCTCTACAGTGGATTTCATTTCCAGAAGTGCTTGGTTTCTGTCTCTCTCTCTATCATGCTATCTTTATACCACTAAGTAAAAAAGCCTGCTGACTTGTCCCCTAGGCCAAGTGACACCAAACAGCTCACATTCGCACTACAAAAAAACCCTCTGAAGTAGATTTTTCCTAGGTTTAGTGGTCCAAAACTGAGGCTGTGAGTGAGCTAACTCTTAATCTGTATGAAAAATCAGCCGTTCAGTACTTGAGTCATTCCCTGGCCCTTTTTCATTTAACAGTACAGTTATAGCCTTAGGCGATGTCTATACTAGTAAATAATGTGAACCAAGGCCCATTCTCTGGACCTGGGTGTGTGGCACGGCACAATTTGCACCCATGCAGCTAGTCTTTTACCTCTGTGAAGGTTGCCTTCATCTATAGCAACAACTGTGAGCAATCTGTGGCTTGTGCTATCCCTAAACTATGCCTGGGAACAGTCTGGGAGACTGGTATTTAGACCAAAACTCTGTCAGGGAATGTAATTAATAAAGATTAAGTAGCTGGGTTGTGAGATGGTACTTGAGCCCATGTCCTGGCCCTTTGAATTTTACTGTCATATGCAGTAGCTATTGGTTTGGCTGCAGGTCCTGCAGAAAACACTGCTCAGCACCTATAGACTGAGTTTGATCCCATTTGCCATGTCTGTGTGCTGCTCTCTTTCCTGCTTTTGGCACCCGGTCCAAGATCCCTTTCACGCCAGGCCTGTCTCTATACTTCATCTACTATCAGCCATCTCTCTTACTGTTCTCCCTGTTCAGGATGAGTTTTCCAGCTCTCCCTCTAATTTCTTCCCTCCAGCAAGCTTCTTTTTCTGTTTTTATCCCATTCTGTTTCCTTTTTCTTAGTTTTTTCTTTTTTTCTCACCATTTTTCCCCAGTTTTGCCACATTTCCATCTCCTTTAGTTCTGCTTGCCTTGCTTACTCCTTTTGCCTGGCTTCCAGTCCCCATATCCCTATGTTTTCCCCACTTCCATATGCCCTCCCAGGCTCCTTGGCAGGTCTGTTCTCCCCACCCCGTGGCCTGGCCAGTGTGCAGCTGGGTGCCCATGGACAGCCCCAGGCTGCTCCTGTTCCCCACGTCCAGGTTACCAGTGGCTGATTTTTTCCAGTGTCACTTCCTATGTCCACATCCAGGATGGATGGAAGAAACAGTCAATCACTGGGCAGGCTCAACTCTTCCACTGTGATTCTAGTTTGCTTCCCTCGGGAAAGCATATACACATTTGGGTGAGCAGAAAGTGTAATGAGGAGCTGGGTCATACCCAATGAGGACCCCACTTTCACTGAACGTTAATGTCTGAATTTAGGCTCTGCTTGATGTAGTCTAAGTGCTGCATAAGTCTCTTTCCCTAATGTTTCCTATTGGCTGGTTTTAGCCCTGGAGAGTCACCTGAAGAGTAGAAAATAAACAAGCAAAGGGACTTGAGCAGAAGTTAGAGCCCAAGACTCTGAGTCTACAAGTCCCTGCTGAATATGTTAAAAAGGGAGACATTTGAAAGTTTTAAAGTTTGGACATTTCTATGCAGACATACATCACTGACAGAAAGGCAGCTTCCCCCTCTCCACTTCCCTGTCACCCCAAACTTCAAAAATTCTGCTTTATGCTTAAAAACACCTGAACTTCTCCAGGAAAAGGTCGCCAGTATTTTTTCAACATTGCTAAACAACAGATTTTCTTTAACCTCATTCTCAGAAACAGCTGTACTATTTTTGATGAAACTTCCTGAAATATTTCCGCCTGAGGCAGGCACCTGGCATGGAAAATTTCAGCCCAAACATTGAAGGTTTGGCAAAGTGATATGCAGCTGAAAACAGGTTTTATAATGGGAAGTGTTGGGCAACTTTAATAACAAGCAAAATTACCAGCCTCACCCCAGCACCAATCCTAACTGATGTGCCAAGCTCTAAGATAAAATACTTAGGTTAAATGAATGAAGTCCTTACATATCAAAGGACCAAAACTAACTTGGAACATAGTCTTCTTCCAGATATAACAAGCATTTCCGACTTACGGCTTGGTGATGTAAAGAGGACAAAGTAGAATAATAACAAAGCATAAGATGTAATCTTCAGTTTGTGTCTGTTAGAGAGAAGAATGAAGTGTGTGAAGCGTACTGGCAAAGTATGTAATACCTTTGTTGCTTAGATCTTATGTGTTTGAGTCATCCAAAAGTCAGATGGTTTATTTTCTCCAAACACACCCCAAACTGTTAGCCGGAAAACCACTTAGACATTTTGATGGCAAATGTAAGTTCTGAACACAATAACATAATTTATTAATCTTTCAGCAAGTCACCCAAAATGTTTAACAACTGCTTTTTCATTCAATTTCCCCTTCCAGTACAAGAAGAACTTCATTTCCTATTCCATTTGTTCTCCTCTCTCTAAAATATAGCCCTGTCATGGTAGTCATGTTGTTCTTTAACCAAAATAAATCAATAAATATGGAGACGTGTAATAAAATTTGTTCTCCTTCTTCTGTGCACAAATACAGTGGAATAGCTCTGTAGTTTTCTCTTCATATATTTAAAAAATACATTTTAATTGTGGTTTTTTTTTAAAATAAAAATAGATTTAAATAATATGTATTTATCCAGAGAAAGAGAAGTGAAACAACAAATATGAAAAAGGAAAGTGAGGTTAAGGTCACACTGACATTTCACAGCCAGCTTGCATTTTGAGATTTTTTGGGGGCATGTTCAGAGTGTTTAAATTCTGTCTATTGTATAACTTTGGTGGCTTTCCAACACCCAAATATCATAGAATATCTCCTTTTGCCTTCTCACAAGCAGTATGTAAGCATTAGGGCTCTTCAAAATGTAATAGCACTTTTGTTCTGGAGAAAGAAACACAGTTCCTGAGTATGGCCTTCACCTGGGAGAGAAAAGTGGGTGCCCAAGTAATTAATTTATGCTTCATTTATGCTTCACCTAAGTCACAGAAGAGGCTTCATCTGTTAGACACAGTTAAACCTACCTCATCCAGACAGCCCTGAGTTCAATTCAGATAATTGATGATGATGTTGAGAGAGACGGGAACTAAGAAACAGCTTGCTCTGTACCCTGTAAAGAAGAAAGGAGAATTTGGTCGTTGGGTTAGTACTGCCCCGAGTCCTGACTTATGGCTTATCCTACAGGATCAAATGTACAAACTGCATGAGAAACAGGGTCCTGATCTCCTTCTTTCTCTGGGAGTACTCTTACCACGAGCCTCCGGGAGAAAAGGGGAAACCGGAGGCTGCCTCTGTCTTTCAAGGGAACTGTGCATTATAGTAATGTGACTTGGTGCTAGAGGGAAAGTGGTGATGCAAATTACCTTGAAGCCAAAACTCTATTTCTAAAATAAGGGCCCCAAAAGCTCATTTTAGTTCAATGCCCACTTCTTACCATAGATGGCTGTAGCCGTTGCCATGAAATGAGCTGCCTCTGGGCTGCAATGCCTCTGAAGCTGTCCCAGTCTGTTTCTGTCATTAGAAAGAACATTATCTAGATCTTGCTGTATGAACAACTCCTTTAGGTAAAGTATATGGACACCTTTTGTATCATCTAGATCTAGTTAATATTGACAATGTTTATTTTTATTTATGCCAGAGGCTTATTAGTTTTACAGCATGAAGCTATAATTAGTAGTAAGAGGTGCTGAATCAGACAGCTAACATCTGTAAATTGTGGGATTTTCCTCTGCTAGTAACAGCTTTGGTGCATGGTGACCGATAGAACTATTTTAAAAGTGCATTTATCCTTTAAACAAGTCCCTTGTAGGAAAAAAAAGTACTTACATTAACCCTTCTTTTCCCTGTCAGCGTACAGCAACTTACATTAAGATACTACATGAAAAAACCAAACAAACCAACAAACCCTCACAGGATTAATAATAATACAGAAATCGTGTCTGTGTCAGAACAAGGACCTTATTAAAGAAAGGCATGTGTAATTAAAAGCATGCTAGTGCTTCTGATCTTTTTGATACACTGTCACTGGCAAACAGCTTTTAAAAAGTACCAGAGGCATTACACAGTGATCAAGATGGAGTCAGAAGAGCACGGTGAGCAGAGACTCCGCTTTCGGAGTGTGTCGGGAGGGAGCAGCCGGCTGAGAGCCGTGCGCTGCAGAGACGGGGGAGAGGTCCTTGGAGTTAGCAAATCGATGTGTCCTGACACTGTACGGCGAGAGTCGGGGGGAAGAACTTTCTCCTTTTCTGAGGAGCGAGCAAGTCTCTGAAACAGGCATTGTGGATCACATGTAGCCACATGTATGGTATCGTGTGGTATCATACAGTAGTAGCACAGGAACTTGTTTTAGGAATTGCTGTTGGGATAGCTGTTAGGCAGCAGGAGAGGCATCTTCCCCACTGCTAGGACGTTTAGGCAGCACTGCTCGGTAACTTGAGGAGACACCAGGTCAGAGGCCTAGTGACTAACTAGGATGTTTGTACAGACCTTTTACAGCTCTCATGGTACAGGTGAAATTCAGACAGCATAGACTGACTGCCCTGCAATCCAACAGACTTGGTAAAAGTGTCAACCAGCTGTCTCTAATGGCACGACTACAGCATGCAGTTCAGCAAATGTGACTTGGGGCCTCATTACTGTGTCTCCACTTCTGACATTTATAGTTAAATGATGTTGTTGATTCCTGCAAGAGACGCTACAATTTCTCTAATTAAAGGAGGGGGAAAAAAAAAAACCCAGTCTTCTTGTTCCTTCCCAGATTGTTCCCATTTACTGCAAATAAGCATGAGTTCCTGCCTGGAAGCACTATCTGCAAACTGCAGTCAGATGTAAAAGAAGCCTAATCAAGCTTGGGAACCAGGCCTTAATTAGACTGCTTGGAAAACAGAGCAGAAGAGCAAATGAAAATTATTAACCATCACTCATGATTCCTGTTTCTAATTTTAAAGAGGAAATCATGCATTAATCAAACCCTAGCCCTAAGCTCAGAGACACGTTTTAGAAATATCCTGAAACAACAAGAGGAAATCTTTTCAGTGTTTAGAGAAAACAACTCTCGATCAGCTAGTATGTGTAGGACAATATATTTTGACATGAAATAAGCTATGTTTCAGTACGCCTAGCTTTTGCTGGGTCCAAGAAAAACAAAACCAGTACCAACTGAAATGAAGGCACATGACAACAATTGGGGTTAAGCCTGGGTTTTGTTAAAGGAAAACAGAACCATAGAGTATGTTGTTTTCATGGATAAAGGAAAGACATGGAAGGGTAAGAGTAAGAGGAACAATGCAGTAACATCACTGCTACTGTGTGTTTTGGTCACAGCAAAGAAACTCTTTGGCACACATAAACAATATTTAATATAAATTATTTCTGACAAAAAATAACTAACAGGAGCACAACCACTAAATACTACCCAGAGATTACTTGAGATCGTGTAATAGGATTTATCAGAACTTACTTCATCGTTTCTGTTATATTTGGACTATAAAGATAATTTTCTATTTTTTGGCAAACTAATGTGAGCTTTCTGGCTGCAATTCAGAAACTAACATTTTCTGGTGGAGTCAGATTGAAATCTTTAATTTTCTTGGAACTCTCCAGGAAGAGGAGAGAAAACGGGCTCTTGACCTATATTAAACATTGCACCCATTCTTGTGGAAACATCATATTACGAAGAATGCTCACTTTTTTCAGACACAAATATCCAAGCTTCTCTCTTTTAATTACAAACAATGCTTTCTAGAACATACCAGTTTTCCTCTTAGCTCTCCAAGCATTTACCAAGTATTGCCTGTTTAGATTTCTAAAGCTAGTGGTTTCATGATCTGAAATTACATATCTAGAAATGTTAAGATGGCATGCATGCTTGTCTCGCTATTGTGACTCGCAGACCACAGTTATTGTTCTGTGAGTAGATTAAAAACTTAATGACAAATGAGAAAAATACAGGCATTTTTTTCATCTATCATGCTATATATGTCATTCTTTAATAGAACTAAACAATGAAGTTCAGCAGTCAAAGTTGGTAATTTGATAGAGTATTATGGTCTGGAGGAATGGGCACAGACAAGGGTTAGTAAGTATTGAATTTTAATGACGGTTTTGGCATGGGTTCTTCTAAAGTCTTGATGAGTAACCTCCACAGTTCAGCCCTGTGAAGAAAATGGCCTAAATAAAGTGAAAGTTTTGTACTCCAGCTTGGTGGCATCTCCCTGCATGATATAATACGGAAGAGTATTTTGCTTTTAATTGAAAAATTACACTAACTTTGTTTAGTCACTTTGGCTGAAGCTTCCATTATTTCTTTCTGACTCCTAATGTGCAGACCACTTGGGTGATGCCCCGGCTGCTAGAAATCAGTTGCAATGCTCCTACTAAATTAAATATGACAGGATTTCAACTCTTGATTTCAGTGGATGACTAAGGACAAGATAGAGCGTGCCTAGTCTAAGAATTGGTTCAGTTGCCTTGGAGGTGAAAGATGTAGGTTTAAATCCTCTTAGGCTGAACAAGGAGCTGAACCTAGATTTCCCATCTGTGGTGTGAGTGCTGTAAATGCCATACTGTTGTGCAAAAATGTAGATGATAGGATTATAATGTTTTGTAACAAAGTGGCTGAGACTCTTTTCCTTCACGCTAGATTCAAAGTTGCCTGTACGTGTCTTCTTGCAGCACTTTAGTTTAGTCATGTCTCAGTTTAGCAGCAGAGCTCAGGTGGTAGGAAGGAGCACTGCAACCCAGAACAGCACCTTTCTTACAGTTTCAGGCTCCTGGAGGGTTTTCATTAAACACTGCTGTGCCTAGGGAGCTTTAATGACTTTACGGACACTGGAGAAAGTAATTTAACACAATTTGAAGCATTATATTATCATCTTTTTAATACCTGCAGCTCTTTTATTTTACTTATACTAAGTAAAGTGACCCATGTCAGTGCGCACTTACTGTCCTGCCTGCTGAGGAATTCAATAAATTCTAATTTTGCTGTAGCTACTTGATTTTCACTGTTTTTTTCACATGCTTTCACTGACAATCATCTTTGTGCCTCCAGTTTTGAAATTCGTCATTGCAGTGTAGCTTTTGTATCAAAGCAGTGACAGTACTACAACAGCAGAGTCTGCTGATACCTGCCTTGTTTTTGTAGTTACGGGAGTGTGCCCTGCCAAGTGTTCCTTTCAGGTTAATCTACTATTTTAGGGACTACCATGTGATTTCTTGTAATAATTATTTTTCCCTGCTTTCTTATCCTATACCTGCAGTTATTCATCAGAGCCATACAGCTATCAACACTCACAACCCAGAAGTGGAAATGAGCCTGTCACTGTTCGTTCCATATTTATGTACTAATGTTAACAGCCTGGTAGAAATCCAAATTTGATTTGATTTTGAGTGAGTTCCAGCACCATTTAACTGTTTATAGAGTAAATCTAGTTTCAGTTAGCTTACTTTGATTAAATTACATACTTATGTGCCATAAGTGTCTCAAATCTGCTCCCCCCCCCCCTTTTTTTTTCCCCTCATCTTCTTTGTCTTGGCTATCCTTTTTAGTCTTTACACATTTGCTGTTGTTATTGTAACTATGTGCTTTTGGGTGGCAATCACAAAGTTCTAGGTGCTTTCCAAACATTAAGAAGAAAAAACCAAAGCTCAGTTTCTTGGCTATTGTAATCTTGTCCTTGCAGGTCTATCTCAATGCACCCTCTATGTGAAATATGCCCACAAACACGTGGCTTGTTTGATTTATAGCTGCTTGTGTTTTTCCAAGTGACTTGACTGTTGAAGAACTCCAATGACTGCTCTGTTTGTGTATTTTAGCCAAAGCTGGCTCTAGCACTTAGGACTCTGCACACTGGAACAACTTATTCATAAGGTTTGGTTTTGCTTTATGTCTATGTGCAATTTTAGTTCCCTTTGCTCTACTTTTTTGTCCTGTTGTTTTATCCATTTGGTAGCCTCCCCCTTGTAGATTCTCAGTGATTCAATAATGGTGTCACTTGAAAACAAAGCAGAAAGATACTTGTATGCTTCCCTTATTCTTCTGGATTTTTGTTACTGTTCTCATTTGATGTCATTGTTGTGTTATGATGGAGGCTTGGCTGCAATTATAAGCACTAAACCCATTTTTTTAAAATTTCCACAGTGATGCCAGACCCTGGAAGAGAGAGATAACAAGCACAGTCTGTGTTTCTAGGAGGATCTTAAGCTGGAGCTCTGAGAGCACTGCACAAACTGCTTGTGAAATAGGTATAAATATGTGTCCCACAAATAGGACCTAGTTTCTCACACACAGTAGGAGTTTATCACTTCTCTTTGCAGTTGCTTTACCAGACTTCTTAATATTTTGAGCTCTGTAAGTGCACTCACACTTCTTTTCTGCTGCATGCTCTGGTGCAGACTGAAGTCCAGATCATCCTTTGATGGGAATTTGCTCTTGCTCCTACCCAGGCTGTGAGCACAGCTTTGCTTTGCAAGGGAACTGGGATGTGGAGATTATATATACGCAGTCTGCAGCCTTGCTGCAGCTGTAGCATGTCATCTGACTTGGGGACTGGAAAGTGCTCCTTGCTAATCATGGTACGGCCGCTTACAACAGACACTCGTACAGCAACGAAGTGTGAGGCTTGACTGCTGACACCATACAGGATGAGCTTTGGAAGGTGACTGTTACCTTTTTCTTGAGGGGAAATAACAAAATGCAGCAGAGAAATGTATAAATCCTTTCCGTGAGGTGAGAAGTATTCGAGGAGGCTGTATTAGCACTGTAGGGGCAGATAATGCTATCAAGCATTTTGTTCTATTTGGGGATGTAGGGCGGGGAGGAGAGAGTCCCCAGAATTTTGTCCTTATTATATTACTGAGTGGAGCATGGTCTCTAATGTGCTTTCCTGATGTTTAAGGTAAAGCTGTTTACCAAGCTGTAACTTGTCACTGAGGCTTTGCCTAAACATGAAGTCAAACAGAGACGGGGATTGGTCCCTAGCCAGCGTGGATGGCTCAGGACTAGTTCCCCCTGGAGAAGACATATTTTATAGGAAGCTACTTTGAATGGCCCAAAACAGATGTAGGAGCAAGGTAATAATGAAGTGATGTGGACAACCACAGGTCCAGTGCTTGATGTTGCTCTCTGGCCTGGCTTTATTTAGCAATATAGACATAGCCTGAGAAATCTGGCTGCATCCCTCACATCTCAAGCTGGACTTAGTTCTGCTGCATGGAAGACGGGTTCCAGGCAGCTGATCTGTGTCGAGTGCACAGGATGTATAGGGTTCAGAGATTTTTAGAAATTCTTTAGCAAAACCTCAGGAGCTGAGCATTGGAGCACTAACCTGAGATGTGCCAGGGTTAGCTTTGCGTCACTGCTCTATTGAAGAATTCGTGCCTGACCTAGGGGAAAGCAGCTTCTGTGGAAAGGTTTTGCCCATCAGTAAAATGACTACTGCAGTACCCATGCATCAGACAGTGGTATGAGGTGCTGCCATGCTTTGGGAACAGGGATCCCACAAATTCCTTAAGTAGGTGGACACACCAGTGTTAAGAGGCTCCTGCAGCAGGGAGATTTCCAGGGCTGATTCAGAGCATCTCTGCAGTCTAGAAGGCAGGGCTGCTTCAGAGTTCAGAGCCAAGCTGATTCTTAGAAGCAAGATTTCGGCAATAAGGAGATGACCTCATTGAGAGAAATGGAAGAAGATGTACTTCATGTACAAACCTTCTTTCTCTTTGTTTCAGAATGAAGGAAACTTTTGTGGTGTTCAAGTACACTCCTTTTCCTACATACCTGCCAGGGATATATTGCCATCTTTGGTTTTAACTTCCACTTGTAAATCATTGTAAAACAAGACAGAACCAGCAGATAGCACAAAGTGTAATAAAGAATTCAGAACTTGATTACAAAATGAATGGAAGAATTTATGAGAAAGAATGCTGGAAACTCCATTTCAGCATTTACACACGGGGGAAGGAATGATCCTTTTTTTCTCTCTACTCTTCCCATGCATTATGCTTTTTCCTATGTCTCTAAAAAGTGCTTGACATTGATGAAGCTTCAGTTGATGAAAGTCTTTGTAAACCAATAAATAGAAGTGCTTAAAGGATTGCCTTGCATATGGCAACCTGCATTCCTGGTGTTGACTGCTCTGCTGCAGGGGCTGCTACTGCTGTTTCAGTGATGACACTGACAGGCCCGTTCGGCAGACTGGCTTTGATCTAGCTTTTATGTTTCTTTACCATAATACAAGTCGACTTTATTGGACCAATTAAAATCGCAGTCTTCCCTTGTTATCTCCATAGGGTAGAGCAAAGATGCAGCAAAGTTAAGTTAAGCATTTTCATTTATACTGGGTTTATGAATTCTTGTTTTATGTCTCAAACTTTAGTTTATAAAGTGCAATTTACTATTGACCTTGCCTGTCATTTGTGTAATAAATATTTTAAGAGCAAGGGTTAAAAAAGTATTAGTCAGAGACAGTCATGTTACTTAAATCTCTGTTTGCAACATTGATTACAAATGTATTTTAATTGGTTGAATGTCAATACAATTCTGTCTTTTTTTTTCTTTATAATTGCTTATGATATTTTGCTAAAATGGAGTTTTACTCCATGTAGTCCATGTAGAAAGGACTACATTTACAAATACAACAGAGAAGATCAAAGTGAAGATAAGATCAGAGGTGATTTCATAAGCATCTTTAAGACATAAAAGGGGTGATCTTGACATCCTTCTTATGCCAGAATTACATTGCTTCTCAATGTGCAATCAACGGCATCAGATTAATTATCTACGGGTAGTTAATATTATTTTTATGTGAATATTATTTTCAGCCATATCAGCTCATGCTGCTGCTGCTCTTACTGCTGTTCTACCAAGCAGAGGCTAGTGCTGGTGCAAATGAAGTGCCTGAACTGCTCCCCATTTTTGGGGACAGCATAATCGCAGATGGGCTTCTAAGCGGCTCATGCAACAGCACATCTTCAGATGCGGTCTTGAGTATGAGCATCAGTCCTGATGAAATTCTTACTGACATTGGTGAAAGTAATCCTGGTTTCTAATTACAGATTTAAAGTACAAATCTAATAATCTACTTGGTTTACTGATGTTACATAAAAATGAATGTATCCTTTTATTATTGCTCCCATATTATTAAAGCTTCATCTACAGAGGAGGAAATGGCTCAATCAAGGGCATTTAACAAAAAAGAGCTGTGTTTGTTAAATATGGTATTATAACTGCCCCGAGACAGTTGCTTATGATGCTTTACAGGAAAAGTTATTTCTTACAGTGAATGTCCCTCATCAGTCTGTATGTGCATAAACCTAAATATTACCTCTCTTTTGCCTGCCTCTAAGTATTTCTCAAGGACTTACTAGTCATTGCGTGTTACAATTACAAGGTACTAGTAAATTAAGCAGCAACAGGGAATTTTCCTAGGCACTGGAACTCAGCTGTTTAGTCTTTTACATTATTATAGCATTCCCTCTCATGGTTTTGGCCAGGGTGCCTCTCAATTTGCCAGTCATTTCCCAGGCTTACGGATGGGTATTCACAGGGATTAGGGACCATTTCCAATTGGCAACCTGGTTGTGGCCATGACGTTTTGAAGAGTAGGAGAATTCAACAGACCTGGGCAGTTCCGCACTGGTGGACCTCAGAGCTAGAGGACATTTTGGCACACATTTAATTATTGATACAGATGTGGGAGCTGACCGAATAGTCATGTTTTAGTCTGTCAGGACACTCTGCTCTAGACTTGTATCAGGCTGATACAAGTTCTAGGTCTTAAGAAGCAGTGTGTTTATTGGAATAATAAACATGCAGGAGGAGGGATTTTAATATAAGATGTTGATAAGAGGTCTGAAAGGATTGCTTTATATAATGGGAGGTCTCAAAAGAGCTGGATGAGTTAGTTCTGACAGATTTTATGTTGCGTTTTCATTCTGAAATACTTAAATGAAATACAGATGCAAAGAAGTAAGTCTGTTCAACAAAACAAAGAACAGGATGGGGTGTGTTTTGTTTTTTTCAGGGGGCGGGGTTGTTTATTTGGTTTTGTTTTTTTTCCTCCTGGAGGAACTCTAAGGGAACTACTCAGCAAATTTGGTTCTTAAGTATGTGATACTTTTGCAACATAGTAAAAATCATAAATTGCACACTTTATTTGCAACAACAGAAACCACCATTGACTGTAGACAGTATTTTAAGAACAAATGAAGTTTTTCTTATTTCTAGATTTGTAACTTTTTTGCATTTTTTTATTGTTCTATGCAATCATAGCCCTGGCACCTTTTAACAGCCCATTTGCTAACCACTGTATGTGACTATAGCCCTTCCTCCATGTATACTACCTTCCCTTGTTTGCTGCAAAAGGGTGGTTTTGTTTTTGCTAAATTGACTAGGAAATACTGAGGAAGGAAGTTTTGAATGCTTTTTAATTGATGCAAAAAGGCAGCCTAGTGCAGGCCAGAAACTCTTTTCAAAGGGATCTACTTGTATGTTCTGCTGTCATCTTTGCCTTTAAATTTGCAACAACAGCATCAACTGCTGGTATACTAAATCCTATTCCTTTTTCTGTAGAAAAAAACAGGTATTTTTCTTACAGTTGTTTTTCAGAGAAGCTGAACTTGTGTGAAATTTGCAGAAAGTCAAAATAAAGAAGCCCTAAAACCAAAGGTTACCTAGCATTTACTTGTTAGACATATTATAGACCTGTATACTTTAGTTCATTTTGCTTATTACAAATACTTCAGGACACGCATCAGATTGGTAGGCAATGAACAGTTACCAAAGCTCATGTTGGGGAAAGAAGAGAGGAAGGCTTTTAAAAAAGGCTTGTGCAGTCTGTGTCGCAATATATTATTTTTGTTCTCCAAAACCAAGAACTATGATGTGTTCATTATGCCAAAGCTTTGTACAAATTCAAGTTAGACTTCTTCATGTTAGAAGACGTCTCAGGAAACTGACATTCGTTATCCTCATGCACCAAGAACATGGCTCAGTACTGTTCATTTTCTTCTGTGAAAAGATTTCCTTGATTAGAATTTACTGTGGGAGCAATAGACTGAAAACCAGAAAAACGATTTTTGCCAGCAAGGTGGCTTCTCCAGATCATGATTTCTATGTGATCCATGCTGATCAAACATACTGGTGGTCATCTGGTTTTCCTTTATACATTTATACTCCATTTCTCTGTCTTAATAAGTTTTCCATGAAAATAAACCTATAAGCAATCTAGATTCCATGCTACAGTTCTAAGAATTCTACTTTAAAAGCTCAAGAAAGACAGACATATTTGTATTGTAAATGCCAGTGCAATGCAGCATCAGTGTATGTGCCTGTTGGGTGACACCACAGGTAGGACTAGCCTCACCTAGCTTTAGCCGTCTCAGTGTCTGATTCTGGAGGAAACACCTCCTGGAGAAGGTCACGAGATTCCACTGAATGAAGAGCTTGACGGAGTCAAGTACACTCTGGCTAATTCCATTGTCTGCTTTTAGTAAACCATAAGATTTGGCCAATAAACTGTCCCACTATAAGCATTTCCCAGAACTCTGGCTTCATCTAATTGGGTTTATATTCCAATAATAAGGAAATAAAAGAATAACAGAGACTCAAGGCACAGCTTTTTATAGGAACATAACAATGTGCAACAAATATCATCACTTACCCCACCTACAAAGTTGTCTGATACAGTAGTAAAGACCTACATACCAAGAAGTCATTTGTAGGCTAATGTGTTCATGTGCATTCTGTATTGTGGAAGAGTATTGCCTGGAAGTAGGAGGAAAGAATCACTCTAGAGTTTGGTTGAATATCAAGGATAAGATTAATCAGCCGTAATAACACTGCTGTTTAGATAACCAGAACTTCTTCCAAGGTTGTGAAATACTTCTGTAGCTCAGCAGCTGGAAAATATCTTCAGATGCTTCCACACTATTTATATCCTCTGTTTGTAGGAAGAGAACTTAATTAAGTTTCTTTGTCACTGGAAGCTTTCTAGAGAGTTTAAGGTGATCTTGATATCACTGCCTCTTTGAGAGAGGTCAAGATGTTAGGGAATTTATCTGCAAGTCATAAATGTTATTCCTTTCTGTGTTCAACTGTTCATGCACATTTATAGCCAACAGTTAAATTAAAAATTTAAAAAGAATGAAAGAAATGTGCCCATGAAACACAAGAACATGCAAAAACTGAATTAAAAAATAACAGCTTTTTATATGCCTAGGTATAGCTTTTAATGAGTGTCATACACAGAGAATAAGAAGGCATCAGAATGCTAGTGCTGCATCAACACACACCACAATCATTTTTATTCTGTTAGGTTCACTAAACAAAGTTTTTTCTGTCTGTACTGAAAACCTGAAGGGAAGCTTCAGTATCTCTTGCTAATTCAAAATGAGTAAATACCTAATAAGCAAACTATGCTACCCACTAATAATTTTTGTTCTTCCACAAATTTACAAATCCAACTTAAAAATTACTCCTCTTCATTTGTTAGGTTGAAAGTAAAGGTTGAACTTACTCTGGAAACTGGCAAACAAACTGTCACTGAGGGCCAGCTGCTCCTTAAGGGACAGGAGCTGAGAGGGGTGGTACAGTCAGCCAGTGCCCAGACCCATGTTACAGCAAGGCAAGCAGGACAGACTTAAGAGACAGTGGCCAGGTTCAACAAAGAGTCCAGATCTTGAGGCAGCATCACGGTGATGAGACAGGACTGAGGTCAAGCCGAAAGTCAAGCCAGATTTTTTTTCCATGTGTTCACCAGATATCATCGTCGTCATTAAAGTTACTGCTGCACTTCTTTGACACACCGTCAGTGTTGCATTAGGTAGGAAGACCCTGTGCTCTTTGCTCTCAACCCACGGTCTCAATCAAAAATACACAGAGAATCTGTGGGAAGCAGGGAATAGTATTCTGCCCCTTTTCAGAACTGTGAAGTGGAAGTATGACCATGTGAATTATCTGTTGTCACCCTTGGAGCCAGAGCTTCTGGAGTCAATGTTCAATTCTCCACTGCAGTTACCCTTCCCAGAGTAGAAACCTTCTCTTTTTTTGTGTGTGTGTGTTTTTAGGTTTTTTTGAGAGCCATGTCGGGAGAAAAATTCTACTGAATACCTGATTCTGAATTGTTAGTATTCCTTTACTGGCTGGGAGTAGAAGGAATGAAAAAGTCTAGACAGCATCTTCAGTTTCCAAGGCAAATTAGTGGGACAGCAAGGATTAGAAGGCAGAAACTTCCTTCCGTGTGTGCGGTTACTCTTCTAGCTAACACTGTTTTCAAAAAGAAGTTCATCTTATTCTGGAGAGTTCAGAATGTTAAGTAGGGTTTTATCTGTGACATAAATACAACTTCGTGGTTCTACTACCTCTCTGGTCTTCAAGTGCAGTGTTGTCATTTCAAGCTTCCTGTGCTATGGGAAGTATCAAGCTGTGACATGTTGTCATTAGGCCTTTATAAAAACCCAACATTTTCAAACTACGGAATTTTAAGCTCACGTAGCAAAATTCTAAGAATTACACAGTTTTATTTAGATTAAATTTATATATAATATCATACTCTCAGACCATTGCTCATGTTTGGTGAAATGGGGAAGCTTCTAAAGCGCCAAGCTGCTGAGTGTACAATACCGCGCATGGGAAGGCATCGTCCCCTCCATTAACGGCATTTTCTCTGAAGTGCCATGAAGACAGCAGTACATAATATATTTTTGAACAGATTTCTATTTTATCTCTTCCTTCTCTCCTCCTCAGCCAGGGAATGAAAGAAATGTTTGAAAGTGAAAGATAACAGGAATTAAATAAAAAACGTTGAAAGCTAGGACAGCAGGGGAATTTTCTATGAACAGAGTACTAAATGATTGAATTTGAATAACAAAATGGGAAGTCTTCAAAATAACTGGGAAAGCCAAAACAGATTCTTACAGTCACTCTCCTGAGAGCAAACTTCTCCAAATCTGTAGTTAACTCTTTTCCATTTAATTCATTTCTACAGATCGTATCCATAAAATAAGAAATATGGAACACGGGGAAGTTATCAGTGTAGGGTACAAATGTAATTTTATCTCTCTAGGTGTTTGTTGTACCATGTACCATTCTTGTGTTCATAACACCTGTGACTTTCCTAACAAACTTGAGTGCTCCCAAGATAGTAAGGCACACTGAACATGTACTGGTTAAACCAGTAGTTGTAATTTTTATTGTAATAGTGGCTAGAAGGTCTTATCAGTGATAGGATTGGCACTGATGTAGGTAAAAATCTTAGCTCACACTACAGAGTCATTTGGCTTCCTTGCCATTATTGTGATGAGGTGTGAAGAGGCACTAAGTGATTGTTTGGTTTATGGGTGCGCAATGTAAAATAAACCTATTAAGTGTGATAATTCATAATGCAACATTTTTTATTTCCCTCTCATCATGCTACTGTGTGAAGAGGGAAACGTAATAGTAAAAGCAGAAGGGTAGCAAAAGAAAAGCAAAATGAATGGCAGTCTTTCCACTGGCTGCAGTGGATTTTGGAACAAGCCTAGTACATAGGAACTACAGCTATATAAGTAAAAGGAGCAATGCCCGGTAACTTAGTGCTGGAACTGGATCATCTGTGTTGTTACGCTATCAGAATGGTCAGTGGAATGGCTTTGGCCTTGGTCCACTTTTATTCTCCCATAGAACTTCTGGGTATGATTCAGATATCAGCATCATCAGTGGTTGTTCACAATAAGCAGTTTGCAAGTGACCACTCTGTTTTGGAGAGAAAGAGAGTTTAATAACACGGATGTAGAACACGCTGTTCCAGTTCGGCCTAATGCCAGAGAGCAGTTGAGGCTTGTTTGATTTACTGGTACAGATGTAGTTAAACTGGAGACATACTACAAAGGCAAAGGCAGAAAGAAGACAGATAGAGCAAATAGCTAAGCAACAAAATAAAAGGTAAACACAACTCACAGGCACAGTCAGCTTCTCTGTCCCATGTAGGGTGGGTTGTAAGGAGCTGACAGGGGAAAACCTACTAGGCTTCCCCTGTCTTCACTTAGTACCCCCAGCTCTTTGGCATATCAATCAATTTGCTAGGTTATTTGGCGTCTCTTCCATTCACAGCTCAAGAATATGGGGAGAGATGTCATTCCTAGGGTGAGAGGGAAGGTCTACAGTCCAGGAGGCACAATTAAAATTTTAGCATTGGAAAATCCTTTCTGTAGCTTGTACCAAAATCATATGCTGCAAAAAAAATCACAAAAATAATTCTCCAAACATTATAACAAGATGAGTGAGTGCTGTATGAGAGAAGAGGGACAGGAGAAATTTCAGTTTCTATACTGAAAACTGCAGTCCCTGGCTGTATATGCTATTCCTTTCCTCTTCAAAAAAGAAAAAGAAGTACTATTTTACGTTGTAGGTCTTATCTATTCTCTTTTCCCACGCATCATGCTCCTTGTTCTTCCAGTACCTCAGAAGAAAATCTAACCTATTTTATACTCACTTGCCTGTTAGTTGTTTGGGTTTTTTTTTCCAAAACCAATCTCTCAAATGTTTAGTGATGGAACTATTTAGAGACACTGCAAAAACACTTCTCAGATTAGACAAACAACAGAAGACCTTCAAGAGACGGTGTGCACTTTCTATAGAGATGGAAAGGGGACAAGAGAGTAAAGACAACTGGTTGGTCAACCCATAAGACAATTTTAGCATTAAGTGCTAGAAACAGCTAGTCCCTTAAAGAAGGAACTAGTAGCCATAGTTCTTGAATACACTATGATGTGATAGTTTGCCAAAACCATATAAAGCCTTTTATAAAATATTTTGGCTTATTTCTACCTACATATCATTTACACACCTACTTAAACCTATCTCAAATAGTATGCAGTTTGCATCCATCTTTGATACCCCTTAAACTTTGGATTCAGTGAGAATTGGATCAGATACAAAGGGGACACTTTTAAAGGAGCGAAAATGATTCATTTAGGACCTTTGAACATAATAAATAAATACTTTATTCCTCATGTTTTGAAGTTGTGAAATCCATTTATTCTGCAATGACCTTTGAAAAAAAATGCTAATATATCACTGATATTAAGGCTTGCAAGAATATATTTTAACTGCACGAAAGAATCCTTCTATAACTTATTTCACTGACATTTCTCAAAATTCTTAGCTTAGCTCTTAACAATGGCACAATATTGGTCTACTGGAAGGGAAGGGTTTCTCAAAGAAGCGTTCTTCACACACCCCTGCAAAAGCACTAAATGTTTTTTCTCTAGTCTCATGTAAGGCAGCAGGGGTTTTGCGCATTTTCCTGGACTCCTAATTCTGGGCCAGCTACAAAGCATTTTTTAAAGCCAGTCTTTCCTATGTGGGTATATTTTTTTGTTGCTAGTAAGTAACAGTTCTCAGAGCAGCTTTATGGAATTATAGGCTGTGAAGCAAGCATTTTGCATGTCAAGAGCAAATTTGCAGCAGACTTCAAGGAAGTCAGGAGCTATCACGCAACAGAATTTCATAAGGCTCAACTGACTTCCACTGAAATCAATGGGAGGCTTTCCTTTGACTTCAATGGAGTTGGAACAGATGCAAAAGGGGCACTTCATAAGGAGAGAAAACTAGTTCTTTTAGGATTTTTGTACATAATTAAATAAATATTCCATTATTCACATATACGAATGCCAACATGTTGTACCATGTCTTTCATGATTAACAATGGTTGGACAGTATCCAAATGAAAATTCTGGCTACTTCTGGCTATCTGGCTTAACTGCAATGAAACATAATGTGCCAAATTCTTGCAATACCATGTGTGTATGCCAGGGATGATCTTTCTACATCACATGCAGTTCTTTTACATGTGTTGCGTTTGGAAGGGAGGGGATTCATTAAAGAAAGTCCACACTGCTATTAGGAAATATTTTTATCATACAATGGTGTCAGTGTAATATGTTGAGCAAAAAAACCCTGACACTGATTATAAGGACTTACGAACAGTGCTTCATGCGTTGCCTAAACTTGCACAAGAATAGCTTCTTCCATAGCCAGAATACTCGAAGACATACTCTGAGCAGAACCATACTGCCCTCTGTCCCACAAATACTCAGAAACAGATACGCAACCACATGTAACATCGTGTTAGGCCTATGCAGTTCCACTAAAATTACCATATTTTTTCTCTGTGCTTTAGTCAAAAGTTTTCCACTCTTCCACGTGTATGGCTCTCTAATGTGCCAGTATATCACTGTGCCAGTGATAAAACTGTTTTATGTTACATGCAGCCATATTTCAGATATTTTATTTTAAGGGTCTATCAAAGATATTGTTTCTAGACTGCGGCTGGTTTAGCCATACTGTCACTGTCTCTACCTCCTCTAACTCGTTACTCTTCAGTAAGAGTGTCTCACAGCCTTGTCTTCCTAATCTTCCTTCTCTCTCTTAGTATGTAGAAATAGATTTTTTTCTCCCATTGGCTGCAACACTACCATTCTCCCTGTATCAGTTACATTTGCAAGCGGGCATTTCTAGAAATTTTTCCCCTGCTGCCCCTCATAGTTGGAAAGCGCTATCCTCAATCACCTGCAAAGCTCTGTCATCTTGCTTCAAATCTGTGTTAAAACTTTCTTATTCTGATTCTTTTAAAAAATGAGATAAAAGAAAGAAATAGGCTTCTGGAAGACTGGCTGCATGAGTGCAAAGGGAGGGCTTTGTTATGGAAATACAAAACAAATACTACATTTTTTAGGCAACCTAAAGCCTAGTGGGTTAATATGCATACTGAAGATGGAGGTCCATACTTTTTGCTTCCTTCCTGGACATAGTAGACCAACTGTAATGACAAGTGACAGTCAACAAACATGAATGTCAAAAGGAAGGAGAGCTCTTAAAGAGAAAGCAAGGTACACATTTGGTTCTGATGGATTTGCTGGGATCTCATCAGAAGATCTGCATTTCCTTCCCAGTTGATCATATTGCTCGTATTGCTAATCTCAGTGATCACATTTGCCATTGTACTGCAAGGGAAATAATTATTTTTAATAGCTGATGAAATAAGAACTATATTTACTTGTCTTTTCATACCGACAGGATTAAGCCATTAAGTGAATGCTTAAAAACCTCCAGAAAAGAACAAAACGGTTAAGAATTTTGTTCTCAAGCTTAATTCAGGATGATATCAGGATTTAATACCCTAATTGCAATCTAACAAGGGATGTTTTTGCAGTTACCTCAATGTTTGCAAGGCTGTGACTCATGAACAAATTACTTTCATGGTTGGGTTACATTTACACAAGCCAGCGTGTGAATTTTACATGCAGATCAACAAGATGGGGCAGATTTAGGTGTGGGCATATTTGTATAAGAGATTTGAATATGGGCATGGAAGAGCGGAAAACAAAGTATCTGCATTGGTACATTTGCTACTTCAAGCAGAAATTCCTCACAATCTTACTGATGAAACTTTAAAGACACTAATTTCATACAGGGCATTAAGTAGGATTTTGGCAGAGAGTTTGCGGTAGAAGAATCTGAAAGTCAGTGACATCCCAAATCCTTAACTAAATATGGATTGATGCCACATGTCAATCCTTCACTTACAGCAATGATGTGAACCTCATCCCAAAGATGGCAACCAGCCATGTTAACCTCTCCAGTAGAATACACAATGCCACTGAGCTTCAGAGGCTAAAGGGAACCTACATGCATGCAGTTCAAATAAAAACAAAACACAGCACATTGTACAGTGTCTCCCACTAACACAACACGCGTGCACAATCTGGCGTACTGACGTAACTCACGGGCGGGCGGTGGCACTTAGTTTCATACCAAAAATTCATTGCTTAAAAGGTGAGGGGTGGACACAGAACTTCGGTAACTGGGAAAGAAAGTATTGCTTAAGGGATATGCGGATGATGAAACACCCTAACGAAAGGACATTTAGACGAAAAGGAGGTTAGGCAAAGATTCAGTCAAGTTATCATGTATACCTCAGGCTTTCTTGCATCTCCCCAGACTTTCTCTTCAGTGTTTACTCAGTTTATTCAGAAAGTTAACCTCTAAGAGGAGAAAGAGATCAACATCTATGTCTTAACTAAGAGCAAAAGGATTATTTAAGATCAGAAATCACTCATATCAGTACAAATTTGTGTATTAAAAATGTAATTTATATGACAGACTATTTTAAAAAGAAACTATTTTTTTTTCCTCCTAGTAACTCCTTCACATTTCATGTCAGAAATAGCTTCTTAACTGAAGAAAAATTGAATCATCCAAAAGTTCACCTTGCATTTCATCTTCCATATTATGACAAAAAGGTTGACACTGTGAGATCTATTGTTACTGAATATCTTAAGAAACCTGGCTTGTGATCACAGTTGCTAATAGAAACACAAGTATTCTTTATGGTTTGCAAGGAATGGCTATGTGGGTGAGGAGAGAAACTGTGGAAGTATTTAAAAATCAATTCTTCTGCAACCGAGAAACCAAAAGAACAATCTTGCCCTCCATCCCCCATTGTTCAATGTATAGCTTGGGGTTTCTGTCATTTTCCAATCTGAAAAATTTGTCTTTGGATGTAATTTTGTGCTTTTGGTTTTGACAGAATTGCAAAAATACCTACCACACATTCTTTATAATTTTAGCAGGTCTCTAGCCTAAAATGTTTGTCACCAGGCTAAACATTGTTCCTTGCCTGTGGTTCTCTGCTAGATACTCCAAACTGGCAGTCTTTTGTTCAAGACTTGAACTTCAACATTCTCTTTCCTAAGTTCATTGTTGTATATTTTTTCATGGCTCCTGGAGAAGAATAATGATGTTTCCCTGGTTTTTTGGAAGGCCTTCCCTGTTTGTGTTGACTTCAACTGCATTTGCAAATAGCTAAAACATTAAGGTAAAATCTTGGAAAATGCATTAAATCTGAATGGAATGTGACAGAATACATTTCCATGTCAGCATTTTTTTTTCTTCTTTTCTACAGTGCTGGCCCCATAGGATGACTGACAAGGTCTAGACCGATCTAGAAAAGCAAGACAATGGTAGAGGAATATGCAACTCTAGCAATGTTGCAGTTAAGTTAGTTGTCATGCAATCTTGTACATAACCCAGATATCACAATGAGTAAAATTTCTCTGATCAGTCTCTTAAAAATTACAGCAATATATGAGCAAGAGAAACTTTCTGGGTCAGAGAGTCCAGTCCCTTACACTACATCATATAATCTCTTTCATAAAGTTAATACAACCCTTATCGTGCAGATGTTCCTGCTGGGAAGGATATAGGAAAGTATATGCAGGATTTGTACACTTTCTTTGTTTAAAATGAGAGTTTCTCTATCAACACACTAACGCATAGGCATGGAGAAGACTTCTTTATTAGACTAATGATATGCGGTAAACTTTAATCAGAGGAAGTCATCAATGTCTGAAATAAAGCTCAGTGTCTATTTTATCTGCATATTTTCTCTGAAAATCCTTGCTAATTCAGAGGGGAATTGTTTTCAGGGGGAAATTGCTTTCACCTGAACCTCCGAAAGCATGAGGGGATCAAAGTGCTTTAAAAAAGTGATGCCCTCAAAAAAATTGGGCATGACTGAGCCAAAATGTCTCTACAAACATTTTTAACAGCCTTCTGTCTGTTTGTGGTACTTTGTGAAATCATTTAATACATCTTCAGCTTGTTTACAAATCTTTCCCTTACCCAAGGCTTGGTCAAGAATGTCTTCTCTAATCCTGTAGGGAAAAACAACACATGCTGCTCAGTAACAACCATGCATCTTCTGAAGGCTGAGAGGAAATGAACTCTGAAAAATGTTTTTTTTAAGCTATGCTAACTGGAAGAGTGCTGGTGTAGTTTTATCTGGGACTCTGTATGCTAATACCAGAATCTGCAATCGTATTTTAGTCTGGTCTTAATGGATAGCTGACTTTTACAGTACCCATAAATAGTTTATGATATACAGAAATAGTGTGGAAGAAGAAAGTCCTGTTAATGTACTAGCTTCGTTTGAGAAGAGTTACAAACAACACAAACCCCACTAAACTGATTTATCTCCTTTCAGTTGAATTTAGATAATGTAGTCTAGCCCTGTTGAGGACTTTGTTTCTGGCTGGTAAGTGGGTTTTACTCCAGCTCTTCAAGTACCAAGATATTCCTCCTTCCTGTTTGTCTCCATTACAGCCGTCATATCAGACGTGGATTTGCCATTATTTGTAAATCACAAAGGAGCTTTAGCTTAGGGCAGAAGTCTGGTTTGCTGAAATTTTAGGCAGACTTAAAGCAAGTGTGTTAGTGTAATAAAACATTTCTCATGAACTTATGAACCTGTAGCTCTTACAGATTTGTCTCTCATGGTTTACTGTATAAATGGTATGTATACTTTCTTTACTAAGTATCTGTCAGAATGATGCATAGCTTTTGCATACAATATACCTCCGGATGCATCCAAAGATGAGATATGTCTAAGAAGGCAAGGAACATGCAAAAAAGAAGAAAATTTTTCTACATGCTTTAAATAGCATTTCTGAATGCCGTTTATCCATCTTCTTAATGACACAAACCAGTGTTGTTTAGTCCAAGGCCTCTGTCATCAGTGAAAATCATATAAATTCAGTAGCTTTTGAGCAGCAAGTTTTTCCAGTCACTCCAAGCAGGCTGCAATAAAGTTTTTGTGACATACTGTCATGGAGTTTTCAAAGTGCTACATTTTTAACAGAAAAGCATTTTTAGAAATTGTAAAGAAATTCAAGTAAATTATGACTTCTCTCTAATGCAGCTTCCAAGCTTTAACATTAGGTTCCCAAATGACATGAGCACAATTGTAGAGGAGTCAGAGAAAAGAAGTTTTTAATGAATACTTTTAAAAATTTGTTGGAAGAGGCCTTAGTTCAGTAAAATGCTGAAACAGTTATTAAGTATCATTAAAGTAGAGAGGATCTACACATGAACTCAAGTGGTTTGCTAAGGGTATAGCTTCTGATCTGAGCTATTAATAAAGACATAGTTCTTTAAATAATAATCTTGTGAATTTAAATTTCAGTATCCTGAACAAAGAACATAAGCTTTTTGGTAGGACAAGGAACTTTTTCTATTAAAGGGAGATCTTTCCTCCACAGGGTTAATAGATTGATAACAGATTATAACATTCTAACAGATAGATTAAAAAAAAATAAATCTTAGAAATTCCTTAAAGAGTTTTAAAGAAAATAGTCGTCTTCAACTTGCTGTTGGTCTAAACCCTTAAAAGCAGCAGTCTTGGTACAAAGATAGCTTGGTTTTGTAGGAAGGACATGAGAACAGTGACCATATGTTTCTAAAGACATTTTAAAATGCCCTAAAGACATTTTGAAATGCCTTAAACACATTGTATGAAAAAAATACTTGGTGGAGAAAGATTTCTATTGTCATTTTTGTAGAATGCTGTGCCTAACTCATTCTTGAGTGATGTGACCATCTGAAACTCGTTGTCTTTTGTTTCAATAATTTCTCCTTCCAAATCCAATATCCTTTAGGTCCCCGTTTCTGACCTTTCTCCTTCCTGTCTCCACCTTCAGAAGACAAATGGCACTGGCTGAAACAGTGGTTCATGTAGCATATCCTTATCTCAGTGTTTGCAGCCTAAGCATAATAACCCTGATGTATCTTTGAGATGTTAAAACTCCCTGGGACCCATGTGTCTAGTATGCGTTGGACTTCTTGAGGCTGTGCAGGTCAGCCTTGCACAGAAAGTGCCAAGTTCTTCCAGATGTTAAGCATCTTGTTCCATGCTACTACTCCTGTTGGATTGACAGCAATCTGGAAAAATGATTCAATTCTATGTTTTTGCTTGGAGAGAGAAAACATGTCCTGGTACAAACAGAGATAGGGTACTGTCTCCTGGTGTGAGGGAGAATACAGACTGGGCTAGAGTTTCCTACATCAACTTTGCTTCCTACCTCACTTTTTGACAGACACAATCTCATGACAGTAAGAAACTATATCCTTAAAGTGAGAAAAGGATGATGAGGAGGAAGAAATGAAAATATCTTGATTTAATGTATGTTATTGTTTTGTTTGTTTAAACCAAGAGAAGGTATGCCTGAAACTAGTACATAGCTAACATATGTTCTTTCACTATCCACAAATTTGAAAAAATATTTCCAAGGAAAAACGTCTTGCTTACTGAACAGGACATGAAGTAGGACCATATTTGTCAAAAGTCTCAGGTGAAAAAAGCTTGCACGAGTATCTTCAGAATAACAATGAAATTTCTTCTTTGACTGTGCCAAGAGTTTACCCTGTTTTGCCAGGTAGCCAAGAGGCATCAACTCTGAAGGACATGTAAATTTGGTAACAGCTGTTGTTACTCAGTTTTAACTGTTTAGTCAAATACTGACTAGAATGTACTGTGTTGCTATGCACTTAAAAGCAAAGCATGTGGGAATTGCTAGGTCCTACTTTTTGTGGCACAATTTAATAGCCAGATTAAATGATCTATATATTATATTCGTTCTCTAAAATATGCTAAATCAGTTAATGTAATATTTCTTTTTATTATGTAGAAGAGTGATAACACGAATCATCCACCCTCTAGGTTCATTATTTGTTTGATCACCTCTTGGTTTTTATAGGTAATATTTCAGAAAAAGAGAAAGAGAGAGAAAAGGGGAAAAAAAGGAAAAGGAAAACAAAAAGAAAAAGAAAAAGAAGAAAGAGGGAAAAAAAAGAGAAAAACAGATCTTCCTTTTCTAAGTGTGCAGTAAGTGCTCTAAAGATAAGAACGATCCTCTTGCAAGACCAATTTAAGTAGCAGTTGTGCCAGAGTCACTGTTCTTACTTCCTTGTTCTTGAGTTTGTTAGTTTATTCCCCCTTTTACTAGGTGACAGAAGAATTGGATGGCACCTGCCTTAGGTACTTTCACTGTTGTTATCTCTGTAGTCAGAGACTCTTGTATTTACACATGATTAAGGGCGCACCCTTCAAAGCTGTCTAATCTGCTTCTACAGAGCATGGCTGAATTTCTTCCTGACCATATCTGCAGAGTTTAAAATTACAGGATGGGTTTAGAGTAGGTGTAACTACATATACATTATTTTAGGCACCTCTTATCTTTGAAATGACTATCAATAAATCCCAAACGAATTAAGTGCCATGTCAACTTTTCCTAACTAACTCTACACAAGACTAGTGGGGAGGAACCAGTGATACTTTCTAGCTCTTGGCAGAGAAATATCAAGAGATTCAGCACGCTGTTTGCTGCCAGGATAACTGCCTCAACTATCAATTTTGCTTAAGTCTGTTACGTTATCAGGTAAATTTTAACACTCTTTGCTACAAGAATTGAGGGCCCTGACAGAAAGTCAAGTGGCAAGACTCTGTCATGGCATTTCTTCAGTCAGCAGGTGGAGGGACAAGATGCCAGGCACCGTCTTGCAGTATATGCTTTTACTCTCTACTCCTGCAGATAAAACAATTTTCTGTTCAACAGATCAGACATCCTGAAGCACGAATCCTGCAACACTGGCTGCAGAACTACTTCACTGGTATGTCTTGGCTCCTGGCCTGGTTTCAGCTGGGACAGAGTTAATTGTCTTCCTAGTAGCTGGTACAGTGCTGTCTTTTGGGTTTAGTACCGGAAGGATGTTGATAACACCCTGATGTTTTCAGTTGTTGCTCAGTCGTGTTTAGACCAAGTCAAGGACTTTCCAGCTTCTCCTGCCCAACCAGCAAGAAGGCTGGAGGGGCACAGGAAAGCTGGGAGGGGACACAGCCAGGACAGCTGACCCAAACCGGCCAAAGGGGTATTCCATACCATGGGACATCATGTCCAGTATATAAACTGGGGGAGCTTGCTGGGGTGGGGGTGGCAGATCTCTGCTTGGGAACTAACTGGGCTTCAGTCAGCGAGTGCTGAGCAATTGCACTGTACATAATTTGTTTTGTGTATTCCAATTGTTTTATAGTTATCATTATGTTGCTATTATTATTATTATTATTATTATTATTATTATTATTATTATTATTATTATTTTCTTCCTTTCTGTCTTTATTTCATCTCACAAGTTTTACTTTTTTTTCTGATTCTCTCCCCCATCCCACTGGGTTGTGGGGGGAAATGAGTGAGCAGCTGCGTGGTGCTTAGTCGCTGGCTGGGGTTAAACCACAACAGCTCCTAAGAGCAATAAGAATCCTTGAAGAATTATTTCTTTAATATTTAAGAGTATGTAGCTGACTTTCACATGGGGAATACTTAGAGAAGGTGTAAGTATCTAGCCAGTGCTCCACTGGCTTTCACATCTGGCAGCCACCATTTAGCTCTGAGACAACGCAGTAGATGATAGCAAAGAAATATGCTAGGGCTGGGATCCAGCTGCAGGTGGTGTCTAGATGTTGGTGAATGAGATATCCAAATTCAATTACAGTCAGTGGAGATCTAGAAAATTTACCACTGGAGTCTCAAGTGCTATACAGCTCATCAGTATATCTGTTTATTTGCACTTGAACTGAATCCTCTGCAGGCTTCTTTGCAGGTACCAACCAAGGCCATAAACTGGTTGTCTAACGCAGGCAAACTCATGTTTTGAGAAGTCACAGAATATCAGAGATGTCCTTGTGAGACTGACAGATGAGAGACCTCATGCATGAGCATTTCTGAGCTCCATCAAACTTGATGTTTGACATGGAAAGTCAATGTCATGGTTAGCATTACAGACAGACATTTCTGTTAATGCATCTTTTCAACGCAGCAGGCTGAGGGAGAATGCTGGCTGAGAGGTGGGCAGCAGAGCCAGCAGAAAGGCCAGGGATGACGGCTGCAGAGAGCTCTGCGTGCCACAACCAGCTGCAGAACCGAGCCTGTGGACGCTCGGTGCAGTTCCTTGTGGGAAGGGGTTGCTGCTATCATGGGACCTCCTTAGGAGCAAGGTCTTGTTTTTTCCAAAGGTTCTTGCATAAATAGCTTTCTAACACATAAAGCGGATCTTAATGCTAAACAATTATGCACTACAAATACATGCAACAATAATCATTATTTATTTGATGGTAAAATTCTGGTAGCTGGAAAGGACCATTCTGTTTCTCAACAGGCAAAGCGTATGTAGGGTCTGTAGTGCCCACAGTGCCTGTAGTGTGTGGTTGTAGCTGCGCTGATCTAAGGGTACTGGGCAGGGCAGACTTTGGAGGTAATGCTCATGTCTTTTATTAGACAAGCCTTGCCTTGCTTAAATAGATAAATAACCTTTCCAAGGTTAGAGGTTGCTACAGAAACATAAGAATTTCCATTTATAAAGCCCTAAACTTTTAGGATCACAAGAAAAACAAGGGCTCAGAGATGACCTGCCCACTTAACACCTCTGTTCTAAGCAATACCCAGAGCCATTCCTGTTATGCACAAGTCAACTGAACATAGTTTGGACCTCAGCCCTTTCTCCTTTTAGTGAACCCGATTCAGAAGGCTGGTTGGCTGAAACCAAAGTCTTCCATGCTCAGTGTGGTATGTGCTGCAGTACACACGGGAAGTTGTCTTTTTTTTCTTCTTTTTTTTTCTCTGTTAGTGCTTGTACTGAATGACTGCAAGGATTGTCTCCTGTTCTTTCAAAAGCAAGTCATTCATTAGGATGCTTTACCTTTACTAAAAGACATGTTTTCAACTTCGGCATGGCCACTGGCCAGAAAAGCAATTTCCTTTTTTTTTCCCCCTTCAAAAAAAGAGGTTGGAAACCATCAGCCTGTATCAGGAAGAAGGATTTCAGTTTTAGAGGTGAAATAACATTCGCTCCTTTTACATGATAAATGGAAGAAATAGGATACACTAATGAAAGAGAGAGGACATAGCAATTAAAAATACCAGGAGAGGGTGGTACACAAGTCTATCCTCATGTTATCTTAAAGTAAATTAGCATGAGAGGTTAAAGAAGCCAGACTTCTTTTACTTCATAAATTACTCAGCTTTCAGTACAGGTTTTACAAGAGCACATATTACTTACCTGAACAACTGATAGTGTGGTATTTATCACATGCTGCCTCCATTTGTAAGGTCATAAATTCCCTTGCTGTTGTTGCCTGTAACTTGTTTTAGTGCTTTCCAGCAGTAAAATGCTGGAAGAAAATCTATAGATTCAGCTTTTAATACCTAAGTCTATATTTTATCCTATCTTGAAGTGAGAGATAAGGCTGAGGTTGCCTAAAATGAGCAGATATAGGAATAATTGCTACTTAGTGTCTTAACTGTCATTCATATATTGATTCCTGGCATTTTAATGAATGAGAAAAGAAAGCTTTTGCTTCCTACATTAAACCAAGGTACTTCAGCTTGGTATCTGCCCTGAAACTGTTGTACCTTGAATAATCAATACCAATATATAATTTCAAACTATACAATCTACATATATTAACATATACTGTATTTATAGTATATATTTTGTATTTATGTAAGTTATAAAAAAAAATAAGTTACCGTAGTGGATTTGCATGTGTCCTGTTAAAGGCAAAATGCTGTTTTGACATTGTTTTCATTCCAAAGAAGAATCAGGCTTTTAAATTGCAAATCTTTTAGGGCAGAAACTTAGCTTTGCTTTCTTATATGTGAAACTAGCCACAGTGTCCGCTTCACTGACTATGTCCCAGCATATAACTGGCCTTCAAAAACAACATGGTACACTTCTATATGAGCTACTGAAGAGACATGCCTGCATAAGAAAATCTTTACCTGTGTAAGCAACCAATATCCGTCTCCCCCAAGTGCATAATACTGCAAGGAAAGGGTTTCTTGCCACAGCTCATAGAGCCGATACATGCCTATAAGGGTTTGTTAGACTCCTCACTGTTACCCTGAGCAGATGAGACCTCTGCACGTGACCTTCTATGTGCCCCTTCTACATTCACCCACCAGAAGCAGGAGAGAATGTGCTTTTGTGTCTGTTTCAAAGATTCTAGATGATTCTACAATTTGCATCTTTCTCATTTGTCCTTCCTATCCGGTAGGATAAATGAATTTAAAACAGGCAGCAAAAAAATCAGTTTGAGAGAAAACAAGTCAAATACATCCTGTTGGTTAAACAACTTCATCAGAAAGGAGTGATGGTCTATTTGTAGGAGTGATGGTCTATTTGTATTAAGCCATGGGCACTTTACAAATCAAGGTTAACTTGAAAATCAGTGGTAGGGGAACCCAGAATTGCTGTCACCTTGTTCTCAAGGAGGCAGAGTCATCTCTAGGTGAAAAGGGTGATTTTCGCATACTTCCCCAGTTCTGAATGAACAGCCTGATCACTTCACTCGTTCTGAAGAGTGCAGACTACTCTATTACTCTGTTATCTACGCGTGCCGTAACACAGTTTGCTCTAGGTTAACACTTAGGATGTGACTTACTTTCTTCAGTGTTCTTGACCTGAGATGAGAACATCCAGAAAGCTCATCTGAAGTAAGTATGGTTAAATGAAGAATACCTCAGTAGATGCGTATCTTACAGAATAACTCGTTTTTAGATGTGTGCAAGCCCAAAGGGAAATACCAGGTGACAATGGAGGATGTAGCACTATCACACGCCATTTTTTTCCTGCTCCTTGATGCAGGTTCACTTCAACTCTTCTGTCTCACATGTTATATGCAGGTATTTGGAAAGAAGATGCCAGAACATATCTGTTCATCTACTCACCTCTGATATTGATTTGCCACTGTCATATGGAGTGACTTGGCTGGAAGTAGTGGGGACACCTGCTCCAGTCATGTGCATCAAAGCTGTATCTGCAGCTGATGTTAAATTTACTTCAAGGAAAAGCTGTCTTACAAAGGAATGTTATAAAACACATCCATTTTTGTCAAATATGGCAAATTAAAAATTCTGCAAAGAGGTATCTAAATATTTTTTTAAAGAAAGTGACAAAAAATTATCTGATACCACAAGATTATGAAGATCATTAAATTCAGCCAAGCATGAATTTCTAAAGCGATTCAGTTTCATTTATAGTTTTGTAGTATTAATAGGTTTACTGAAATGTTAATTTTTCCTGCACTTGACAATGAGAGGTTTTCTTAAGAGCTGTTCTTCAGACTGTTTACGAAAAGTATTCTTCTTTTAAAATACGTGGATATAAACTTTCTTTACCCGAAGTGTTTTGAACAGTTTCATTTCCTCATGAAAAAAAGGAAAAGAAAAAAAACCCCAAGTTGTTTCAATTTTCACCAAAACTCAAAAACTGGTGCCTGAATTTGAACTACTGCCACTACTACACATCTTTAGGCTAACTCCCATTAAAAATCAGGCCTAGACATTTCTTGTTTGACATCTGTTCACTGCAAGTGTCTAAAAGGAGTCATTACCTATTTCTGTGTCCTACAGTTCAGAAGGGGAGGTTTATCATGATTATTTCCAGTAGACCTTAGTCTGTTTTTATCTTGTTGTGATTTTCTGTTTGTTTGTTTCACGACTTATAGTCAGTTCCGACTGCCTTATGGTGACTTGCATTTTATACTGGTTTCCATTTGCAGGATAATCATTCTATCTTCAAAACAGTCAGGAATATGCTGCTTACTGCGGATCTAGTGCGTACTTTAGACTGTGAGGACTTCGTACCCAACAAAATTATGTTTTTTTTACAGATGTCTGTAAAAGTTGCTCTTCTGAGGCATCATGAGATGTCTGGAAATAGTTTTGCTATTGATATCTTAATAATTTTCTCAGATGCAGAATCAGATTGTAGCATTATTGGAAATCAAGCTGTACTGTTTTGTGATTTGCATTTCCCTAATAGGTATGACATCTGCTTGAAGATTCCTGGAGCATGGTTAATAATGCTGCTGGCAAGTTTTGCTCTTTTCTGCATTTTGCAGATGTTACATCCAGTGGTGCTCAGTTTTATGCCTCTCCTGAGGCTCTCAAGAAAAATCTGTGGTGTTGTGTGCGTGTTATGTATTATGTGCTACGAGACTGAGATGAAGAAGACTTTCTCAGGTCTTTCTCAGCACTACCACATCTGTCCTTTGTGACCACAGGCATATCACTTAGGAGGTTTTCAAACCTACATATGTCCTGTTGTATGGAGAAACAGATTATTCTGCTGATAGCCACGTACAGTTGCTAAAATTTGTTCAAATTTAATGGAAGGTTTTTGTGCAATATGATGCATACTTACCAAAGAAACAAACCACAAATCCTAATCAAAGTTGAGCAGTTTATATGTTAAGTAGGTTGTTGCCATAACTATGCTGTTTTACTCTCATGAATATAGAGCAGAACTAATCCTGTATCTCAGATAGTGAAGGTAGGGCAGGAAAATTAAGTGATTTCCTCAGGGTTACAGAGAGGTGTGTCATAATCAAGATTCAAAAACAAAAGTTCTTTTGAATAAGATTCATGAAACTTTAGCCATCTACATAACCTACATCTTATCTACTTTTGGCTCAATTCAGAGACCTAATCTCAGGCATCTAGTGACATTTGAGATGACTTAGGGTATATAGGGCATGCTCACGTGCCTGGGAGATATGACACGGGACCTGGGGGATACCCAAGCCCTTCTGATGCAGCACCTGAAAGGCATCATGATATTCTAAGGTATCTCAAAAGACTTTTTATACCTATGCTTATGCAGCTGAACTGTCTTTACACATGCCTTCTGTTCTGTGCTTTTAATGACATTTGGGTAGCAGATTACCCAGTTTATTTGCTGGCAGAAGACAGAGAAATTTCTTAAAACATGACATGAGCAATTGCCAAGGTCACAGTAGTCCTGAAATTCTGGATTTATCTGGAGTCCTGAGAAGAAAATCCAAGGACCTTTTACCAGGGTTTCATAACCCGCATCAGTGCACATCTGCCTGGGCACGGATGAGCCCTGGTCCCCTCATTGTGGTCCCCCCCTCATGAAATGAGTATTTCTGTTTCTTTTCATGGTCACGCATGGACAGGGAAAGGAGGGTTGACTACTGTCCAGTATAAAGCTGGGATTTGTTTTCCCTAAGCATCTCAGGCTACCATCAGACAATTTTGCCCGGATGTTGTGACACAGATACAGCTACAATTAGTTGAAGAAATCAGCCTTTAAATAGCTTGTGGCAATCTTTGAACTAAGCCAATGAAATTGACACTTACCGTATTTGCCACAATGCCTTCAAAACCAGAAGAAAGCACTATAGAGTTACTTTAAAAGAAAGAAAAAGAGAGAAAGGGTAAAAATGTTGAAATTTATAGGAAATGGAAATTATAACTTTGTAATCCCCACAGTTTGAGTCTGCTGTAAAGAAGGCAGCTGTTTTCAGCTTAACAATGTAAGGCAAAAACATAACACGAGACTATCCACACTGGTTCAAACTAAGGATTCATCCTGCCGTTAGTTGTGAGAGACATCCGACACCTCAGCAGGAACATGACAAGCAATCAAGTAAATATACCCTGCAATATATTCCCTGTCTAAAGCAATCTAGGATTTTGCAGACAGATGTCTTTTAGAATATGAAATAAATACTTCAAAAGGAAAACCACAGAGAAGTGGAAGAGGTGGTGTAATAGCTCTTGATGCATTCCCCCCCCTGCTTTTACTAGTTGTTTTTTGAATCATATGGGAAGGAGATCGACAACAAAAATGCATCTTATTTGAAAAATCACTTCCTTTTTTCTTGTTCTGAACCTGAGTTTTGTAGTCCTCATGTCACTGGGAAGTGCTCTTCAGAGTACTTACAGCACTATTAATGAAAGAGATTTCAGGGTAATCGTTAACAAATGGTTAGCCTAAGCTCATTTTATATAGGGAACTGAAAAGTCTCTGTATAAAAATAGCAGTTTGTATCTACTGAGCCTGAGCTTTTGCTAGGAATAGAGAGGTGAAAGGCTCTTTATTCTGTTCTCACTACTAGTCTCCCGCACCACACAGTCCTCCAGGATACAGGATTTAAATGTTTAGCAAAATGATTTCCACTAAGACGACAAAACTTTTCATGGTGAAAGCCCAGCTGGAGAGTTGCACCTTTTATAGGAGTCTAACACTGTGTTATTACTAGCATCCTGAAAGTAATTTGTGACAATAAGGAAAGAAATAGGGGCTATCAATCAGACTGTCAGTTCCTGTTTCAACCAGAACACACTCAAACAACATATTGTAAACCCAGATCTCTCAGTGTGCCAGTTTAAGAAACCTTTTCCTGCTGATTTGCAGCCTCAGGAGGAAGAACACTTGCTAGATGCTGGTAGTGCTCCGTATTTAATTCAGTGCAAATTCATAAAATAAATTACCCAGATAATTGGCTGTGTCCTCAGTCCATGTGCACTCAGGCTATATTTTTTCCATAGATGCAAAACAGATTTACAGCTTAAAAGTAAGTGCAGCGATAAAGGAATATTACTAGTAATAGACTTGTGCCAAGTTTTATGACCAACTACAATAAACCAGAAGTTCAGCCACTTTGAATAATGGGATCTGTCAGATCCTGCTCCCTGTTTCGTAGATCCTGATGAAAAACTCAAGATCTACATTGAGAATGCATTTGATTCTTTCATTCAAAATGGAATACATGTAGTATTACTACAGTTTCAAAAAAGTAATGCTAAAAAACCCTAATGCTGAGATAAAACCCAGGTTAAATAGTCCTCAAATTTTATTTTGCATCCTGTGAGTTAGCCTTCTTAGCTGAACCTTAGATCTTCTTGTCTGGGTATTTCAACCTGTTCGATCTGAAATTGCAAGCTGTAAGCTATGTTGTCAATGCAGCTCAGTCTTTTAGAATCCAGTACATAGTGCTGTAGAGGAGTGACTACAATAACAATATTCATATAACATGAAAGTATTATAAATGGTATTAAGGCATTAAATAAAACTGAATCTGGGATTAAAATTAAACTAGCAGTGAGACAACTCTGCAAAAGATGTATTATCAGTAGCACAAATGAATGTGTTGGTGTAAGCACAGGGTGGGAGGAAAGGTTTGTTTGACAGAGTAATATTTTTTAACAAAAAAAGTACAGATAGCTGTAAAAACCAAGCAAGTTTCTAAGTATGTTTTGCCAGTGATGTCAATTGGACCCAACAGTAGAAAAAATGGCAAACTTTATAGTGTCTTATGAAGCACGCTCTCCTTTATATGAATGAGGCAAGGCCTAATATCTTTAATTAGATTAACAGATCCAGCTGAAAACTTGTCTCTTTTTCAAACAACATCCATTGACACAGTAAAAGAAATGCACTGTATTTTTTTCTGTTACTATTTAAGAAAAAAAAATATTTTGCTAAAGCCTGTGAAGTAACCTTTGTTCTTTTTGCTCTTTTTTTTTAAATCTGTGTATTTTATCATATTTATAAAATGCAGTGAGTGCAGCCAGCCAAACAAACCCATTGCTAGAGAGGGATGGCTTGGTAGCCCCCGCTGGGGCCCTGTGCTCTGGGGGACGAGATGCCTCCCTGTGCCCCCCAAAAGCAACGCCGGCGTGCACCCTGCTGCAGGCAGCCCCTCGGGGCCGAAGAGCGGGCTGGATTTTCTGGTCTTTGTTCAAACAGGCCCTGTTAGGAGCTCCAACTCTTTCCACCCTGAGAGTCCGCATAATTTCAAAGGCCAGCTTAAATAATGCTCCTGCCTTTCGAAGGTTCCCCCCAGGGAGGATGCATCTCCAGGAGGGCGATTGCGTGCCAGCAGCGGCCCGTCTTTCACAGGAGTGCAGTACCTGGCATTCTGCACTCTTTGAATAATCTGCTTTCCTACTCTAGTGCCAAATAGGTTAGGTCTCTCAAAAATCTGCATCTGATTTCTTCAGAAAATTTGGACTAAGGCATCCAAAGTTAAACAAAAAAAAATTGAAAGAAAATTAAAAAAATTGAAAAACTACCTTAAATTCTATGAAGAACATTAGCAATGTGTATGTCATTTTCAAAGATTATTGCAAGGCGTGACGGGGGAAAGAAGTCTTCAGCGTTTCCATCTTCATCCTTCAGTGTATCATCACAAGCATTTTTCTTCCTTGCCATATTGAGAACCTTCCTTTCTGTTGTATTGTGTCTCAGGATTAGTCACATCACATTACATTCCTGCTTTCTACATTACATTCCTGCTTTCTACATTTATATTACCGATTTGGCTGGAGTATGACAGATCTTATCACATCTGGCAGGAT
>JAVKLA010000008.1:14699151-14729935 GCA_034782735.1 Sagittarius serpentarius | reverse complement strand
ACATTACATTCCTGCTTTCTACATTTATATTACCGATTTGGCTGGAGTATGACAGATCTTATCACATCTGGCAGGATTTGTTTTGATGATGAATGGCTCTGCAAGTCTTTGCTTGCAAAGTATGACAGTCCACATGCATATTCTTAGCTCTCACTCCATTTATTAGTTTAGTTGTACGTGTTTTTATATAATTCTGATGAATTTTTGTGTATTTTAATTAAGATGCAGATATCTAAAAGCATATTTTTGGGGGTGGTGGTGTCTGAAAAACAATGCTCTGAAATTCCATTGAATCTTGAAGAGATTGCACACATAAACTTTTAAAAACTTATTCTTTTCAAAGCAAGATTTTATTTGCGAAAATAGAAAAGGTACTGTTACAGAGATGAGGCCTAAATTATGATAATTTGAAAATTTTACAGTTGTTTTAATTTGGCCACTTTGATGATGTTCCATTAGTAATTTATGAATAGTCATGTGAAAAAATTGTATAAATTGGAATATCTGGAAAATGTTTATTCTTTTATGCCTATACCTAGGCAACAGAAACAGTTTTACTTAAACAAAATAATTCAGTATTTGTTGATCTTCTCAGGGAACAGATACCATATTACATGAGGTAGGCAGCTTAAAGGAACAAAGCAAATGTTTTGTGAATGCATAATCTAAAATTTTTAAATTAATCATGTATAAAACCTGATGTGTAGAGTCCTTGCTCATATGTTGGTGACTGCACCACCATCCTATTGCCTTTAACGGAATTTCTTACAGATCTAAGCACTTGCCAGCATGAACTGTCAATTTCAAGCTGTCCTTGATATTGGGAAGAGGAGGTAAAAAGCACAGTTTTCTTATTCATTACAAATTGAACTAGAACTGTTGCACAGACAATTGGGTTTTGTTGGTCAAATCAACTTTTTATTTGTGTGGTGGATAAGTGCTTTTGATTTGGGGTTTTGAGAAAATATAGACTGAAATGGAAAACACTTAAATACCTGAATAAAGTGGTGTATTTTCTTTACACACTGTTAAGGTCTTAGCTTATTACACGGATCATTCTGAAATGAAAATAGGCTCTACATCACACACCTTTAATAATCTTTGAAAGTAACATCCTCACTGTCAGAATTAAAAGTATATAATTTTGTTTAATAATCTAATTTTCCAAACAGATTAGGCAAAATCTGAAACAAGTAAATCATTATCAAGTGAAAGTTGTTCTGTGCCTGTGAGACAAAGTATTCACTGATAATTCATAAAATTAAGTATTGATTTGGAATAGTTATCTATGTCATCAGGTTAGATAACAACATTAGCAGTGCCTCAGACAGCTTCCAGTAATATGTCAAAAGAATAATTACATTATCATGTGAGTATCGAGTCAGCTGGGGAGGGAACCTTGAGATTTCATGAAGTCACCGATGCATCATTCCAGGAATACCTGAATGTTACAGAAACAAGAGTATGAAGAGTAGGACTGACTGCAGTTACTTCATGTTAAATCTCATTAGGATGGAAAATGATGAATTAATCACTGAACTAGAAACTAATATTTTCCTAATACAATAAGAATCTGGTTCATATTTTATATGTAGCCAAAGAATGACCTAGGCCAGTGATGAAAATACCTGGCTCTATTGAAAGCTAACTTCCCAAAGTTGAAAGAAACTGCTGACAATATTGAAGGAAAACCCCCACTATTAATGGGTTGGTTGTTAGATCCTGTGACTTAAAAGCCCAATTTTATAATCACAAAAGATTACTTATTTTATTGAAAGCTAGGTTAAAAATGGTCAGTGAAGAGAAAAAGTTAAAAAATGCAAGAGACCAACAGACAAAATAAAAGCAAAGCATTACAGATTGCAACTAAGAATACAGCCACTGGATAAGGGAAGCTAAAGCTATAAAACTAAAAAAAAATACTTACCTCATTTGTATAAGGATATGACAGGAATTATTTATTAGAAAGAGCCCTAGCTATGATATAGGTCCTGTTTAAGACAAAAATTATCTTAGCCATTCAGAAAAGGCAAAGATATTTAATAAATACCTGTTTTCAATCACATAACAGTCAGATGTATTCAGTAAAAATTTCTACTCTGTATTTGAAGTAGGAGAATTTGTTCATATCTTGCAGTGCTAATGAAGTACATCCTATTTCATCAGTAGCTGGAGCAGACATTAAACGACAAAACTGAGCGAAACACTATTAGATCCAGTAGATAGTATAACTTGCAGCCAAGAGTATTAAAAGAGTTGGCAGATGAGCTCTTTGAGACATTCATGTTCATTTTAAAGAAGGATTACAAAATGGGGGACTTTCCAGGATGCTGAAAAAAGCTAATGTTGTTCTAATATTTTAAAAGAGAAAATTTATGACCTACGTAAGTATATCTTGATACTGATTCTGAGCAAGAGGCTCACGGGTGAAGCAGCCACTAAAGAATTAAAGGATATTTCCATAATTAATGCCAGCCATCATACCTGAGGAACATAGATCATTTTTCAATGAGCGTGTAGGCCTGCTTTTTCAGGCTGACTATTCTGACAAAAATTTTTGTTTGTACTGTATTTGACTTTCTTTTATACGACATCTGAAAAATCACAATATAGGAAAATCAGGAGAGACAATATTAGCCACACTGAAATCTAGTCAATGGATTTCAAGAGTTATCTGAAAGTGGGAATGTAAATATTCCTAAAACAATGTCACAGAGATCCGAGTTCATTGTCACTTGATGCTGGCAAATTAAGATTAAGACTCCAGACTTGTGATCTTAAGCAAAATACAGATGCATTTTGGCAAATGTTGTAGATGGCAAAAAAAGTTGTTGGAAAGGCAAATAACCTCAGTGACAGATTGCTAATAAAGAGCAACCTGGGATGCTTGTTAACAAAGGGTCCCTTAAACAACATAGGTTAAACTGGCTGAGAGAGCATGACTAAGAATCCATGGGTGGAAAAGGTGGTTAAAGTCACATGGAAAATAACACTTCAGTGCAGTGGCACCTTTTTAGTTGGTAGGGATGTCAGCAGAAAATCGCGTCTGTGGTATGTGTGTGCACATGCACATATAACACAATGGAAGCTTAAGAGAATAATATCACACAAAACAGGAACAATATAAGCTGCTGATGAAAGTATTTAATTCTGTCTATTAGAAAAGAGAAAAATGTTCATTGCCTTGTAGAGAAGCCTGTAACGTTTTCCTTTGCATCCCTCTTTGTATCTATCCATCCCAAGTTGCCACATGCTTGTCACTGTGAGTTTAAGGAGAGCTGGCAAGGTGCCCACCGAAAGCCATTCCATGAATGCAGGTGAACTCTGTAATGTTTTCACTAAACTTGTTTTCCAACAACAAAATCTACCTTATTCAGCTCTGTTAAGAAAAGAAGAGACAAAGCAAAGTCAATCAATCAAATGCAACCACTCTACCGGAAATGAAATCAAAGGATAGGCAGCGTGTTGGCACCGTCTATGTTTCTCCTATGCATCACTTTTGTGTTTAGCCCATGTTCCCACAAATCCGTGCCTGTAAGACTGAGGACAGCCAGGGGAATCCTCACTTGGAGCTACCACGGACATGCAGTGCACTTGCTATTCTGTTGTATGTTCCTGTTCTGATTTGTCGTGGTACTGGGTTTGGCGCTAGCACTTGTGCCAAATGAGCTTTCCCCAAGAGGGAAAAGAAAAAAGCAGACCTCCCCCCCCCCATCCACCCAAACCAAACCAAAAAACCAGAAATATTTTGTCAAAGACTGTACAATTCTGGAGGGGATGGACCCTGCTGTCCTCAGGGTATGAGCTGTCCCTGCTTCAGTGTTATGACAAATACCAGCTGAACATTGGTTCTCCATGTTGTGTTATAGCTAACAAGGCAAATGTACAGATATTCTGCAGAACACCGTCTGTGTGAACTGCAGTCTCTCTTGTATCCTTACTTCAAGTAGGATGTTGAAAAATTTGGAAGAAATTTGAGAAGAGCTCATTTCTGAGGCTGCACAATGGACCTACAAACATCTTTTCACAGACGCCGTGCAAGTATATTGTCTACTTTCACAAATCCAACCGTTTTCTTTACAAAAATTAAGAGGCTTTTCTTATACATGCTCTGCACCATGCAGTCTCATTGTAGCTGAGTTATATGTGGCTGCAAGCATCTAATGCTGCCTTTCTTTCATGCAAACAGACTTAGCCAAACCTGTGAGGGAAGGTGATTTTTAAAAATTGCTTGGCAGGCATGTGCTAGAATTCACAGATGAAGAGGATGGCCTTCAGCTTAGTTCATGAAGTGGACTACAGAAGGAAATAAAAATGTATAAATTCATCCATTCTCATGTGCCAGGGTGGACAATAAGTAGTTGGCATGTCTAAAGCATCTTGGAAGCTTGGGGACCAAGCCTGGTTTTGGATTGCAACTTCCCTGTCGTCCACCCTGCCCACGCACTGGTCTCACTTAAACTCTAGCCTGCAGAAAGTCAGCTGGCTCTCCGGTCAGGGAATTTCAGGCTTTGTGGGGTGGGAGACAGGAAAGGGGGAGCAAGGTTCATGCTTGGCCTTTGCACCAAGCAGGCAGAATGGATACAGCTGACCCAAGCCACACGGGTGTGCAAACTTGACCTTGAACTGCAGTATAGCTATCAAAGCTGTTTCTTTGCCCTAATTAGAAGTGGGTAAATATTAAATATTTCGCATTCATTCTTAACTATATCACATCCCATATTCTTCTTCTCCCCTAACTGAACTGAGAAGCTGAAATTCCTCCTAAGTCACAGCTGCTCTCTATAGCCCAGCTGGTGCTCTTATAACAAGGATGTTGGAAGAAAACTGGTAAGTTTGTGGGGCTGACAGCCTTGCACTGGTGTGTACTGGATCTGCAAAGATGAAATCCAGTTTCCGTACAGAGCTGAGGAGTTTTCTCAATCCACATCTCTCTCTCTCTCAGTGGTAAATCCTTTGCTTTGGAAAGGAGTAAGTGTAGGAAACTCCACGAAGTAAAGCAGATGGGACTCCAGCAAACTATATCTCCTCCCTGGGATTCTCATGGGTAGAGACAATGGAACTGACAATAAGAAAGCAAAATATGCTTTTTCAAACCTGTCAAGAAATGATGATTATTACACAATAGAGAAGCCTATGGGAGCCCAGGGGAAGAGCTGCATTTAGTCATGTCAACACAAGGGGCTGGATGGTCACATAACATATACTTCAAGATTTGGCTGGCCTTTCTTTGCACCTTCAGCTTCAGCCTCCCGTCCAATCCCCCTCTCACTCTTCTGTTCTCCAGCAGAATCTGGAAAGAAATCATTAAACTGTATAGCTGCTCCAACAGCAGCTGCTCGCAAGGCGGCCCTGGGAGTTCGTGGCAATTCCTGTGCTGTGCAGGGCTGCTCAGTGCTCTCATGTGCGTCCCTGCCAGCTCCCCGCTCCGACTGCTCCAGCACAGAAGTGTGCGCAGTCTCTGCAAAAAAGTGGAAAGAAGTGAGAGTGGAAAGAAGGGGACAGCGTGGCTCATTGTATGAATTACCTGTGTGCAGGACAGCTACTGCTTTTGATAGGATAGGGTTTCTCCCTCATTTTCCTTCTTTGTCTTTGTGTTCAACATTTTGTTGTTGCTTGATTTTCTTTTTCCTTATCTCTTTCCATCTCCTTTCCCCTCTTTTTCACTGTGCTTGTACGTCCCTTCATCATTTTTTATCTTCTCCTTCTCACTCTTTCCCCCTTATCCTCCTGCCTTTGTTAAATCGTTTAAGTTCCTCTTGCTTTTGGAAATACTTCTGTTTCTCTCCATTTCCTCACCTACTTCCTTCCTTTCTCTTTTTCCTGAAGTTCTTCCTAAACTGCTTCTCTTCCTTCCTTCTCTGCCTGATTTTCTCTCCTCTGCTCCCTCCTGCGCTGAGGCCTTCCCCCGCCTCTCCCAAATCCCCTCTCCATTATTCCCTATCTCTGGCTGCAGGTGCTGCAGCTGCAGGAGTCTGAGACACTCCCAGGGTGGGGGGCAAGCGCCACGTGTATCGCTCCCACCCTGCAAGCGAGGGGAGGAGGGTGCTGCATGTGCAGGTCTTGGGACAATGGTTCCTGTCAACAGGATGTGGGAGTTTTATTTAAATGTGGGAATGTCCCGTGAAAATTGGGACATCTGGCATCCTTACATTCCGCGTCTGTCTTCGGCTTCATCTGCTGCTGTTGTGAGTGTCATAAACATGGGTAATTTCACAAGCCATAGGAGTCAGAGTACACAATAGATTGCATTGCAGACGGTACGCCTGCCCTTAAAAGGACCGGGTCTCGTTGAGTTACAGAGATTGCAGCTTGGCATCTGCTGGAAAGAGAAACATAGACTTAGGAACGACAGATTCCACCAGTGTCATCATGTACAAGAGCAGAAAGTTAAAAATACTGCAGTCGTGCTTTGCATCCTGATTTAAAATCAGAGATCAAATCGTGCAATTTAAAAAGAAAATAAACAGCTTTAGTGTAGGACCTACCATCCAGTCTTGGACTTCAGAGCCCCCATACACCAAATTGTAGGTGCCTCATTTATGTGCCTAAATTAGCGGTTTCCCAATGATCCTTCTAGACCCAGTGAAGACATCTCAAGGAGACCATTCAGAACACCTAGGCTTGTCTTCTGCTCTTGCCAGGACCCTCAAGGGATCTGTCCCTCTTTTCTAGTCTGGGGTGGCTTTGCTTCTCACCACCCCATGATTCAAGTTAATCTTCCTCTTTCAATGCCTTATAATGCTGTATAGTTTCCTGGACGTTTTTCCACAAAAATAAGCAAATAGATATTTTGCTGTACGTATTTGCAGTTCTGGTCCTATCCTTGACTCTTCAAGCATTGTGGCGTTCCCTCTGTGTGTCGTAGCAGAGGGGTGGCTTGCAGGTAATAGTCCGATTTTTGGCCCAGGTTATTTTGTGATTTGTAGCCCCACTGCCAATCAGATAGCCAGCAGAAGGAGTGCAAGTTAGGTCTCTTGGTGCCCATGGCTGTTGGTGCCCGTGCAAGGAAATGGCCCTAATATAAATAGCAGAACATGTTCATTTAAACAGGACTGATAACATGCTAGAGACGAGTTGCCAGATGGATGAGACTAGTTGATGAGAGGAATGTTTTCTCTAAGCATTAAGAGGATCATATGCACAACGTCAGATGAAAAATAAACTGGCAAGAATTTAATTAATGTCATCTGCTTAATCCAGAAATCCTTTTTGGTTGTTGATTCAAATCAGATTCTTTTGCAGCAGTTCTTGGAAAAAAGCATTTGTTTCTTTCGGAACTGTGTACTTCGCAATCTGCCTCCTAAGTTACGGGTTAGGGGTGAGTGGGGGGAGAGGTGACAGAGGCTGCAAAAGAAAATAATTTTCTTTGGGAACTGCATTCCTTTCTACAGTGAATTCCCATCTCCTGTATGGGATAGAGTTAGCTGCTTCCCAGGAAGCCCTCTCCTTTTGTTTAGGCACATGGAAGATGTGCCAAAGATAAGATGACTAAAAAACCTGCGGACATCTTATATGACCCCTAACTATACAGATTTTGTTGAGTATACAGACCTTTAAATCCATTCAGATGGATTTAACAGCCTCAGAAAGACTTTTGTGAGATGAGAGCTGGGTCCCCATCAAATGGCTGGAGTCATGGCAAGAATGTGCTACATTAGGTTCCAGGTGTTAAGCTTTGCCTTAGGGTTCACAATACATGTTTCTTTAACCACTTTACTGGACTATTTACTAAAACCCAGACTTGTCTCGTTTTAGCAGTATATCTGGCATCTCCTTTAGAAGAACGCTATGGGTCCTGTAATGGGAACGAACACACTAGGGGATGGAAAGGTTAAAATCTGGAGGAAATAGAGCTCTAATAAATCTACTGAAAACAAACATATTTTGAAGGTGAAACCATGTATTTTGGATACCACAGATGGGGAAAGGCAGTCACCAGGGCCATGCGGTTGTTGGCCAAAGCCCTGGAAGCACAGGTCTATTTTAAACACTTTTGCCATGGATCAGAGAGATGTTGGGCTTCCTTCATAAGTACAGAGATCTGCAGACATCAGCCCACATTTCTTATCAGATTTCCATGGAACTCAGGGTGACCCTGGTGTGTGCAGACAAAATCTTTTATTTATTTCAAAAGAAGGGAACTGTGACAAATCCTTCCTTTGTTTTATCTTGCTCTTGCTAGTCTCTGATGCCTTTCTACAGAATGCCCTGGGAGGAAATCTTTTTTAATACATCATTACTATGCAGTATTATTGTGTTCCGACAAATTGGGTGGTACTATAGTTTCTCTTGTTTCAATGAGATTTATGCAATGAAGTAATACAGTGAAGGAGCTAATCAAACTGCTCACAAAACACAACGCTCCATCTGTCCCACACAGAGAACCAGTGCAAACATATAACTCACACTGTGAAATATTATTCCAAGTTAGTTCTTTTCCAACTGTAGTATGCGGAGAGCTGGCTGGTTACACTGTGCTAGCTCTCCTTCTTGCTTTCAGCTGCTAAGTTGCATTAGTGATACTTTCCTAATACTTGTTTTCCACATAAGCAATTACTCTAGTGGCTACAGGGGGCTTCGATGGATTATGCATGGGATGGTAAATGCCTACATGAGTCTGCGGTCCTCACTATGTTGCTTATCCTTACCCTAGAGATTTCAAAACCTTATGTTTCATAACACAAATAAATTAAATTATTATTCCCCTTTACCTTCCAATAACGTGTTAATTTTAAAGACACTGCCATGTAGCACTCCCTCCACCTTTCTCTGATCTCTCCATGCAAACTAAGATTTTGTAAAAGTGAAGTACTGTTGAAAGAGAGACCGTCTCTTACTAATGTCATAAGTACACAAGGAAACCGAGATTAGTGACATTATTTTAAAGAATTCTAATCTGAATTTATACCCTTGAAAAACATATCACTATTTGGAACAGAGATCAAGAGACCAAGTGTCCACTCCCCCTTTCCAGATATCATAAATGAATTCTGCAGCAAGTGCTCCAGCACATAGTGTCGAACTATGCATTATCTGTGTTTTGTATTGTTTAAAACTACTCTTTCCCCCAATATTCAATTTTATTCTGATTATGCAACACCTCTATTGAAAAAAAGAATGAAAGACAGGAACTCCTATTGGCATGTGCTATGCTGTAACTCAGAAGACACTTTGTGGAAGAAATTGCTAAATACTCGTTTTTGCCAATGAAGCAAACATGCTCATTAATTTTCATCCTGAAAACATTAAAATGGAAACAACTTCTGTGAATGCACAATCAGTTGTTTCAACCATGTATGATTTATATTTTTTCCCCAGCAGAGGATTAGAAATGTTCTATGGTGTGAATATCATTCTGTGAATTCCCATTTCCTTGTTTAGTTGAAATCCCCCTTAAAAAATGAGCTGCTTGTATATGACATATGGCTAGGAAGTAAAGATGAAAGCCAACAATCTTAAATTAACAAAGCAAGCAAAATTTACATATGCCTTATTGAATGTTAGTACAATTATTTTTTTTGTTACCTACATTCTGTCCTTTAAAAAGTCTGAGAGTAACAGTTAAGTTGCTTTTACGTTCACAGTATTTATTCTTTGATAAGGAAATGTCCTTAGTTGTTTTTGAGAAGTGGACCACATATATTTGGGTCTTAACGATACAAATTATATGCCATCCTTATTTTGTTGTCTGTCTTTGTTGACATTTTGTGGTCAGTTGAAAACAACATTTCCAATAAAAGCAAATGATCATTTTCTCTTGAATATGGAATATGAGAAGGGGAGGGGGAGGGACAGGCTAATAAAAGGGAAAAGAAAGATTAATATAGACATAACGGCCAAAGGATCTGTCCTGTCTTGCTGAGGCTTGACAGCCCAAGTTTTTCTTACCAGCCTTGAAATATACTGTCAAACTCCCCTGAAAATTTTGCAAATAAATTTTTCAAACTTTATTGAGAAAAAGCTCCAAACCAGGCCATATTTGTTATTTCAGCTGCTTTAATTTTTTGATCAAATATTAAAATGAGTTCGCTAAGAGAGATGTGAAAGTGATATTACTGAGCCTGCCATGAAAACTCTATTCAAAATTTAAAAAGACTGAAGGCGAATCCCCTTCATTTGGGGTAGACTTATAATGTGTTGACTTCAGACACTAGTGTGCTGGACTGATGCTAAAAGCCTATGTCACTTACTAGTTTACAAATGCTTAGTTACTGGACTGCATATTTAAAGTTTATTATTTAAAGAGTAATTCTTCATGCATATCCTTTTACCAAGCAGGAGAAATGTGTAAGTGTTTTTTTTGTATCTGCTCTTTGAAAAACAGACTTATGAACACAGAGGTACTAGATTACTGATATTAGATGTATCAGTTGAGTAATGCCAATTTCCTGTAGGTAGTCTCTTCTGATACAGTAATTTCCACAAGGCGTGGCTGTTAATTTAGGCCAGGAAGGTAATTTTAAAACAGTAGAATTATTTCTCTTGAATGAATGATATCACTAAAAGCATTTAGAATTTTAGCCAAATGCAACTGAAGAAATAGGGCGCTTTTGACTCCATTTATCCTATAGTTACTAAAATACAAACTTAGACTGTTGAATGAGACAATAGGTGTCTAATGCAAATTTCAACAGAGTTTTCAATGCTTTGCTTTGCTTTCAGGAATCAGTTGCGGGAGAGTGATTTAATCAACAGACTACAGAGTCAGACTGCTCTTGCCTAATCCCCCTCTTACTCTGATTTTTTCATTGCCGTCTGCAGAGATACACAGCTTCAGTTGAACAGGTGGATCACATCATATCTCATCTCTTGACCGCTGCATGGCTTTGTGGGCAGTGTGCCTGCCACAAGTCCCTGCAGGAGAGATTTGAATCCAGACCTTCTGCTTCCTGGGCAACTGCTTTCATCATAAATTATTATAAAAACAGTAGAACCACTTCCCTTCCAGGCTATGTTTTGAAATCAGCACAATTCTTTGGGTAAGTGTTGGCTGTGGTCTTAGCACAGGGAGAGAACTATGTCCTTTTAGTGGCAAAGACCTGCCTAGTTTGTATATTCAAGGAGTTGCGTAGGCACTCAACAGTTTGGATCAGCAAAGAACGTATCCTCTTTATGTATGTGCAATAACAGGATACTTAGGCTTTGGAGTAAGTGATTCTTGGGCACTTGGCCAAGGATTTTTGGAGAGTGCTCTGGGACTTAAATGCCTGCATCTCATTGAAGTTGTACTGTACGGGCTACTGGTGAAGTACTGGACTGTACCTTTAACCACTTACAATGTGGAAAACTTCATATGTATGAAAAGACAAAGACTGTATCTTTACTTCAGGAATAACTTGAAGCCTCGAGAGCTTTAGGAGCCTCTCAGTGGATTTTCATTGCCCTTGCAATGAAAAGCCTGAACTCAGGCCAGCTGTGCATCCCCTGTGCCCCTATGGAAAGTGGAGGCCCTTCAAAGGCAGCAGCTGTCAGTCATACCTTCTTGATATTGCATGAGTGACATTGTCTCCAAAGCACATAAAAAACACGGAGGGAATTGTGCTAGGGACCACTCCATATATTTAAAGTTTGATTTGTTGTTTTTTTTTTTAATGAACTGTGAAGTTCTAGTTATACTCCAACTTTCCCCCGCATCTCACTCTCTGTAGGTATTGATAGGGTTTAAACACAACTCCATGCTTATTGCTTGAGCAGGTAATCCATGTGCAAAAGTGACAACTACTTCACTACAGTGTAAACACAGCAGTGAGACTATCTGTAGTCATCATTTGCCAGGACACGTTCTTGGGCCTGATACTCTCTATCTAAAGTGGGAGTGAGGAGGAATTTGAATACCTAAGCCCAAAACTGTGATCCTGAGGATCCTTACCTTGCTCTTCAGTTCCAGTACTGCTGACTTCCAGACTTCTTTCTGTTTAGTTTTTCTTTTTGAAGCATCCTAGAAGCCTCACCATCATGATTTTTTTTTTCCCTTCTCTATATAATATACTGAGATAGGAAAATCTGGAGTAGATAAAAAATCAGTTCTGTGAAAGTTTATCGGGGGATAGCGTGATAAAAACCAGAAAAGTGTTTGTTTTCTGTATAGAATCTATATGGGATTTGTTATGCCTACTGTAAAACCACAATGATTTATGAGAAGCAGCATTTTAACCCCACGACAACAAGCTAAGTATTTCCCTGTGTGGGACAACACAACACTTTCTCAGCTGGCTGAGTCTGCAGAGCCATCTACATTTATCACTCTCATAAAGTCCCCTGAATAAGTAAAAGCTCCCCTCACCCGCTCTCGCCTGTGGCTTTTAAACAGGAAGGAAGTATCATTTTCTTCTCCCCTAGCACAAAGAGAGCTCTGAGCATCTAATTACAATTTCTGTGAGCAAATGGAACCAGAAAAGCATTTCCCTGTAGCTAAAATGCCCAAGCAGAGCTCACACTCTCTCAGTTTTCCCAGACTAAGGTTGAAAATCTGCTCTCTGAATTATTCCATTGCTTTACAGAGGAAGTATTAATTACACGACTGCAAATGTAGATCGGGGTGGGATGTAATTACAGGGTCGGCTTTGTGTCTGTTGTCCAACAGAATTAGGCAGGAAGTGTTTGCGATGCCAGCAGTTTCAGGTGTTTTGCAGCCCATTATATTTGCCGGTTCTCACCAGGTCTCGCAGATGGATCAGGTGACTTTCTGCTGCCCGATTGTCTGGAAAATCCACAAAGCTGCTATTACTGCAGGTTCATGGTTTGTCCAGGGCTGGCATTTTTAGATTTTTAGAGGAGGAAAAGAAAGAAGTAAAAATCCATTCTGGGTTTCCACCCCTTGCCAAATTTTGCTCTCTTTCTTCCTTTCTTCAAAGACTTATTTTTTGTTTTGTGTTCAAGTTTCCTAATTCTAATCCTCTGTTTGCTGTGCACCTTCCGTGCTCCTCCGGCAACATCTTTCTTGCTAGGGGGAGAAAATGCCCGTGTGCGCACCGGGAAGAGCCATTGGGGACTCCAGCAGGGACGGAGTCCTCACTGGGATGCCACCGCTGGGGAGCACGCTGGGGCATGCACCTGACGTCCAGTTGAGGCACAGTATGGACTTCTTTTCTGGCTCTTGTGCCTTTCAGGAAAACGCCTCCGTTCTGCCTGTGCTCTGCGGCAGGTGGGAAGGAAACAAAATTTCTGTGCTTTTCAATTGCTAGTACTGTCACCAGGCCCAATTTTGGCCTGAGCTGAAGGAAGGTGTCCCCAGAAAAGTTCCGGATCATGGCTCAGCAGTTAGTATAGACAGAGGCCATCCCTGCAGGCACATTTGATGCAGATTCTCTGTGCGGGAGGGTGAGAGTTGAGTTGCGGGGAGAGAGGATGTTCTCTCCCAGTTGGCCTGGGTGCAAACAGACGGTCCAGGGCATAGTTAACTTATTTGTACAGACATGATCAGTGCGGTCAGATATTTAACTTGAGCTCTGCAGAGTGGTGGACACAAACACAAGTAACAGCAACAACTTCTGTTTTTGCCAAGCAAGTGACTGTGTTTAAATACGCTTTCCTCAAGTCTTTGGGATGACAGTTCACCCAGGAAATATATTTCTAAGAGGCAGTTCTGTCCTATTTGAACAGTATTTGCTACTTAATAAAACCTGTTTGTACTGACTGCTATGCACAAACACCATGCTCTGTTCTGTAGAAGTCTAAATGGAAACAATTGTACCCACCGAAAGCAGATAGAGCAGTGAAGACAGTAAGACCTCTTGGCGTGTCTTCTTTTGGAACAAACTGTGTGGCTAAAGATACTGTAATTGTCCTCATCCCTGTGATTGTGCTACTGCATTCTCTCCAACGAGCCACTTCACCCGAACTTGCAATCTCGTTTCGCCACAAACAAACTGAGTTTGCCTGCCTGTTGGGGAAGGGCAAGACAGGGGGGAAATGGTAAGAAGCAACAGCATGGGCTGGGACGTGTAACCAGGCCAACCAACACAGCCATAGATGAAAAAGGAAATAGTAATCACAGTAAAGACACTGCAGCTGTATTGCTTTTCTGGCACTATCGCTAGTTCTTTTATTTAGAGGAACAAGTCCTAAAAAAAATATTCTGGTATTGTGGTTTTGTCTAGTTCTGTTAAAACCCTAAGGTCAAGATCAAGCCTCATAAAACATTAATTATCTTCATTCTTAATGCAAACATGAGATCGCTGTGGAATGCTCCAGGCCCACCCGTTTCTCTATGGCATTTATCTTTAATAACGTAAACATTCAGAGTGTACCAACATCGATTTGTCATGGCAGTTAACGAAGTTTCTGCATACAGTTTTCAGTTTAAATACTGTGCTAGCAAACATGGAAGACATATACTAGGCTTCTTTTAGTCCTTAAACTTACATAAATATGAAAGGTAATTAGATGCCAAAGCAACATGTGCCTTCAAAATTCCTAAAATAGATAGGATAGCTATTACGTATGCACAGACCCCATGAATGCCAGCATTTAAGATGTATATTCATGCATATACTGTAGCTGGTGTAGTGAAATGTGGAAAATATTTATATTCATTCTTGAAGAAATGACCTTAATAATTCATTTTGGACTCCACCTCTCCTGAATTACAGTTGCCTCACTTGTGGAATATTTTCCATATCTTGAAAAGACCTTAATAAATTCTAGTGTTTTCCTAAGTGTGGAAATAATTAGTAGTTTATGATGTCACAGATTTGCAAACTTTTTTCATAGTTGTGGTTGCAAGACACACATATTTCCTCTCTGTTCCCTGATGCTTAGCTGTGATTTAAATTTCTTTCAGTGATAATTAGGGCTTTTTTTTAAAGAGATGAAACATTTGCTTCAAATGTTCTTGTAATTAACTGGAAAACTTGCATGAAAAAAAGAATATATCAATGAGATATTAGAGGCAGAAATACTTTGATTTTAAGGGCTGTTACATTGTATTTTAAGGTATTATTCTAAAGATGACTTTTCTAATTTATCTGGCAAGGCTCATGTTTGATATGAACTAGTAGTGCCAATTGCTGATCAGAGTGCTATGGTTTTAAGGACTTATTGAAAACATGCTTTTTATTCCTAAACAGATTTGCTTCTTATTGGAACAAGTTAAAAAATATCTAACAATTACGAAAATGAGGCAATTCTCTCTTGAGTGAGGCTTGCACCCGAATTTAAGACTGAACAATGCTGAACTTCACTTTGAATGAAATTCGGTGGAATGAAGCAGTCCTGGATGCTCTTGGTTCAAGCGTGGGCTGGACCTGGACAACTGTGCCTCTCTCCAGCAGCGATTCCAGTGTGAGTACATGTGAGTGCAAGCGAAGGCTTACTAAGAAAGCTTAGCGCAGAGTGGGAGAAAGGTTAGGAAAAAGTGCTGTGGGATAAAGGAGTTCACCAAAAGAGTAAAGACCATATTCTGACTAGGTTTATACATATAGTGCTAGCTGAAAAAAAGGAGGGTTCTGTGTTCACATCCAATCAGATTCTCATCCTATTCATGTCTGGAACTTACTGAAAGACAACTACAGATGAGAGGGCACAGTGGATCACCTTTGTAGTATGCCAAATAGTGGTTATTTAGCAAAAGAACTCGCCGAGCACTTTGCACACTCCTTTTGCACACAAATTAGTCTTTCAAATGCTTAAACACTTGCTAAATTTTAAACAGAAGTACGCTTACTAAACAGTTTCAGGAATGTCAGCAGTCACATACACAGCTATATGTTTAATCTTCTGTATATTTATTTCCTTTTTGATATAGTCTTCTGTCCTATGGATTTGTAGATATGTATTTTTCTTTCTCGTGTTCAATCTTTTCCTTTCTCTCCATATTTGTCTCTTTCTTTCCTTGTATTTCTTTCTCTCTTTCTTTCTTTTCTTTTTTTTCAAAGCTGAAATACCATGTTAGATGGAGGCCAGTGACAGAGAGATCTAGCAGCCATTCTAAAAATGTCCACATGGCCCAATAATGGCATAGCATTGCATTAAAAATTTAAATAAATAAATAAATAAATAGGAACATTAGGAAAACGTGAAAGGATACATGTAACATGCAGGCTACTAAACAAAGACCATCTTGTGTAGAGTGTAAAGGAAACATAATGACTACAACCTGCCCTAGGGTTTGAAAACAATTTACTGAGAAGTCTTTTACAGTGGCCAGCTTTGGAGCCATTTCTAATTAGCTAGCAGGTAATTCAAAGTCTGTTTAAGTATGTTCGATAAATTTCCTTCAGAGTTTCTGTGTAATAAATCTGTCATGATGATTTTCTGGATCTTCAGGAATTAACAGATCCTAATCTCAGAACTAAAACTCAGTTATATTTCATGCCAGCATGTTTCAAAGACTAATATATTTCCATAAGAAAACTCCTCAGCTAAACTATACCTGAGAGATATGTGCATAGCGACATATTTTGGGAGTGATTCACTCTTTGCAACTAGAATACTGACTTTGTGTCTTAATAGGAAAATATGAAAATTGCCAGAAAACTTTGATTTTAAATGTGTTTTTTGATTTTGCATGAGGAAAATGTAAATTGTCTCAAAGTATCTAACACTTTTCCCCCTTTTCAGTTATAGACTTCAGTCTATTGCAATGGAAAATACCTACAAGGTTACTTGGTCTGTTTCCATCTCAATGCAAATTTAGGAAAACATACGCCACATACATTATGCATGCCTTTCTTTATAGATAAGATATGGGTAGATATGCGCAGAAGATCAAAACACTACGCTGTCATAATCATTATCCAGGGTGCTGGGGTGGGGGGATGAGAGACCTTGGATGACACGAGTAGTGCAGTTTGTGTTTGAGAGTGTGCTACAGACAAGCGAGAATGACTCTGTGGGGAGCCAGCTCAAGTCTGGCAGGGGTTTTTAGCTCAGTGTCCAAAACCAGGCAAACATGTACTGAGCTAACCTTGGAAGCAATGCATCCTTGTTCTTGTACTGTTCTGCATGGAGCCAGCCTCGGAGACTCTGCCACCATAGCATGCTTTTTCTGCAAAATGGATGCATTGCCCGCAGGTAATGGACAGTTTGTACCTGGTGGTGTCTTGCTGCAAAAGTATTTCATGCACTAAATATGTGTACAATGGGGGCAGTTGAGTGTGGAATGGAAACTGTTTGATGTATAAAAAGACGGAGAAACTTCTAAGTAGGGCAGGCAGACTGAAAGTAAGATTATGCAAAGATAAAAGGAGGAGAAGGAAACAGAAAATCACTCAACTAAAGAGTACTTCCAACTCAGGAGAGGAGGGAATTCTACAGCCTTGAAAAGTCAAAAAGGAGAATTGAAAAGAATATGTAGACAAAGTTGTTCAGAACTTCAAAAGACAAGGTATTTGAATGTGGTACATAGTAAGAGAGAGCAGAATGTTGTGTTCTAAGTCCTGAAAAACTGATTTGTTGGTAATGCTTGTACTTCTGATATTTTACTTTTAAAGAGAGTGAAAAATGGAATGTCACTAATGTGGCAGGGCTACCTTCTTTAAGGTCTTCTCCTGTCCGTAACGCACCAGTCCTCTGATAAGTGGGATATGAATTGCCAAGTGTCCCTGAGATTTACATTTTTGGTTCCATCCTTCATTTGGTGAGTAATGTTTTCCACTTATTCCTACTGAATTAGGAATAAAAAAATCAACAATCGTACTTATTATTCAAGTAAAGTAACTTTAAAAAAAAAAAAAAAGGAAATACGCTCAGAGCTTTTTTTGGAAAACAGCATATCTAGAGAACTGTGTTTTGGGAAATAGACTGCATGTACTGACAGATACCAATGTGTTTTTCAGACACTCTTTTTCATGTTTTTTTTGTCTCTTACCCCATGAGTGGTATATGTTCTGTGTGTTTCTGCTACTGGTAAACTCTAAATAAATTCCTCCTAAAGCTGCTTCTAGAGCCTCAAGCAACATTCCTCCTGCCTCTAGAAAAAGCAGAAGTGTCTATAGTGACATGAACATAAATGCCGTACATCACAAGTTGGACACAAAAACATCCTGAGAATAATCCCAAATACTATAAGTTTAAGAAGACAAGAAAAAAGAACAAGTGACTAAACAGATGGCAGCTATTTCATTGTTACCTTCCAGCGCCATGTTGTCAGATGCACGTGAGCGGGAGCAGCTGCTCTGCTGCTATCAACATCAGATCTGATGCTCTCTGTCCTTATGAATTTATGTGGTGATTTTGGCCTCCATCAAGAAAAAATTCCCCTTCGTGTATTTTGTTATTCTGAGCAATAGTGAAGTCTGCTTCCTTTCTCCGAATATTCTCCCCCTCTCTGTAAGCTCTCCAAGCCCACCAGATTGTCTCAGTTCCCACTTCTTCCATCTAATTTTGTCCCTAGTCTCTTCATCATCTGTCTCAGAGGAAGAGATGGTGCACGTGTCAGGTTTCCCATCTCAAGGCTGGGAGCAGCCAACAGGGTGCCTGTCATTTTCTTGGATTGCAGCATATTGAAGGCAAAGAAATTTCCCAAAAATAGAGATACAGGGCTTGATTCAGTTGTCTTCACATGCATTTTCGGTGCCATTTGAACAATCCTATGATATTCTGCCTGACCTCCAGCTACTCTCCAGAAGGCCTGGGTCTCCCATCCGTCCTGTACCATGTCTACCAGCTCCGTTTCAAAGTCTAAGATACATGAGAAAGATGCAAATGGAACTAAGAACCAAAGTGTGCCTAACTGAATCACATCCTCAGTATAATGTCTGATGTATGATTACAGCATACCTGTGCCAGGCTGTTCCCATTTTTTAGCTTTTTTTTTCTTTGACATAATGCTTAGTGTAGGGTAGAAGAAAGTTGTGGTTAGTTCACTCATCTGGTAAAGCATAGGCTAGTGCCTCCTCTGTAACCTTTTTTTATAAATTTTCTATTGAGTAAAAATAAGTTTTAGGAGCAGATACTGGAAACCTAGGATTCCTGACATGTTTCAGAGCTCTAGATACTGCATTGCAGAGCCATAGTCGTGTTTCCTCTTGTCTAATGCTTTTCTGGCCTCATGAATTATGTCTTTTCTGTACCTTGGCTGGCACCAGCAAGGTAGGTAAAGAGTGCTGCTCCTCACTTCCACAGAATCTCACTCTTTTCCCCTTTCTTTTCTGCTGCATAAACATCTCTGGTGAGTTTTCCTGGTTTGAGCAGTCACCTAGGAAGAAGGAATCATGGACTGACATTCTTCAACCAGAGGAAGAAACTAAAGCTCACTCTTTGAGCAAGAGGCTTCATCACTTCAATTTTATGATGACCATTACCCCCTTTAACATCTTTTATTAAGAGAGTAAGGCCCTAGTAGCTCTTTCAAGGAATGCGTTCAGATGATTACATGCAGGAAAGAATTTTGGGCCTTGTACTCTCCAGAGTACAACTTGCAACTGCAATTTGTCTAGATTTTGAAGAGTGGGTATGATTTAGAATAACTTTCTGGGTTTCACATTCCCTGTTGGCTGACTACATACAGCTCCTTGATCAAAGCACAGAGTTTTTCAGTTTGCCTTCCACAATGCTTGAATCTCTCGAAGTAAACTTTAACAAGCTTTAATATTTTACTTTGGTTCTGATACTGCCCACTAGAATGGCAAACGCAGAACCTAACCTGAAAAGTAGAGGATATATTTGTCTATGGACCCTTCATAATTGTCCTTGTCATGCATCACAAGCAGAATCCCAATAACTGAAACTAAGTGAAAACGGGAGAAAAAACACGGACAGAAAAAAATTCTACTGGAACCTACTAATTGAGATAATTGTTTTTGAGCATTTGGGGAAGGACATATCTGTAACAAAACAAATGTTAAAAATACAGTTATAAATAAGCTGTCTTTGGAAGCTCATTAAAACATAATTGAAGATGATAATATTAAATTGTACAAGTTGAAACGTTTTGTTGATGGTAGCTGGGCCTTAAAGTGGTTCAATTAACTTTTACTACAGATTGCATTATAAGGTTGAATCCATATCTCCTTATCACTGTGAAGATATTTGTCATTTATCAAAGCATAGTTATAATAATGTGATAGTGAATGATATGACCTCATGGAATAGGGTCTATTTGAAAAATTAAGATCTCTCAGTGACATGTTTGAATCCTGTGCAAACCTTTGATTTTGAAGAGGGATTTCAGTTCATGTTCTTGGAAATATTTTATTTATTTAATGCTGAACAGCTACAGTAGGTTGAAATAGTGCCTGGGTCATTACCAAACAGTCAGCGGAGAGGAAGCCAAGGGATGCTTTGCTAACATGATGCTTTCACTCTGGACAATTAGAGGATTAGCTTCATAGACACAACACAGCATGCTTGTGCATGCTTGTGCCTTGGTGTAGACCTCATCACTTGAGGATAAGTGAATATTGAGACAATAGTGAGGTAGTTAAGGCACTCACCTAAAACGTAAGAGAATGACAAAATAGCAGCTTGAGTCAGCAGTCTCACAAATTTTAAGAAAATGTTCTGAAGGTCTTCTCCGTGTGGTTATTGTTAGCCCTATTTGGAGCTGGGAAGTCTGTCCCAGTGAAAATTAAGTGGACATTGACATGTTTTCGTAAGACCACTGTCAGGAAGGAACCTTCTGGATCATAGAGGCTGATCTCAGTAGGTCACCCATCCTAAACAAAAAGCTAAAATAATTTACGCTAGAAGGCACCTCTGGATGTCATCAATTTCAAGCTCTAAAAGCAATGCCATATTGAAAGTTAGATCTATTTAATAACTCTTTTTAATTACATTTAATTAAGCTCACTCTTGAAATTGCTCCAGGACCAAACTGAGCCAAAGCTGATCCTGGACCTCTCTTCTGGTTAAAGTTCAGAGATTCTTCTGCTTAGAGATGGTTAGAGTTCTAATTCCAAAATAATTCTACCTGTGATCATATTTACTTTCTCGCTGTGCCAGAGTTCTCTTTGGTTTCTTCTCCATCCCTGTTTTACCATTTACTTACGTATAGGAAACAATCATACCCCTCTCAGTTTTTGTTTTGCTAGACTAAACAAACCTTGCTCATTGTAGTCTCCTTTCATATGATAAGCTCTGCCTTCCCTGATCTTTCTTTCCTGGATCTCCACCCTTCTCTGCATCTGTTCTTGTTTAAATTCCGCTTTATTGTACACAGTTTTTCATGATTGTTTCTACTGGGTTCTCCAACAGTGGCCTCTGTATGTCATCACACAAAGTGAAAATTCCATTATGAAATCCTAAGAACACATGTAGGTTTTTTGCCATTGTTTGGGCAAGCCAACATCTTAATCTGGTATTTGCCATCCAGCTCTAAACTCTGGGCCTTTCTGTATTAATTGAACATGACTTTGCTGGAAAGAAACCAACAAACCAACCAACCAACCAACCAACCAACCAACCAAAAAACCCAACATACTTTCTATTATAATTAATAAAGGACTATAAGTATTAGTGTTGAGAGAACAAATAAACACCTCGTTGTACTTATGACATGGAAAATGTGTTTTCCTGAAAATCTTTGGAAAATCAAAGTGGATAGGGGGAATAAGAGTGTTATGCCCCCATAGAAGCAGTGGCAAACCTGGAAGACACAAGAGGAAAATCAGACTTAGTCATTCTTGATTAACTTACAAATTCTCTGTGATGAAAACTACCTAATCTATGTCTGATGATCTCTTTGTGTAATAGAGGATTTCAATCTTATATTCTGTATTAGGGCCTATCTAGGATCTAAGGACCCAGCAACAAGATATAATTATGAAATGGACAATAATAATTAAGGGCTATGGAGTCACAGTTAAGAATAAAGGTTAACCAATATGCTTCTGAAAAGGTTAATGCTTCCTTTTTAAAATATGGGCAAAGAAGTATTAATTTTCAAGGCATTGTTCATATCAGTGGCATATTATCTTACCCATACTTTCTCATATAATATTCTCTCATGTTTAAATGTTGTTGGGTCTCCTCTAAAGCATACTACATTCCCATGAACAGCAGTTTATAGATCAAAGGTTTTACAATTTCAGGGTCAACACTTCTGCACATCCATGTGTTGGAGAGGTCTTGGTAAATACATATGAGAGACTATATGATACTATTGGCTGTGATAGCATGTGACAGAAGTAGATGAGCAAGGCTTTTCTCTTCAGTTCCATGTTGAAGGATAAGATGAAATGCTGGCATAAATGAATGCGATTTTACTTGGTTGTGCCCTCTTACGTTAGTTGTTAGTTTTGCTCTATGTGTTTATTGGCCAGCATGATTCTCTACCTCCCTTACTGCAAACTCTCATGTTCTCTCCTTTACCCTCCCAACCACTTTTAAAGGCCAAACCATTACAAATCCTTCATTCATAGCCCAGCAGGAGTCTTGATTTATGATAGAATAAATCAATGTGCTCTCATCAGGAGGGTAGAACCTTATGATAAAATGATTCTTCCAGCCCCACTGACACAGAGCCAAATACTGTATTTTTCAAATTTTAAATTGCATGTAGTACTTGTTAAAATTAACCCTCCCGTTTTTCAGATGTTACCTAACTGTTTTTTCAGTTGTCTGTGGTAATAATGATCCACGAAGTCTATTTAATATTCTCAGCTTTAGAAGAATTTCTTCACCAGAATTGTTAGATTTTTTCAGTGCTGTAGTATCTACTTTTTACACAAAAATGCATAGAAATTTCGTTTCCTTACTAGTGAAAAAAGGAAAACTCCCAGATATACATTGCAAAAGAAAAAAGTTTGATATTGTAGATTAGCATCCAGTTAGGTTAACGTAGAGAAATGAACATGAAGAAGCCGATATAAATCTTCTTCCTCCTCCAGAAAAGAGACTGACCACATTCACCCTCTGCTGCAAGTCCACAGAAGGTCAGAGTTTGTGCTGTTGTAAAGATCAGAGGCTAGGTGAGCCAACTGAATGCACAATTTACTACTGAGATTCTTAGCTTAGACTATCACAAAATATTACCGATGTCACAAAGTCTCCCATTCTCAGGACACAGAGGGAGCTGTGGCTTCGTAATGAAGTGGTTGTCTATCATTAGGGGCTGTCCATAATCGATCCCCAAGCATATTACAGTTGCTCCACTGAACTTGAGTGTGGTGAGACTGCAATACTCTAGGGCAGTTATCTAGTTATTGCTGAAAATGCCATGTTTTGGGGTTGGAATCTTAAATTCTTTTCCTGTCCTGTTTGTGTGTGTGCATGTGAATGAGGGAGGATAAGAAATATTAGAGCTCTGGAAAATGTGGGCTTGAACTATTGGAGCAACTGGATTTAGGTGCCTATAGCAGACTGTAAAATGTTTGTACAGGAAGATATGCCAAAGAGGTCAACTGTCAGTGTTGCAGTGCGTTCTCAGAAAAAATGTAAAAATATCTTGGCTCAGCATGGTGGAACCCAAACACACTGGCCTGGTGAATGTCCAGCTGGAGAAACTCTACCAGGACTGTGCAGCAGAGAGCAAGCTAGAAGCAGACAAATTTGCTCCTTTTCTTCACAGGTTTGATTCTATTTTCTTCTGGACTTTTTTTTCTCTCGTTAGTCAGTGAGACCATAAGAGCATCTTTCTACCAGTTGTTTGGGCAATATTTTATTTTTTAAGTAACACTAAAAGTATTTGATGTTTACATCTCCTTGGGTCAGCGTATCTCCTTAAAGCCTCTTTGGTAAGATCCACATAAATTTAGCTGTCCGAAAATTTGATATCTTGCTCAAATCTAACTTCTCTTTACAGTTAATAAGGAGATACTGGCCCCTTCAGACAGCTGTTTATCCTGAGCATTACAGGTACCTATCTCAGGGTGGTAAGAGCCTCTGTCTTGGGAGACTCCTGTCTTGGCAGTACCTGTTTCTCAGCAGTGATCAGAGCCCAGACAACTACCTTCAACCAGAAGCTAACTTTTCATCACCAAAGCTGGGGAGAGGGATACTTTCCCTACATTCCCCTAGATGTAAACAGAGACCTGTCCTTTTGCTAGAGCCCAAACATCATGGACTGATATGTATCGATACCGCTGAGGGTTGGAAAGCTCTTTTACAGTCTTGGAGATTGCTATTTGGAATGATCTCAAAGAAAGGTAGTGAGCTAACAAAAAACACTAGGTGTCTAGTGCTCAGATTTGCTTCTTGATTGTTTTTATTCAGCATCCAGGAGAGGCCCACTCATTTCTGTGTGAATAGGTGGTACTAATATGTTAAAGAAGGGGAAGACATAGTAGGGTTGGGACAGCACTCACTTCAGCTTCTTTACGCATCAGGAGCATGAGACGAAATAAGCCTAGGTGCACAGGTAGGAATACAACAGGGACTGACTTATTTCACTGTACCAGTCTCTTTTAAGCTTGTCTTGTTGCATGGGCTTCCATGAAGATAAAGATTAGCCATGGACTAGACTAATTGGTTAGCATTTGTTTTGAGAAATCTTCTTCAGAAAGACACCAGTCACAGCTTTCATGCGTCAAGGATATAAATGATGGTTCCATTTGGAAAATCAAAGCCAATATATAGTTTTAGAGATCATAGAATGCAATATAAGGAAACCCCAATTTTTTAGCTCTTTTCCCTGGAGCATTAAGGATTGAATTTAATGATCCGTATCTGAAGGACATGCTTGAGGCTGACAAGGTCAGAACTAATTTTACATGTGGTACACAGATTTGAAATGACTCTCCTGAACCATGGAATGAATGATCTATTCAACTTCCCCCAGCAGCAAGGTTCAATGAGTAGTAGCAGATTTTCCTGCTGTTTCAGGTATAATTACAGAATCACACAGGTGGTATTCAGTCTTTCTCTAATTTAATAAAATGAAAATTCTTGACATTGCCCCAAAGTTAAATGTTTTCTTTCTTTATAAATCTTGTTGGAAACAAAACAAAACAAAACCAAAGCAAAACAAAACATTTTCCTGGTTTGTGGAGAAAGTATTACATTTTGTGCTGTTTTGCCTAAGGTAAAATTTTTATGCAGACAAAACAAGTTTAGTACTTTACCAAGACTTGTTGTGTTTGTGGTAGTCTATGAACACGCATATGAACATGTTGTCCCTTCTCAGGATTTTTTCATTTTCCACTTTAAAAGGGCTCTAAATTCCTCTCTTTTGTTCATGAATGCATGTTCAAAATGTAGTTGCATCACATGCTTGTCCTTTGAGGGACCAGAACCACACCAGGGATGTCAAGATTTTTAGGAAAAAAATCACATTCCATTTCCTTTTTTCTTCTTGTAACACAGAAATTATTTTCAAAAGTCTAGTCTGTCCCAGTACATTTGCAAATAGCAGATGATTATAAAACTGCACATCAACCATGCCCATTTTCTGCTTTCAAAATGTAGGTAAGAAGTGTATATACAAAAAATTTGAGACCTTTTCATTTATTGGACAAAAGTTTAATTGTTCTGTGTAGATTCAGTGCTTAAGGTAAGCTAAGAAGAGTAACTTATTTTTCTAAATCAATCATTTGTTGTGAAATAGAAAAAGAGATAATGTCTCACTTCAACTGTAAATATATCTGTCTTTTTCCCTGAGGCAAGAATGGTTTTGTACAGACAGGATTTTTTCTCAATGAAAGCATTTTAGAAATGTATACATGGCTTGATAATTATATATTGTTCATTTCATTCATTTCAATTCTTTAGTATAACTGTTGTATAAATTCTGTCTGTGTAATCTGTCTATAAACACACATAAGTCTTTATACTTTTGAACTTATTCTGTCCTCAGTTTTAGTTGCATTTATGCTTTACCTCCAAATCTTTGACTAGTTTTTCGGAAGAATAAGTCATAGGTTGCCCCTGATGTTTACTCTGGCCATGTCTGCATGACACAGAGAAGTTTCCAGGCAATTGATGATGAACTGGCGTACATCCTCGGTTTTACACAATAGGTCACGTGGAGATGTAAGCTTAGATCCTGAGAGTATATATTAGTGTTAATGCAGTTTTGTAGGTGAACTAATAATCATATCTCTCAACAGTGCTAATTAATGTAGGCTGAATATCATGCTGATGCAGCTATATTGTCTTCCGGTACCCAAATTAGATGAATGGGTGCTAATTTGTAGATTTTCAAACCACATTCCATTGCTCTTAGTCAAATTCTGCTAAATCGCATTGTATGATTATCTCACAACAGAAAGGCAGAGCTGCTACTAAACAAATCACTTCACATTTTTAGAGTTGACTAGCTCCAAGATTTTGGGCAAGCCAGCCCGCAACCTGGAACCCTGTGGTAAAGCCTGGAACTAGTCACCGGCCACTGAAGAAGTAGGTAGACAAAGGTGGATACTTTTATAATTAACTGTTTTCTTAAGTTACATTTTATGAAGCTTTTCCAAGAAACAGCTGAAAATAAAGCTAAAAAAAAAAAAGGCTGGAATAAAAACTGAAGATACGGTGTGAGGGGTTTTTTTTCCCAAACTGATCTGAAGAGCAAACGTAGGGAGTTGCTGCACAGAGCTGCAGCCAATGAATCTTTTTAAAAAAGATCTGACAACAATTGGCAAAGCACACCTGAGGAAAAGAAACACTCAAATTAATTACAAGTTGCTTTCTGCTGCCTCATTCATAGAGATAATCAACGATTCCTCTAATTCAGAACGGATCGAAGGCTGTTCAAACTTACCCTGGCTGGTCAGGGTTCCTCAGAGGGTATTTCACCTGTTAATTACCGCCTGAGGAGAGTGTCACCTCTCTCATGCCTCCTGTGACCAGGGAAGTGTACAGCAACGCACTGTGTTACTACAAAGTGTCTCATCAGTTCTTTACAAGGAAAGAAGGAGCTGTTTGCAAAACGTAGCTTTTAGCCAAAGCGTTCAAAGTTAAGCTGGCCTGTGAAGATCTTCCCTTTCAGAAGGAACACTTAGCTGCCTATTTAAGGCAATTTTGATAAATACTGTGTTGCTAGAGTAGTGCAAACAGGGCCTTAGCCTAGGATATATAAATGTAGTAACCACACACAACTGAAAAAGATAGCTCTTCCTTCCTCTGTGTAATGAAAAGTTGAAGGTCTGCCAAAAAAAAGTTGAATTGCCAGAAATTCTGTCAATGTGAAAGGCATCTTTCCGCCTGTAAATCAACTACACATTTAAATTACTTCCTTTCATAATCTATTAAAATGGTTTTGGCACAGTTCTCTGTGCAATGTTTATTGCATAATTTCATTTCATTTCTGGTCAGCAGTTATTAGTAAGTCTCAAATGCTATTGAAGGGGAGTATGCATCTTATTCTGTGAATGACAAAAATGATCTGAAGTAAATATAAATACGTTTTTAAATTGAGAGGATTATACTGGTTATTTAATCCACTTGATGTGCCAGCCATTCGGACATAGCTGGAACAAGACTGTTTTCATGCAAAATTAACTACTTTCTTAATGATCTGTTGATAGTAAGGGTGTGCATGGAATGCACTCATCATTATTTCAAACTATATGGAGCTGTTGTTCATCAGAAAATGCTGGCTTTTAGTCCAAAAACCACTGAAACATCACTTCTGAATTCACTGAAGGTGCTAGAAGCAATCAAAATCATTAAGACTTCTGTTTTTAGGCTAAAGACAAACTATATGAATAGAGTGGAAGTTATAAAACGATGTAGCATTGCTAAATTCTGCATTTGGAAGGAAGAAACTGTTTGTAAAACCCATAAAATGTTTTTGGCAAAATATCTGTTGCACACTACATGAAGCTAACAAGCCAGCCAAAAAAATACTAAAGCATTAAGCGTCTGGTTTACTATTCTGTGTATTTTAAAGGACATTGTAAACAAGAATTGCCCCTTCTTCCACACCTTTACCATTAAAGAAGTTAAAGAACGCTATTTAGAAGAAAAATGGCTTGATACAATTTCAGTAACGCTTACAGTATACTGCATACAATGATCCCCCCAAAAAGGGTATTCCCAAAATGGAAGGAAATGAAGGTTGCTGGATGATGTCTCAGGCCCTGCATGACTGTTGAGTCCAGCTGCATTCAAACTTGAAGAGATGAGGAAATGAAAAGTTCAACTTAGCCTTCTGAAAATGTAGTAATTAACCTCCTGGCTACCACTGTAATTCAATATTTGCCCTGTTTTGGGGAGTTACCAATGGCCTGTGCATGGCACAGGCAATCACAAAATCGCAAAGTTATGGAATGGTTGAAGTTGGAAGGGACCTCTGGAGAACGTCTTGCTCAATGCCTCTGCTTATATCAGAGTCAGCTAGAGCAGGTTGCTCAGGGCTTTGTCCAGATGGGTTTTAAATATCTCCAAGGATGGTGACTCCACAGCCTCACTGGGCAACCTGTGCCGGCATTCAGCTCCATCAAAGTAAAAAATTTTATCTTATATTTACATGGAACCTCCTGTATTTCTGTTTGTGCCCACTGCCTCGTCAGCTCACTGGGTATCATTGAGATATTGAGTGGCTGGCACTGAGTCCCTGCAGCACACACGCACATACACACACATGACGGAGAGTGAAATTACGCAGAGATAGTTAAAAGATTTAATAAGAAGACAGGACAGACTGCGGTGATTAGGCGCAGCACTCAGTCAGACAAGTGTACTGACTGGTCCCTTTTCTGTCTATTCCTCTTTTGCTTCTCCCTCCTCCCCCTTCCCCTAAACATCCCTTCATAAACTTTGCACCGTCCCACAGCCCCCTCCCTCAAATATCCTAAACCCTTGTGTTCCCCTTGTTTCCCCTTCTTACCAATCACAAAGCCCCGACGGGCCCTCTCCAAAGCTGCACCTGCAGTTTCCTAAGGGCTCGCCAGTTACTATCTGGAAACTTTTGGTCTTTGCCATCGTTGCCCTTACCCCTTGTTTACCAGGTTTTGTCTCTCTTGTTTATCACATACCCCTTTACTTGTTACCCTGCTTGCACTGAGAAGATCATTGACTGGATAACCTTAATGGATCAGATGCCCTCACCTTCCACATACCATTATAGTCACCGTATTAGAGGTATGTATATCCTTTGAAAGGTCAAGTATGCCTTGCTCAGCTCTGAAGCCACTGAGCTGTATTAAAGGTGATACCTACTGGTCATCCCACTCCATCCCTTTGCTGCTGATTATCTGCTGGTAATAAGATAATAATAAAGTGCCATGACTCATAAACCCTTCCAGGTTTGGAACAGTTTGCAGGGTGTAAGCTAGTGTTTGAGAGGAGGCTGCATCTGTTTAACTTCTGGCATATACTGATGTTTTCTTTTAGCAAAGAGCAGATGCTAAACTTGATTCATCCACTCCTGCACTCTGTTCCCGTAAGTGTGAATGCTAGCCCATGTCGGGTGGAAAGCACCTTAATTTTGTGTATTCTAGTTTACAGAGAAAGAAGTTTGTGTTACTTTATCACTGTGTAAACAAGATTCTTGGCTTTTACATTTCTCGGGGGTTGCATGCTGACTTTGAAGTATTCACAGCCAGTTCTCTGTTCCTCTCTCTCTTATACTGTAGCCTTATTATCTCAACTATACTAAATGGACATAATTTCTACCACTGTTCCTGCACCGTCCCCCTACCTCTTTTCTGCATGTCATGGTAACCTAATGCCTGGGAATTTTAGAAGTTACATTACACTTCCTATTACAGAGCTATAGAAACACAGGAGTTGGGGGAAGCCTAAAACTCTTCTAAACTTAGTTTAGTCAGACCTGTGTCTCTGCTCACCCTGATTGTTCACCTACACTGTTTCTAACTCAAGCTCCCACTTCACACAGTTGCTTCCATGCTTCCTAAATCAAGCCAACTTCTTCCTGAATATACAGCCTTTACATCTTGAGCGCCCGTGTAAAAGAAGGGCAGTAGTGGAACTGGGGATAGGAAAGGAACAGAGAGAAGAGATGTGAATTCCTCACTTTTTAAAGTAAGTGTGTGTGTGAGAGAACACTAGCCAGCTTTCTGCAGCATAAGATGTTCAGAAAGATATGAAACAGTTCTTTTTCTCAGTCAGTATGTTCTCAGCCGTTAAAACATGGATATGCTTTACTTAAGAAACGTATAGTTTGTTTAGATATTTCACAGAGAGAAGTTAGTTTTCGGAAGTTACAATGAACATTTGTTAAGATTTCCTCAAAATCTTCCTTAAAAGAAGCCCCCACCATGCCTATGGAATATCATTACACTAGAAAGCAGAAAAACAGACATTTTGCCCTGTGAAATTGGTTTAATATTTGGAAAATGAAATAATCCTCTACTAGGACAAAAAAAAGAATAAATTACTGCTGCTGAGAAGAAAAGGGACAAATTATTCTGCAAAACAGAAATTGAATTCCTTTATGTTGGATGCCAATGGACTGGGATAGCCAAAGTGCTTGGGAAGACCCTGTGCACAGGAAGCCAAACTCATTGTCACTCAGACTTGGATTGAAAGTTTGAGCAAACCTTATGATTTCCTGCAGAATGCTATGGCTTTGAAAAATCTTCAGTTTCCTGCATGAAATATTTTATTGGGATATTTCCACTCCAGTCTATGAAGAGTTTATCTGGGGGTTATCTACATCGCAAAGAGATTCTAAACCACATTTATTAAGAGATTACAACATACCATCTTTTTTACCACCATTTAGAAGAAATCTTTAATTGGAGGTGGTTAAACAGAAAATAAATGGTTAATATTAAAGCAAAAAATACAGTTTTTTTCACGTGCCAGTTTATCAAAGCATCAGCAGTGTTTATAATTCTCCATTTTAAGATCAGTTTTATGTGTATTTATCAAAGCAATGCAGCATATAGACGGATCACCAGCTCTGGCACTCAAGCTGCGCCAGTATCCCAGTATCTCCTAGTTTATACTACCTCAGGGTGGCTTTCATTTATAGAAGACCAAGACCTGATTTCCTTCGTAT
>JAVKLA010000008.1:14689104-14699105 GCA_034782735.1 Sagittarius serpentarius | reverse complement strand
AATCCGGAGTTGCAAAAGCACACAGCAGGAGGCAAATAAAAAGTCTTCTCTACAGGGCCTCCGCGACAGCAGACAGGCAGGAGCATAACGGGGCATGACTACAAGGCCTGTTTATGCAGGTACTTCCATCCGCTTGCCCTGATCAAGTCCGTGGCAATGGGTGCTGCACATCCCCCTCTGTGCAGGTCAGAGAGGAGGAGCTGAGCGGGGAAGGAGCTGCTGGTTAACACAGCTTTAGCAGAACATGTACCCGCTCGTGAGAAGAGAGAGTAACAAACAGGCATTTTTGACATACGAAAGACAATTCATTCTTTTTAAGACACGTATTTTCTGTTTAAGGAGAACAAACACAGTACAACTTCATACAAGATCTTTTCTTCATTTGATTAAAGTAAATCTAAGTCACTGTGAAGAGCATAAAATCCCCAATGGCAATAAACCCCACATTTTTATTTTAGTCAGTCCTGACCCCCTGATGCCTGGTTTCCAAACTCTGACATTTGGGGACTAAGATGATTTTAGCCAAAGAACATGTTGCGGTGCAAAAACTGATGTTAATATACTTACAGTCAAACAGCAAGTGTACTTAAGGCTTATTATTTTTCAGATACACAGTTTCCCTTGGCTGCAAGCTCAGCTTGTCCCTGCTGTGAGTGACTTCAAAAGCAAAAAAACCTGTGCCTGTGGCTGAACCTACAATCCAAGTTGCCACTTTTGGCTCACACAGGGACATTTAGCATCCTCGGAGTCTCATTCTAAATTAACTAACATTAATAAAGGAATAAAAACAGATTATAAGGGGAAATATTAATGACTGTTTCCTTTTGTAACTGTAGCTAGATTTCTCCCTGGAGTCTGATTTGACTAACACGTGCTGACTGAAAATGGGTCTGAGCTGCAACAGTTCTAGAAAGTAGTTTTCAAATTCAACCTGCTTATTTCAGTGGTGATCAAATCCAAAGATTTGGTTTAGCCCACTAGAGATATACAAGTACCATAATTTTTTCCTACAAAACTGGTTTCCAACCAGCTTCTTTGTTTGTTCTGGCCTATGGAACCGTGTCTCGTATCATATCATTGCACCGTGGGTGCCATTAGAAATTTGATGCCGAAAATTAGTAGGAGTGAAATTTTCCATACAGACATGAGAACTCATATATGCTGTAAAGTGTGGTATGTGGAAGAATATTTATTTATTTACTGATTTATTTATAGGTGGGCAAATAGATCATATTAGAAACCTTAGTGCAAGAGTTAGCTTTATGCAGACACAAAACAGAATCAAGTAACGAAGCATGAACGCCTAATCCAAGTCAGTTCAAAGCTTGAATGACCATCAGGAACCGCTTTCATAATTTATGGGCCCAAAATATGTTTGTAGAAAGCATATGCTGAATTATTTCAAACAAGAAAGCCATTGAAGAAAATTATAAGATAATTGTGAAAAGTCCAGGAAGAATAAAAATGGTAATATTTGCTAATAAAGTTATTACCTGTGATTGATTTGCTGAAATTGTGTTTTTCTAGAGATGCCTGAATCAAACGCAAAAGATACAGGTTACAATTTCTTTAATGACTGAAGTAATGCAAAGCAATGTTTTTAAATTCAGTTCCTTGGAATCGAACACAACACATCAATCTATTACAATGCCTATTAGAAAACTAATCTACCCTTCTGAGGCTTTCAAAAATATTTGCTCTTGAGGATATTTGATGCATTAATGCTTTAGAAAAGGTGAGGCATCTGTCCCACAAATTATCTGTACGTGAAGGCTGAAACTCTCAGTGCATTCAGCAAGACACCAGTAATTTATGTAATGATTTAACGCACTTGCATCCTACCTAGATACAATTATGAGAGAAAAAGCTTCCCTGCTGACATTAACAGATGTTACTGTAGATGATAGTTTTCTTGAAGGCAGACCAGGGGCAATCAGCAAGGAGTAAAGTTCCATCTGCCACAGGCAAAGATTTACTCTGCCAATCAAAGACTGGAAAAGGACATTGCTGTAAACAAGTTTCATTTAAAAGCCTCCATTATTCTGAGTTTGCTGAAAGTTTTCTTCATCTGTTCATATCCATCCTCTGTCTTTAACTAAAAAAAAATCCTTTTTATATTCTTCCTGTAGAACACTGGCCCAGAAATTCAGTGATATAGTCTCCTACGTTTCTCTGTGTATTCAGATGTGTATCATAATTTTCATCCTGAAGTCTCTCTAATGAGATAAATCAGAATATCTCTTGTAAGCACCTTGGAAACTGTTGGTTAAGACATTTAAAACCTGAGTCTATTTATACTATGCATTTTTGTTTACCTCTAATGTTGCTTTCAGGAACAAAACAAACAAACACACCCCACCAAAATAAGCCATCAACCTATTTAACAGCAGTAGCAGGGATGGACTGTACACAAAACTGCACACACTGGAAAATAAGAAATGAGGCTGCAATAACTCATTTGACAGATTCTTTGACAGATGGCTGGAACTAATGGGTTCAGTGTTGGAGTTACTCAGCAAGGGTTCCCTCCTATAAGGTTTCAAGGTATAGCAAAGGAGCATTGATCTTGCCTTGAAATTAATTGTAGACACCGGCGGAGAAATGTGTAAATAAACGTATCTTTTACTCAGGGAACTGGAAAGACACTGGTGTGAGGTCTGAGGACATTGCAAGCAATGTTCTTGTAGTTTGCAAAGAAGGCCTCCAAAATTTCTTTTGATTGTGTATGTAAATGTGGTACTTTTTGAAAGTGTCAAGCTGAAATTCTTGATTTGCTGTTCACAAAGACAAGATTTAGAGTTGTACAAGAACATTCTTGTCCTATCCTTATATCTAAAAGAGGCTATTTACTGGCAAACTTAGGTGCTTGGGAAAATGTATTCTGTAACAGTTTAAACCAAGATGCCATTTAGTCAGACAATATGACTTAAACATGGCTGTCTTCTAACAAGCATGCTAATAAAAAAACAGGCCTGATATTTTTAACAAACTCATTTTCCCAGGGGCAGGAAAGGTTTTTAGAGAATGAGCTCTGCATTCTTTCTTTGTTGGATACTGGACAAGGACTGAATTTACATGAGCAGTTGACAAGGAGTAGGATTTTGTCAGCCATTGCTCTAGGGCATTAAGAAAGACTTACTGGAGGGTTTGGATGGTTTTGGGGCTGTTTGTTGTTTTTTCTTTTTAGATTTTGTAGTGTGGTTGGTTTTTAAAAAAAAAAAATTATACTTTTTCTGATTTTCAATGTGTCAAATCAACATTTCCTTCTGCTTTTTTTTGACCACATCTTAAAGACCCTTTTCCTTTCCCTAGAGGCTGGATAATTCCAGAAGTCAGTAGTAGTTTTTTTAATGACCAGCAAGCCTAGAAGGGATTGATGAAGCCAAATGTAAACATCTACAGCTGATCTGTGGAAAGATGTAGAAGTTTTCAGTCAATGGCAAAAAACAAGTGATTGATTTCATCTTAAAGTACACAGCTATTGGTGAGATGAATCATGCAATAAAGTGCATATTTTTCTGAAGTTTGTAAATAGAACATTGAGTGAAGAGCTCAGATATATGTTTTTAGAGTGAAGACATCTAGGATGGGTAAGAATATCCAGCCTTTATATGTCATACCTTACTCTAAATTTACATTACAAGTATGGGTAAATAAAAGCTGTAGGATAGATTATAACACAGCTAAAATACATTGTTCTGGTACTGGTGTTTTCATATAAACTATACTATAGTTATTTAAAACATTAAAAATTAAATAACAAAGAATGAAGACAAATTAAAATTAACAGGATCCAGTTGCTAAACATAAATGTCCAGTGCCATTTAAGATATCTTAGGATAAAAATTAGCAATAGACTTTTATGTTTCCTGACAACTGAATTCAAGCAAATGAATTTCACTCTGGATGCTTATGTTCAGATAACTGGATCCTGCTCTACAGATGGGATTCAGCTTCCAAATTGAGACCTCTATATTTCATTATGTCTAAGCTCTCATTAGAGTAAATAGAGATCTAGTCAACAAAGCATTAAATAAAATAGCCAGTGGAGTCTAGACAACAGTCCATCTTCATAAAATGGAAACTTAAATTCAGCAAGCTAAATAGACTTCATTGAATTTACTCACTAGGTCTACTGGATATGATTATCCTGATTGAGAAGTTTGACACTTCCTGTGTCATATCAGTCTGCCTCATTTGAATGCCTTGGGTAACATGGATCGTCTCAACTGTCATTAAGCACCTATATCATGATATCTGAATGAAGCTTCTGAATTTAGATTACTTAGTCTGTGAGCTGCATCCCATACTAAGGTGTTATTGATACCTAAATGGTCAAAGATATGCAATTTTTAATTCCAATTGTACAAAAAAACCCAAACCTGAAATTACTGAATCAATATGCTATGCCAATTCTATTTTTTATCTTGTCCGTGAAGGAGTGATCCATGAATCCAGAGATTTTTTTACATTTTTATTAAGGAGCTGGGGTGGGAAATTCTTCTTCATATGCCATGGAGATCTCAACCTGGGTGTATTTTGGTAATCAGTAGACATATTCTTAATGAATGCAATTAAAAAGACATTTTAAAAAGAAGAAATCTTCTGCTTTTTTTTTTTTTAACATAGTTAATGTTAAAAAGAAATCCTCAGTAACTCTAGTTATTTTTTTCTTCTCTTTAAATGCACCAAGAAAAAATAGTTACTGATATCAGTGACAGTTTGATTTTGTACCTGAATATTAACTGAAGGTCATATATGTTTACAGAAGAACATTAATGATGGCAAAAAAAAAAGATTGACAGGTTACAGTATCAGTATCTAAAATGTTATATTGGATTATAAAGGAAGGTATTAAGTATATATGTACAAATCAAGTAGAACTTGATTTTTGCAGTGCAACGGTACATGGATATGCAGACAGTAACCTAAGTGGCAAGTAATTTGAGGCATATGAATAATTACAGAGTTTAGCAAAGTGAAACCTATTTTTTTCTTGCTATATACTTTCCATATTCTTTTATGATATTGTATATGTATTGCAATGAGGGTGTAAACCGTATATGTGTTCACATGCTTTGACAGCTACAGTAAAGCTGTCACTGTTCACACAAAATGAATATAATGCCACTGCTCACATGACTTTTCTCTTTAAATGTTAAGCATTTTCTACTATACAGGTATTGCATGTTCGAAAGAAGAAGATACAGTACAGAAGTAAAAAAGCTGTTATGTTTGAAGGAAAATTACTATGTTTGGGTATTACTTCGTCTTGAGAAAAGAATCATGTCCCTTTAGGATAATGGCCATTAAAAAATGGCCAAGTCTTTTATTCATGATGTTGCTTCTTTTTTTCCTAAAACGTTTGTCTTCCTCTCAAGATGCACAGAAATTGGCTTAATGACAAAAGCTAGCTCCAAAAGTGTTGAGCTTTCATTTAGATTCCATTTTTGAATTGCTGAAGAAAAACAAGATGCTGCATAATGAAGACAATTCTTTTATTTTCTTCAGCTTGACTGCATTACCATTCACCCTGAACATCTTGATTTCAACGTAAGGCATGGAAAAAGAATACAGTATTGGCATGAGGCTCCACGTTTGTAAGGAAGTAAAAGCTCAACATGGAAATGTAGAATATGCAGCCTTATTGATAGAGACTTTCAAATGGCTTTGAAAGAACAGCACTTCTACTGACTGAAAAGTAGACAGAAGTCTGTAGTAATTTAACATGTGGCTAGTTCAAAGTAGTAAGACACAATGCTTAGTCTTTGCACAGTTACTTACAAACCTCTTATAACACAGAGAGTTATACTCTTAAAATCTTAAGGGACTTGAATCTGAAGGTTTTTCCGTACTGGTTTTAGATCACTGTAATTGCGCTGCCTCCGTGCAATTGGTCCTAGAGGCAGACTAATATTCTGATTGTAGCTTTTTGGTTTATATTTTTCAGTGTGTTTGTACACCGGCTAATACCACATCAGGGTTTTAAAGCATATATATATATATATATAATATATATTATATCTCTATATAATCTAAATATTCATTAAATGTATAGATATAGAAAGGATTTTCTTTACTAAAAGAAGCTTAATGACTGGTTTAATCATTGGTGACCTTTTAGAAGGACTGAAGCACTATCAAAGGTATTTTTATTTCTTAGCATTTGCTACTTCATTTACCTAGTGTAAGAGACTGCGTCAGCTCTTCTCTAAGTCCTGCTTTTCATTCAGCTTAAATTAGAAAAAGTGAATAAACAATGATATGGGGTGGGGAGGGCATAGCATGAAGAGACGTGAAACACAAGAAGTGAAAACCTTTCCAAAAAGACCATAAAGTTGCCAACAAGCAGAATATGAAATGTAGATTAAATGGGCCAGCCTCCTTGTTCTTTAATGATCTGTGAAAGAAATAATTGTGCAGCAAAGTCAGGAATTATAAAGATCTTTGCCCTTGTCTGCTGTCCAAATGGACACTCTTATTGATTCTGCTTAGATCTTTTTGTTTAATGTTCCAATTATCTCCCTTTGCAGCTGCATAAGAAAGACATAAGCTTTTTCTACACTGCTAAATGTATCCACCCTAGGGAATGATCCCTGGCTCCAAAGTGGTGCAGACTGCATATACCTACCCTGTTTAAGGCTAGATCTCTGCAGATCAGATACGCCATGGCCACACAACGTAGCACTTGGTGCAGCAGCCCCTTAGGGCTGCCCCAGGGCAGTATAACATGATCTTCTGGTGGGGAGAGAGGGAAGAGAGGACGGGGAGCTGATTTTAGTTTGAACTATCTGATACAGTGTGAGGGCTTTGCTGGAACTCGAGAGAGGTATGTTATAGGATGAAAATGAAAGTAGATGTTGCATGCTCAGGCATATTTCATTTGAACGTCTGGAGGACTCCAAGAGTGAAACACATGCAGGAGAGCCTTTCAGGACAGAGCGATGGGAATAAATGAACCTGGTTTAATCTTGTTCATACTGTACATTTATGTACAGACTCCTGAAGTGAGACGTTATAACAGCATATGAAAAGAGCTTCACTTTTGCAGTCACACACCTGGAATTTAATAGACACAGAAATCAATGCATTAATTAACTGATTATCATTTATGATTTCAGGTGGCCCAGGCCCTGTGTTGGGACAGGGAGGAGGGTGCTAGATGATTGCTTTATGTCATTTCCACTACTGTTTTCTCAAAAGCTTCTCGCTTCCACTTGTTCCTGGTTAGTAAACAGGTCTTTAGCTGCTTCTTTGATTTGTTTTGTCAGCACATTTAGGTTTTGATAAGAAATTTCTTCCTTTATTTCAGTGTTTTATTTTGTTCTGATCGATTTCGTCTGTTCCAGTTTTGGGCCACCAAAAAGTTCGGTGCATATGTTTAAGCAAGTTAGACTAGGCTCACATTATAGACAGAAATGAATGTGTGCAAAGGGCAGATCATCTGACCTAGTTAGATGCTTACATGAAGAATTTTGTCTAGAGGTGCAATTTTACTTTCATTGATTATAAAAAATGTCTTGCATGAGATTAGACATTTTAGATCCCTCAAGACGGTACTGCAAGACGTGACCCTTATCTATCTGTCTATCTATTTATTTATTTGCTGTGTTGTATCTTAAAAACAAGTTGCATATGTTCTGTAGAACAGATACATACAGCATTTTAAAAGAAAACATAGAAACGTGTTATTTATGTAAGGATTACATTATGTTTCTTTTTTGCTCTTGCTCTTCTTGGATGATTTCTGTGGCCTCCTGGTCCTTAGAGGCATTCCTTTTTCCTCTCCTTTGATGCTTAAACTATTTTATATAGGTTCAGATACAATCAAGTTGGCTTTCTCCATCTTAACGCTTTGAAGGCAATTTCCTCTTCATTTTAAATTTGTCACTGGGGAAACCTTTTTCTTCCTCTCAGCCAAACAGATGTTTTTTATTTTTCATTTTTTATTTTTTCAATGTTTCCACTAAAAAGGTTAAGATCATCTTTGGAAAAGTGAAGTTCTGTATTTGCTCCCATCACCTTAAAATAAAAGCATACAAATTTTAAATGGAAAATCCTACAGGTTATTTCAGTTGTTTCTCTTTCTTCTGAAGTGTAACTACACACAGATGACTTTGGACCTTGTCACTGTAATACCTGAAATTTTTCAAGCCACTAATGAGATTGTCCTCTGAACTTGCATGTGAAACTTCTTGGACAGCCTTGAAAGAAGACAGTGGATTTTGGATTGACTAAGATTAAACCTCATCTTGCAGTTCAGGAAAGAAAGCACAAGGTAGATCAAATGACTTTGCCCAAATTTTACTGAAATTTTAATCATATGAGCCAATAACAGTAGTCTAACAATTTATAGCTGTGCATAGAAATATGTACGTGCACAGTTGTCCCACTTCAGTTGCAGTGCAACTTGATTTACTCCTAAAGTTAAATGTCTGCTGCTTACGCAATATTGCATTATTTTGCATTTGAGATGGGCATGCAGGAATATGCATGTGTACTAATTGTTACATCTCTACAGATGTTCTGTAATTATTGTAGTTCAAATGTGAGTTTTAGTATCATAAACTTTTTCTCTGCCGATAAAAGAGCAGCATACGCATCAGAAAATCACTATTAATCCACCTGATCTCTGCTGAACCATCACTATTCAGCTGGTTCATCACATGGCGCTTCATGAAGAAGATGTGTCTTCTCATCACATGTATTCCAGTGATTGTTCCAAGCATGACTTAGAGATTCACAGGAGTGAAGCCTTTGCTTAAGAGCTTCAGACTTGTGCTGACTGGACAACTGTAAATCCTCTAGATTATTTTGTTTTCTGAGCATTCCATATCCTACCAAACCATCTCTAACTGAACTAGAGTCTTCTGACTGAAGGTTCCTGCATGAGTAGATTTGGCTTGGGTTTTGACAGTTTGTGATAGTATTTGTGGTCTGCCTTTTTTTCAGTTCTTCAGGTAAGATGTTATATCATGTACTCTCTCTGATTTCCACTGGCTTCCACTTTTCAGTATCTTGTGCTGAATATTTTTCAGTTCCTGAAGTTCTTGAGCTCATATCTTTACACTTCAGGCACTGAAATATCTATCTTGAAAATCTGCTACATGTACTATTCTTTAGCATTTAGGTCTGATTTGGTAATTGGATAAAAGAGCCTTGCTTCTGGATTTGTAATTACATGAGCCAGAATTTGGTGCTGCTGGAGATTATTTGCTCACTGATCTCAGTACGTTAAGCTCTTTCAATGTTGTTTCCTCCTCAGTTATGGCAATTTCCATTTTCATACTCTTATTAGCCCCTGTACTTTGCCTCCATATACTGCATCATTGTAGTTACTGAAATCTGCGTCAAAGAGTTTTTCTGATGATATCTAAATTAACTTTAATCTTTGCCTCTATACTTGCTGAATTACCACACCACTTCCTCTTTCTTTGTTGTCTTTTTATTTTTGTGGCTAAAAATCTTTTTACTGTTTGTTTTAATTTCCTTTGCAAGGTCCAGCTCAGCTTGAGAGTTGGCAAGACTCACTTTTTTCCTACATATTCTGACCTTCAGGACATAGTTTTCTAGTCAGCCAGCCTGTTCTTGCTGTGTGTTGTGGTTTAACCCCAGCCAGCAACTCAGCACCATGCAGCCGTTCACCCATTTCCCCCCGACTCTGCAGTGGGGTGGGGAAGAGAATAAAAAAAATAATAAAACTCATGGTTTGAGATAAAGACAGTTTAATAGGACAGAAAGGAAGAAAATAATAATGATAATAATGATAATAATAACAATAATACAACAACAACAACAATAATAATAATAATTGGAATATACAAAACAAGTGATGCACAATGCAATTGCTCACCACTCCCTGACCAATGCCCAGTTAGTTCCCGAGCAGAGCTCCTCCCCAGGCCAACTCGCCCCAGTTTATACACTGGACATGACGTCCCATGGTATGGAATACCCCTCTGGCCAGTTTGGGTCAGCTGTCCTGGCTGTGTCCCCTCCCA